>CM034314.1:3892069-4319150 GCA_019925795.1 Dendrobium chrysotoxum | reverse complement strand
TTTCTTATAATTCAGTATAACTTAGATGGCAGTTTACGGCAAAACGTTTCTAGTTACTTGGTAATAGCCTAATAGGTTAGTAAACGGAGGGTTTCAGATACTAAGATTTCATCGGAGATGTTAACAAAAAAATTCAAAACAAGCATGAACTGAGAAAAGTAGCAGTGAGTGCAACTGAAGAAAAAAAAATTGTTGTGATTTTAGTTAAAAAAAGTATCAAAACAGAGTCCATTCATCCTTTGTAGTCTATACCAACGTATCAATAATTATGTTCTTTTTAATTAATATTTATACTCATACTCAATATACATACTGATGCAGGACTATAATGTTTAGAAGTAAATTGTACGATTATTTGAAATAAACAATTAGAATTATAAAGTTAGCAATCTAAAACATCAACAAAACAAGAGAGGGATGCCTACGTTTAGGCCAAACTACTTGCTAAATACTTGAACAAACCAATAATTCAAAAAATCAAAACAAGCAAAGTAATAGACGTTCAATCAACATCCCCACATTAACATTAAGATAAGAAACACAGAAGTACTCTCAAGCCCTACGTTTACTAAGCTTTAGCATATTGAGGGGACTTGATCCTTTGGGACTTCGTCATTTCCTACAAGGTTAGTGACTAAAGAAAGACAATTGAAAAGGGGGAAGAAGTTCACCCTTAGCGTGATCCGAGAGGAACACGTCATTGAAGTTGAAGCACTTGCTCTTGAACGGTGTCGGCAATGAAGTGTAGGATGCGGCGAATGTAACCTTTAAGGGTACGCGGAAGGACAGTCGGAGTGGAAGAGAAGGTTGGTCGACCGGCGATGATCCAATATCCCTTTGACCGTTGTTTGTCGATTACGTCAACTAAAGCAACTTGGATGCGGTCAACATACTCTTCAATGGTGTTGTCGAAATCGAAACCTACGTCGAAGAACGGAGATCGGAATATGTCAATTTGCCCGTGATCATCATGCACCAATCTGAAATCCCATTCGGGAATCTCCATTCATGGTGAATGGGGAAGGGAATGGTTGAAGGAGGTGCTCCTTTGCTATCCTTGATGCTTCTTTCCCAAGAGATTGAGGTTCTCCTTGAGAATCAAGTGGAGAAAGAGTAGGGGAGGTGGCCGTCCAAGGCCGTCCAAGGTAGGGGAGGGAGAGAGAAAAGTGATTCAGATTTTGTAGGATTAGGGTTAGGTTTTGGGGAAGGAGAAAGGGTTCTAGGAGAAAATTGAAAATAATTTCAAAATTCCTTCTTAGGGAAAAGAGAAGGAAATAATTTGAATTCCAAATTATCCCACTAAGGTAGGAGGGGCAGTTGGGGAGAGATTAATGGGGCTTTAATTGGTGAGGAGGAGTAATTGGAGAGAGAGAGGGGTGGCCAGCCCCTTAGAGGGGATTTGGGGATTTATTTAATTAGGGGTGTGGGACCCAAGAAATTAATTAAAGATTTTAAATCAAATCTGAATTTAATCTCAGATTTATTTTAAAAGGGAGGTTTCCAAATATAAGTTTTAGCATTAGGAAAGTATTTGAACTCCATATTTTAATTGAAATCCAATTGGGAAACTTTCCTAATTAACTAGCACTTATTTTAGGAAGGTATTTAATGACCCAATGGAATTTGAATTTCAAATTTGGGCAAGAGGGGGGGCCGGCGGCTGGGGTAGGAATTAGGGAGGATGGGTGGAGGGGAGGGGAGGGCCGGCGGCTAATTGGGTGGTGGTGGGCGGTTGGGTAGCCAAAGGGGGATGGTGGGGGGTGGGGAAAGGGGCGGTTTAGGGAGGAGAAGAGGGCTGCTGCAGCCGGCTGTTATGGGAGAGATTGGGGAGAGGAAAATGAAGGAAAATAAAAGAGAAAACACAAAACTAAGAGCTCACCCGCCGGCGGGCTGTTGGGTACTCCGTTGGCCTTTCCTAGGCTTCACCACCACTCTCTAGAATTCACAAGAGACCATGACAAAAGCTGAATTTTATTTCAATAATCATCATTAAACTTCAAAGATACATCAAAGGGCTTTAAATAACCTCAAGCAAATGACTCAAAATAAAAGACAACGATGCCCTCTTGGGCTCACAAACAACCACCCTTAAGTAAGGAGTAAAACAGGAAAAGAAATAACATAATACTAATGAAAGGAAACAAAGACATATCATGACTCAAAAATACAACGACTCGATCGTGGCCGTAGATCGGCGGCCACGTCTCCGATAGACCTTCCAAGTGGTGATGTCCTCATCACATGCATTATAATTAGCTAATAAAATTTTCAGTTTTAATATTTTTTTAAATTATATTCAAAAGATAAATTTTAAATTAAACTTCCTTAATAATATCTAAAAATTCGTAATTCAATAATTTCCAATAGATAATTTAATAATTAAGATATTATTATTATTATCTAAATTGATTCTTTTGATCACAATTTAATAACACAAATAATTTTTTTACCTTTCCAGCCGATGCTCGCCACTCGATTCCTCACTCGTCGTTAGCCTCTCCACACTCCGCTAAAATCACAATCTCGTCCTGGTGGTTTACTCGCAGGTTTCGTCTACCTTTCTCTCCTCCTTTCTTTCTCTCGTTCAGAGCTTCTTTTATTCGTGTGGTTAAAAAGGAATGAGCGAAACAGGATTACAAGCTCCCTTCTTCACTCTCTTAGACTGTATATCTTTTCAAGCATTCCTTTGGCATAACTTCCAACAGCATTTAATATGGATGTTGCTGAATCCAACATGATATTGCCGATGAACATGCACATTTATCACGAGTGCTGCTATTAGCGCAACCAAGGGGCCCATACGATGTAATAATTGCCAAAACAAGGACTGCCCACCCTTCGTAAGCCTGCCTGTAGCTCTCAAGAAATGTCGACGTGTCAAAGGTCCTTATCTATTTATTATAACTGTTGGCTCGACTACAGGATGTCCGTTCCATCCGTTGCCTCTAGGAATTCAACACATTGTTATATCCTTTGACCAACTAGAAGCTCCAGATTCAACGCTATCCCATACATCAACGAAGAACAAGCCCATTGCTCCTTCACAAATTGTTTTTATGGTCACCCTACCTCCAGTAGGCATTCACCATTATGAACCTACGAGTCTGAATACTCAAAACTCCTATACATAACCAATCATTAGAACAATTCAAGAGTTACATGCATGCACGAGGAAGGAGCAATTGTGCTATAGAGTTTACACTC
Source organism: Dendrobium chrysotoxum (assembly GCA_019925795.1). Classification (NCBI taxonomy): domain Eukaryota; kingdom Viridiplantae; phylum Streptophyta; class Magnoliopsida; order Asparagales; family Orchidaceae; genus Dendrobium; species Dendrobium chrysotoxum. The sequence continues at coordinate 4,315,946 of CM034314.1, read as the reverse complement.
TTGTCCAAGGATACGCTTTTCATTATATTAAAACACTTACCTATAATGCATATTTTCTCTTGGTTGCTCCGAAAGTGGATGTACGTTTTTAGACCAAACCACCATCTCCCCCATTTGTGTTCTATTTCTTATCTTTTGTCTCCTGATAGCCTAACTACAACATAATAATTTTCATATCTCTCTCTCATTTGAACTCTCAAACAAGGCTTTTCTCTTGCGGTCCTCTTGGGAAAGTGAGTTTTCACCATTCAGAAGCATGATGTTAATAATAATCAATCAATATTATTAGAAGATAAAACGATACCTAAATACTACAACAACAACATCAAGCCTTTATCCCACTCCGTGGGGTCGGCTACATGAATCTTTTTTCTCCATTGTGTCCGGTTAAGAGTCAAATTCTCATTTGGATCTAATAAAGAAAGGTCATTTCTAATATTTGCTAACCAAGTCTTTTTAGGTCTACCTCTATCTTTCTTAACATAGATTAAATCTAATACATCTACTCTCCTAATCGGGTCATTGGAAGGCTGTCGTTTTATGTGAAGATAAAGTGATACCTAAATATAATATATTTAACTAACTTGAATCTATTGTATAGAAGAATTAAAAAAGATGGGGATATAAATTATAGGGTAAAAGTTGTATGATTAAAATGGAGAAGTGTCCTAGGAGTATTATGCCATAAAAATATATTATCAAGATGATATAAAATAGCCACCAACAGTGCAGAAGTTTGCTGAACTTCAGAGAAATTCAGCCAAAACAGGCAGATTTTAATAAAATTATAAGAATCTGAGAGAAAAACACTTGAAATTCACTAATAGAAGAAGAAAAATAGCACGAGATACAAGAATCTTCAATTCAAGAGGAAGATTCAACTCTCTCAATCTCTAGCCAAAGACTAGAGCCCAAATCAACACAAGGATCCCAAATTTCAGATTTCAAGTTCAAGATGAAACCCTAACTCTCACAAGAGAAACTAATTAAAGCAAAGAAGATTACAAAATCCCTAAACAGCCCCTAATTCAAATTTTCCCTCTCAAAGCAATATTAAATTGAGTTGTGGGTCCCACTACTTAGCTGCCCCTCTCTCCATGGTTTTGCCCCCCTCTCCCCGGTTTGCGCCCCCCCCCCCCCCCCCCCTGTCTGTGTCCGCCTCAGCCGGTGGAACGGTCTAACAATAGTCCCCTCCCTATGTGTCACCTTGTCCTCAAGGTGGAACGAAGAAAACTGCAGCTAAAGCACTTGATCAATAACACTGGACTGAAAAATAGACTGATACTGGATTGAATGATCCATGTTTCCAGCATCTCCCTAATCAATCTTTTGATCTCATCCTTCTGGATTTGGGGATGACGATACGGATGAACACTGAGAGGTGAAACTACTTCCTTCAAGATGATAGCATGCTCGTGTTCCCGTGGAGGAGGCAACCCCTGAGGCGACTGAAAAACCTCATTGAACTGCTGAATCAATAGCTATACTGAAAGAGGAATGTCCCTGCTCTCCTCCAATCTGATCCCCTCCAGCCTATGTAGTTCCATCAAATAACCTTCCCCCATCTTCTGTATGCTCCTCACCTTGGTTTTAAGTGATATCATGGCTTTGGTGAGCCCTGCATCTCCCATGATCACTACCCTTCTCCCTTCCACCATCAGCTCCATCGTCAATGCTCCCCAGTTGACCTTGATGTCCCCCAAGGTCTGCAGCCACTTCATCCCCATGATGACATCAATGTTCCCTAACTCCAATGAAAAAAAAATCCTCCCTCACCTGAACCCTCTGTATGGTCAATACTACTCCCCTACATATCCCCTGACTCGTCTCCACCTTCCCTGTACCCATCATCACTCCATAACACCCTGTATCCATCAATGTCACCTCCAATTGGTCCACGACCTGGTTAGAGATGAAATTATGGGTAGCCCCACTGTCAATCAACACTACCACCTCCCTGTTTGCTATTTCCCCCTTCACCTTCATGGTATGATTTAGAGTGAATCCCACCACTGAATTCAGGGAGATCTCCATCACGTCCAGATGCAGCTTGTCCTCCATCTCTCTCTCTCTCCCATACTCTCACCTCCCTCCTTAGTTTCCTCGCCATCACAGACGGTGAGAACATGAAGAGTTTGATCCCTACACTTGTGCCATGGAGTATACTTCTCATCGCATATGAAGCATAGTCCCTTCGCCCTCTTCTCCCGCATCTCCCTCTCTGTCAGTCTTTTGAAGTTTCCCCACTTCCTCCTCTTGTTGGATTCTCCTTGGGAGTCTCATTAATGTTGCCTGATGCAGACCCCTTGGGTGCTAGAAGGGTGGTTGTCATCCTGTAAGAGCCGCCTGAACTGCTGCCTCTAGCTCCCCTCTACTGGTACTTCTGATCCTCCACTAGTTGTGCTAGCTCCATAGCTTCCCCCAACTCACAAGGTCTCATGACCCTCACTGCTGCTCAAATCTCTGATTTGAGCCCCTTCATAAAATTCCCTTCTAATATTGTCTCTGAGAGTCGATCTAGCCTACTAGCAAGGTACTCGAACTTGTCACGGTACTATGTTACGGTCCCCTCCTGAGTCAGGGCGAAAAAATGCTCATAGAAGTCTCCTCCCCTACTGGTTCGAAAATGTTCTAGTAAACAGTCCTTTAACTCCCTCCAGCTTCGAATGGGTCGCCTCATGTCCCGCCATTAGTACCATGCCAGTGCCTTCCCTTCTAAGTATAGTCTTGCGGCTGTCAATTTCTCCTCCTCTATCAACTCGTTGACTGCAAAGTATCGCTCCACCTTGTAGATCCAGCCATGTGCATCCTCGCCCTCAAAGATGGGCATCTTCAACTTCCGCACCTTCGAGTCACCCCCGTTTCCTCTAAATCCACCATAGCCTCCCATTCCTCGAAGAGGAGGTGCTCCCTAGTTGTCACGATCTTCCCTCCGACGATCATATCCAAACCCCTCACCATGGCCATTGATATCCCTTAGATCGACGTGCTCTGATACCAATTTGATAGAAAATAGTCACCAATAGCACAGAAGTATGCTGAATTTTAGAGAAATTCAGCCAAAACATAGCAGATTTTTTATAAATTGTAAGAAATATGAGAGAAAAACACTTGAAATTCACTAATAGAAGAAGAAAAATAACACGAGATACAAAAATCTTCAATTCAAGAGCAAGATTCAACTCTCCCAATCTCTAGCCAAAGGCTAGAGCCCAAAATCAACACAAGGATCCCAAATTTCAGATTTCAAATTCAAGATGAAACCCTAACCCTCACAAGAGAAACTAATTAAAGCAAAGAAGATTACAAAATCCCTAAGCAGCCCCTAATTCAAAATTTTCCTCCCAAAACAATATTTAATTGAGTTGTTCCCTCCCAAAGCAATGTTTAATTGAGTTGTTCCCTCCCAAAGTAATATTTAATTGAGTTGTGGGTCCCACTACTTAGCTCCCCCCACCCCTCCTCTTCCTCGGGCCCGCAGGGCGGTGGAACTCTTCCGCCTTTATCCGCCTGAGCCGGTCCTATGTGGACCGATCTAACACAAGACTTTATATTTTATAAAATATTTCAATGATTTTATATGGATTTGAGTGTTATATACTAAAAAAGTCATTTATCTCTTAGTTAAACTAATAAATAATTATATTAGACGGACGGTTGAGGTGACATCTTTTGAAGATAATGTATTTGAAAATAAACATAGGCAATTTGGGTATATTCAATGAATTGGAAAAAATGCCCATTCAATGAGCATATAAAATTAGTGTCAGAGGATTGAGAGTGAGAAGGGGCAGACTTAAGGCTACATGGAAAGAAGTCCATAAATAATTTGCAAAGAATAAGTTTAACATCTCAAGCAAAGCTTAACAAGATGAGTGGAAAATGAGGATTCATAAAGCTGACTCCAAATAGTGAATAAGGCTAATGATGATGATGATGCCAAGGATGATTGAATGGTGTAAATAGAAGCTCACTTAGTTTACTTCTATCCATTTTTAAATTCATCGTATACACACCAAATGTCATCACCAATCAATGTATTTAGTTCTAGGCCATTTAAAAGATTATCCACCTTGAAAATCATAATAATTATCTCATGCAATTAGTGCCATCCATATATAAAATTTTGATGCAGTCAATGGACGATCATACGATCCATATTTAAGGATAGTGTGTGTTGGAGTAAAATCAAGAATAATCAAGACCAATTATGTTGATCTACTACAATAGAATGTGTAATGCAAAATATATAATTTTATCACTTTGTAGGACTATTTGATTATCATCAAACTTGATAAAAAAGTATTGTTGTTAATGCCCATCACTAAAAGTGCTACACACACACTCTCTCTCTCTCTCTCTCTCTCTCTCTCTCTCTCTTATATTAAAGCCATTAAAGTTGTTCAAGTGTTATTATTTATATGATTAAATAATTTCATTTGATTTGACTTGAAAAGAAGGAATCATCTTACCAATTAAACGAACTATTATGGTGTTATATTTGCATGTTTAATGAGTAATCAAACATCTATAAATTTTATTAAATTTGGTTTTCGCTAGCACGCAAGCACACACAGAAACGGGGAGAGAGAGACTATTACCCTTTGAGAAGGACAGAAGAGAAACCTTAGGCTATTTTAAATCTTAAGCATTCAAAATGTTGATAGATGATGTAAGATGTGCAAGAAGAATGGACTCTATCTTTCTAAAAGGATAGTTTCTCTCTGTCTCTCTCTCTCTCTTTCTCTCCCTCTCTATCTATCTCTCCTTAATGCCACCCATATGTCTAGGTATGTTAAGGATAAAACATGATAATCAAACTTGAACTATACAGAGAAATTTATATCCAGGGCAGCCCCTACAAGGATCATGTCGAGATTGACTTAGCATCAGGCATCCAAAAAAATAAATATATATAGGTCTAGACGTCTAGTTCGGCTAAAGCCAAAATTCTAAACTCATTTAATAAAAGGATTCTTCATCATTCTAAAAAAAACTTAATTGTAATAACAATATTGTCTTTTTAGGTTGGGGAATACAAATCAGGTCACCATGTCAATTTTGTGTTAACACACTAGCCTAACAAGAATTAATTGCTTCTCATGTTAGGTATCATTCTGATAGGAAACACTTGAAGATCTCAAGAATTTTCTAGCAATCTTTGAAAAACAGCGAGAATTCTCCACAAAAATCCACACAAAACCAGGAAATCAGCAGATAATTTGTTTTATTTGATGAAATAGAAACAAAAAATACCAAGATACAATTGATCATCTATTCGAGAGGAGGATCTATCTCTCCCAAATCTCTAGACGCCGCTAGAACCCAAAAACCTAAGAGATCTCAAATTTCAGCCAAATTCAAGACGCCCTAACCCTAGGAACACAAACTATTTAATGCATACAATCCAAAATGAAATCTCTAAACAGTTCCTACATTCAAATTTCCCTCCTAACTCCCTCAAAAATCATTCCTAAACAGCTCCGTTGGATTGGGCGGTTCGATCGGCGCATACATGAGAGGCGGAACTCTTCTGCCTATGTCTTCGTGAGCCGGTCCTGTATGGACCGGCTGGACCGGTCTAACACATTCCCATTTGTTATTGAGTTAGGGATTTGAAAAATTGTCTTTTGGTTAAACCTCGAGTGTGAATTGGACTCGGCTTGTCTAGATTAATATCGAGTAATTTCTAGTTGAACCTAAACCCTCTCATTAACATGAACTTAAACCTCTTCTATGCTTGTATGGGTGTGTGCATATGTATATGGCTTGATATTTGATAATAGCATCCAATTCATCTACCGAACTACAAATCTTCAAGTCTTACATAGCTAAAAAAATTGTCAAAGCAAAATCACTCATAGCTTTGGAAGACAACAAAAGAAGGCATTTTCTCATGTAAATAGTATGTGCTAGAACATGTATCAAATATGAAATAATGAAAAGTGGCAAAGTAAAAGATAAACTTACACAACTAGGAGGCAAGCTGGACCCTCTATTGCAGCAGTGAATCCTTCAAGTGCAACAATTGCTGAATCTCTGCTAACGTATCTTGAATCACCCTTACCATACTCTTTCCCTACAAAAATGAAGAGATCATTTAGAAGTGAAGGCTCTAATAAGCTACAAATGTCAATCTAAAACAACATTAACAAGTTTGTTATACAAAGAGGTGAATCCAATAACACTTACATAGTTCATCGAGATAAAAGGGAGTTTTCTTCTTGAAGAAGTCTGGAACAAAAGCAAAATACCCTTCAAGGATTATGTGAGTCAATCCCGAAAATGCCCACCAACACATAAGTACCCTATCCGTCTTTGATAACTTGGGAAAGCGCCCTACAAAAAAGAAACATATTAAAGTTATTGTTCTGCATAAAGATCCTTGTAAGCACCATCCTAAATTTAAAAAAAAAATCTAAAATAATTAAAGTAAAGCACTTTTTAAAATCAAAGTTGTAGGTTCCAAAATCTGGATGAGAAAGACAAGAGGATTAACGAGAAAACTTATGCCATAATCCGTTATTTGAATCTCAAATTTGAAATTCGCTGCCAGGTGTCCTTCAAAAGCAATGCATCACAACCTTCTGTGGTCATAAAATGAGATAAACAAGGGCTACTTAGGACATCATCTATAAGTGGCACATCATAAAATAACCCAATGGGAATGAGTAATAGGCAATGTTTAATCAATATGCACACAAAAATGATGTGCCAAAACTTACCCCAATTACGATAAAAAATGAAAGGGTTGACTAAATCCAAACTAGCTTTGGATTTATTGCATTTGGGAATGGAAAAACTAGAGAACTAGTTGACAATATCAGTCTCTATCAGGTGTGTGACGCAACTCTTTAATAAAATTTCTAAGACAGAAAAGGAAGAAAAATACATGGTAAAGATATGAATATAGATAACAAAATCTAAAAACAAAAGAAATGTATGATTATGGTGACTATAAGCAAATCAAACTTAAGAGTCATAAATGAAATTATCATATAGGGTGATCAAATATAGGAGAAAAAATTCATGTTAGTATTACACACTTTCCATGCTCAGGTGATTAACGAAAAAGTTTAAATAGTGATAAAGGGATCTTGTTATAATTTTAATCATTTTTAGAAGGCACATAAACAAGTATCATGAGAATTGATTTGGAGGGTGTAAAGTAGAAAAAAGTGTTAAAAGGTATGTTTAAGTTATTAAAATTTTATATAATGGAACACTAACTGGTATTAGAAGTAATTATGATATGAACATTTTTTTTAATTAGAATAGAATCACATCAATGTTTATCATTACGTATGTGCCTATTTATATTGTTTATAGAGATTACTATCCAAGAAACTCAAAATGGGGTATCATAATGAAAGCTAAATATAGATGATAGCTTTGATAAGTGGCGCCTCTTCTGAATTAAGTTACAAGTATAGGAAAACCAAAAAAAAAAAATGAAGATAAAGGGCTTGAGATTAATAGACAAAGACTGAGTACATAATATGCAAAATTATTATTGTGAAACTGATTGCTATAAATCAATGTTATTGGAAGATGATACTGATTCCTAGCCTCCTAGGGGTGATGAATTTAAGGACATCTAATCTATTACATATAAAAATGAATAAATTGATGAACACATAACTTCTAAATTTAAAGCGATGTGGATAAAGTTAGAAGTATCACACAAATACTATTTGATAAAGAATGTCCTAGAGAATTTAAGGTCATTTATAAAATTGCAAATAGACAAGAATATGACAAGGCTAGAGTGTTATGAAACAAATAAACCATTAATAGCTAAGTTAATAATGGAAACAAAGAATTTCAAAATGTTATATATGACAAAACTAGAAATGATGGTATGAGAAATGCTATATTGGAATTGAAGTGAAACCCATTAAAGATATGATGGTAATAAAATAAAATTTGGTGATTTTGAAATCTAAAATAAAGAGAAGATGGACCAATAAACCAAATTAAAGTGAATTTGCATGGAATGATAAAGAAATAATCGATAAGAAACAAAAGTAACATGACTATTGTGCAAAAAGATTCACAAAAAATAGAGTTGATTTATCATGAATGCTTAATAAACGAAAGGAGAAGTTTGATTAATAAAGCCAACCCAAAATAGAAAGGATGCAGCTAATGATGAAATCATTAAAATAAATTAAAAATTAATGTCCTAGAGTACATATTGACAACATAAATGCAAGCCCTAATTTAGTAGGGCATTAGTAACTAAAATACATGCCAAAATTAATAGTAGGGAAAAAGAACTGTCATTTATATATAAATGCACATATTACAAGATAGAATATGTATCCATAATATACAAAAAAAAGGGTTTTCTATGATCATGGTAATTATAAAACAAAATAATAAATGTAAGTGTTTCAATGAAGAAACTAAAATGTTGAAGAAAGGAAAAGCTCTTCTAGAATGTAAAGGCTTCTTGCTTATGATACACTAACATGTTGTTGTTCACCTCATTTCTCTATGAGATCTCAGTCTCCTATCATTGCCTCCTAGCATGTAGGTCTCCCTACCTTAGCGTTGAAGACACATGTAGGGTTCTCTCCGAATTGAATCCCGTCGACCATTTTTTGTCGATCGAGTTGAAACCGATTTGATTTCAAAAAGATTAGTGTAATCAAACATTGTTGAATTAATTCAACTCGACTCGAGTCCAATTCGAATGCGATAGTTTCGATCGACACCGACTAACTCGCCTCGGGTTAATTTGAATCGAATTGGTGTCGATTAGAATGAATCGACTCAATCCATGTTGAATTAAAATTTGACACTAATCGAACTCAATTCAATCAAATATATGAAATTGGACGATGGTCGAGTCAATTCAACTCGATTTGAGTTCGATTCATCCTCGGCATGGTCGTCGACTAATTGAATTGAATCAAGCGCAGATCGAATTAATTAAAATCAATTTGATTTCAATCGAGTGACATCGAGTCGATTCGACTCAACTCAAATGCAATTTGAGCTTGACGGCTTCGATTGACCCAATTTAACCCGCCTCAACTCGATCTAAATCAAATAGAACTTAACCGACAAAAAATTGATTTGATCCAAACAAATTTGAACAAACTTAAATATAATCCAAACTAAATTTATTTAGTTTTTTAACATTAAAATTTAAATTAACCTTTTAATGATTCTAAAATTTTGCAAAATGAATATTAGCCATTGGCTTTGATTAAAATAGAGGGGCCAAAGGGTCTTTCTTTCCCTCAACAAGTTATTGGCTGTGTTGGGCGGCTACATGCACGCTACTTGCCCAAGCAGAAGAAGAGGACTGTTTAGGAAGCATTTGATTGGGTGAATCGGGCGGTTGTTTTAATTTCAATAGAAAAAAGAGCAGACGAATGGGCTTCTTCTTTTGGAGCTCCTCATCCCTTTGTCTTAGACACTCCATCGGCTCCCTCTCTTCCCTTGACATGAAGCCCAATTCTCTCACCACTTTGCTACTCCCATATGTTGCACCCTTTTCACGAGCCCTATTTAGACCTCGTCAGCCCACGTGCGTGACCCATCCGCCAGCCCAACGTGCATCTCTGCACCCAAAGCCTTAGGCCGAACCCCACTTTCTCCCCCGTTCCCGCACACACAACCACGCTGGCCTGACCCCAGCTGCTCTATCGCTTGCATGTGTCCAGCCCGTAATAGCCTCACACGATTTGAACCAACGTGCCCCTGCGATCCTAGCCAAACATTGGATGAGCGTGCGGAAGTGAGTAGGCGCATGCTCATACGCGCGAGTTCGATGGAGTTCACGCATGGTGCACACACGGGTTAGAGCAAGGGTCCGAGTAGGGGCACGCAAGCGTTTGGCTCGGATCGTGGGGGCACGTGGGTTCAAATCGTGTGAGGCTATTACGGGTTGTAAACGTGCAGGCGATAGAGCAGCTAGGGTCAAGTCAATGGGTTGCGTGTGTGAGAACGGGGGAGCAAGCAGGGTCAGGCCTGAGGCTTTGCCTGTGAAGATGCATGCTGGGCTGGCGAACGGGTCATTCATGTGGGCTAACAGAGTCCGGGCAGGGCTCGTGAACAGGGGGCAGCAGATGAGAATCAGATGGAGTAGGAACGTAGTGAGAGAATTGGACTTCACGTCAAGAGAAGAGAGGGAACCGGTGGAGTGCCCGGGACGAAGGGATGAGGAACTCCAGAAAATAAGAAGTCCATCAATATGCTTTTCTTTCTATTCAGATAAAATAGCCGTCTGATTCACCCAATTATATGCTGCCTAAATAACCCTCTTCTCCTGCTTGGGCAAGTGACACACATGCAGCTACGCAGCCGCCCAACACAGCCAATAACTCGTTGAGGGAAAGAAAGACCCTCTTGCCCCTCTATTAAAATCAAATCCAAGGGCTAATATTCATTTTGTAGGATTTTAGGAGCATTAAAGAGTTAATTTAAGATTTAATGTTAAAAAACTCAATAAATTGAGTTTGGTCAAGTCAAGTCGAATTGATTCAATGTCGTTCGATTGAACTTATTTAATTGAAATCAAATTGTTTTAATTAATTTGAGCTCTACTCAATTCAATTCAATGGGTCGACAACAGCGCCGAAGTTGAATCGAACTCGAATCAAGTCGAATTGACTCGACGTCGTCCAATTTCATATATTTGATCGAATTGAGTTCAATTAGTGTCAAATTTTAATTCAATTTAAATGGATTCAATATGGATTGAGTCGATTGATTCTAATTGACACCAGTTCGATTCAAATTAACCCGAGAAGGGTTAGTCGGTGTCAATAGAAATTGTCACATTCGAATTAGACTTGAGTCAAGTCAAATTGATTCGACAATGTTTGATTACTCCAATCTATTTTAAATCAAATTGGTTTCGACTCGATCGACACCAAAAGGTAGACATGCTTCGATTCGAAGAGATCCCTACATGTGTCTTTAACACTAAGGTAGGGAGACCAACATGCTAAGAGGCAATGATAGGAGACTGAGACCTCATACAGAAATGAGGTCAACAGTTGTGCTACTAAGTTCCTCTAAAAGGTTAATAATACATAAAAAATTTAAAGGTCATTAACATATCGCTCGAGTCCTTAAGAATGGAAATTACATAGTAATTCAGTAAAAAAAGGATGAAGAATGGTAATACAATCATATTCTTCTTCATAAGCAGGGCTTTACTTGTAGTTCCACCATTCTCAAACATGAGATAAGCATTTGAATGATTAGTTACTACTACAACCACAATATTCAAATTGTCATTATCACAATCATCAACCTCATCTCAAATATCTTGGATCTACCATATGAATTACTGTATTAGGCCTAGATAACAATTATAGTTTGAAACTACATTTCTTGAAAGACTTGTTCTTTACAAATGCTACGTAGTTTTATATCCACTCTACATGCAAATCTATTCATCTAGCAGGGCCTATGTGATTCATTTATTCATATTACTCATATCAACATGCACATTTCTACTGCATACAGTGCCCCAACCCTTTTAGTTCAAGATTAAGTTAATATTAGGCTTTTATTTAGTGCCTGTTCTAAATAAGTTCTTTCTATTTGGAAGGTTGGAACGGCTAATCTTATTTGGCTAAATTTTTCCCGAAGCTAATCCACCACCTCCTTCTATTAATTATGGTGCCATGTCTTGGGATTAACTTCAAATCTTCCCATGTCAAACAAATAAAACACTTATGCATATCAAGGGAAAATTTGAATAATCTTCATTCAACTCTGTAATATTATGTGTTTCTTTGGACTGCTAATCACCTTTTGACTCGATCTAAACTCGAAGCAACTAAACCTTACACTAATTCCAATCCAGAAGCCAAAAAGCCAGTAGCAAGCCATCTCCGACCCTTACCTACAGAGAGCAACTTCTAAGATCAATCCGACAAAATAACAGTTCAAAAACTGAATAATAGATACTTGAGTGGCGGTCAACGATCTCCCACAAGAAAACATCCAGGCGTTTTCCAGTGCCAAATCAAACAACTTTCCACAGGACCATCAAACAAGCTAACTCTATCAAAAGGAAAAAATGTTTCGTAACAATGCATTTCTCGGAACGCTTCCAAATCGCATACATGAAGCAGTCTTTAGCTGAAAGGAAGGTGAAAGAAAATAAACCTTGGAGCTCAAATCTCCAAGCAATGGCATCAAGTTCCTTTCTTTAAGCGCGCATGATTGTGAGAAAAGGGAAAAGAGAAAACCTGAGAGAAACCAAATTGCGGCGACGACGACGACGGAGGAACCGAGATAGGGCAGAACGATGTCGATCTGGGATAAGGAAAGGGGCACATAACCCGGAAGTTGGAGGTCCCTGGGATTGTAGGGATGCTCGTAGCTCGCCATCTTTACTCCAACTCTTTTGGTCCTCTCTTCCGGCCACCGAAAACAGGAGTAAAGCCTCTCCATTGTCATATATTCATTTAATATGGGAAACGCCGGCCTCTGGTTCAATTTCCCTTTCATTTTAAACAATATTTAATTTACAGGTTTAATTGAACAATATCTAAATTAAGGCCTTGTGTCTTGCGTTCTTTTATTAAAATGATAGAGGTGGTTTTTTTTATTTCAGGATCTTCAAATAAAATTCACAAATGGCCTTTGTCCAGAACGACTCTGATACCTCATCATAAATCAATTTCATCAACAAAAACTTCGATCTACGCTTCAATTAGAAACTTTCAAAATACATTTAGAGCATTTTAGACTTTGATTTCAACTTAGTAAAATTGATAAGCTCGATGAGACATGAACTCAATCACTCCAAAAAAGATTCAATCTGAATCCAAAAGTTTTAAGAATCCCAAAGCTCCACTCTAGTACCACCATCATTGAACTACAGCTCGATGTCCATTGTCAAACTTTTGGCACCCGACTGGCACCATTTGACCTTTTTCACTTGACTATTGTCATCAATCTTCACCGCCTGACCACCATCGGTAGAGACAATCATCTTATTGTCATCATTAGACAACTGTGCAATCATTGTCGAATCACCAACCAATAGTCGTCGGTGCACTACAGAAGTATCATCTCAACTTCACATTCTAATTGTTATCATCGAATATTTGTCTCCTTATAGCAGTCATCAAACCGCCAATTGATTATCGTTATCGAACCACCACCCGACTGCCATCCGACAACTGCTAGATAATCACCATCGAACCTTTGTTGTTTGATCCCATCATTGGATAACCGCCAAATTTCCATGGAACCACTGCCTCACTATTGATGATGAACCTTCGCTACTCGATTGTCATCATTGAACCTTCATTGGTCGATTGCACATAGGTCCACCACACGATTATAACCGTCAAATCTTCACCTTCGAAGTTTCGTCACTAGATTATGACCCAATCACAATCATCAGATCTTCTTAGCCACAACTGTTTGAATGTCTTTCACCCTATGCTGAATCTATCATAACTCTACCAGTTATATGCACATTATAATTCTGTTGTCGCCAAGTTACAAGATGGGAAACTGTTTGTAATAAGTACTCACATATGAGTTGTTTGGTTTGTTGAAAAAGAAATGCAGTGTAAAATGATTGTGATATATTTAAAATATTTGAAGTTATTTAGATGAGTGAAAGAAATGTATGAGATTACCTTTTTGTTTGGCTTGAAGGAAAATGAATTCTATAAAGTAAAATAATAGTGGCGGCCAGTCATGACAACGGGCGATGATCGATGGTGGCTGACAATTGTGGGAAGCAGAGCAAGGTCAGCCAACGACAGTCAATAAGCAGCAGTCGGTGGTGTTAGGCGGTTGCATGGCAGGGTGGTAGTTGGTGGTGGGCAGTGGAGGGCGATGGGGGCAACGGATGGTGGTGGTAAACAGCATGTGACAATTCATCTACATGTGACAACCCATAATTTCTAAAAAATAATTTTAACATGCAAATCTGAATTTTTGTTTGAATTGCATCACAACAGTGTTGTCCTTTGAGCACTATGGTGATAGAAAACAATGTCGCGACATGAAGCCTTTATTCTATAATAATTTTGGATTCAGTATGCAGTGCTGAATTGTGGCACTATATATATATATATATATATCCTCTCACTACCCCTCGCCTTGTTGCTAGCGGTGCCAGCTTATCGGGAAGGAACGAGGAGAGAGAAAGAAAATCCAAAATTTTGCCGTAGATCCTCTTCATAACTTCTACAAAAATTTCTCATATCAAAGTAGGTGACTTTTATCTTATCTTTATTTTTAAAGTTTTTGATTTCAACTGTCTGATTTCTTCTAAACTGAATTTATTATATATTTTTTGGATTTAGTGAACTTCGACCATACAACTTTTTATATGTTACAGAACTAATTATTTTGGACGTTTTGACTGGATGATTTCACAATTTCGTCGAGTAAATTGAAAGTTATTATATTTTGTATGGTTTATATTAAATAGAAATTTGAGTATTTTATTTAAGCATGAAGTAAATACAAACATTGTGAATGAAAATGGATATATGATTGAGTAATAGTTGGTTACTATTATTATTATTATAAAATTATGAAATAATATATGTAATGACAAGTAAGAGGCTGGTTTTACTGACATTGGGTGAAGACTGACTGACTTGTATAGGATGGTGGACCAACAGGCTTTCTTTTAAAACTATAATTTGGTGTTATCCTCTATTGATTCATGTGATACACTAATTGAGAGCTATAAGGAGTTATTATTGTGCTAACGGGTAAAGAGTGACGACTTTGTTTAATGAGCCAAAGGTTATTGATTACTGATATTGATTCTTAGAAAAACATCGCTTAAGTCAAGGCTCCTTACTTGTTTAACATGATTACTAAAATGTATGCTACCAATTTATTATTACTATACAGGTTTACTTATACTGTATCGATTTACTTTTACAGTACTGCTCTACTGTTATGTCACACACTATACTAATATTGTTATAACACTATTATTGATTCATTATCATTGTCCCTGCGATTGATTCATTTTTTACTGCTTCATTGTTATATATGAGTATATAATTAAACTATTGATCTGATACATATATAAAATGATTGTATATGGTGTACACTTGTATGCAGTTTTACTGTATTGATATGATTTAGATAGTTTTCATTAAGGCTTTGATTTGACTGCTTTGTATGATTTTTTATTGATTGATAGCACAGAAATGATGATTCGACGCATATTATGGTTTGTTAGTTTTTCTTCTGTATTGCTTTATTGTTTACAGACTCCACTGCTATGTTACCTTTACTATATGTGAATTTTATTATTTATGCACTAATTTATGATCATTATTAATGTCATTGCTAGGAATTAACTGATGACGTGCATACTACTTTGTTACTGTGCTTTGAGTTTAGCTATAGAATTTTAATGACCTGCTGGGAATTTTAGATTATTATATGTGGTTTCACTGATTTCAGATTAGAGCATAGGATTAGGAAGGTGTGATTTATCAGGTTTCCTCATGTTCAACTTCTTTTGGTTAGTTATTCTTTTATAATCATGAGCAGATATGCTATATGTTGTGATTATACACTCTTGACTATTGTATATAGTTTTTGGGAGTAATAAATATTGTTGTATATTGATGTTTTAATAAATAGATTGTTTCTGCTGATAGTTATATTAATATTAGCTATGATGTTCGTTATTGTATATTAAAAGAAAGAATTCTTTTAATTTAGATTATGGGGCATGACATGACAAGGGCAGCAACTAGCGATGGTAGAGTGCGGGGGATAGTCTGCATTGGTAGATGATGGCAATGGCAATCGACGGTGTCCAATGGTGATGGCTAGTAAGTCGGCAACAACATGGATTGTGAGAATGAAACTGGCTCATAGTGAAAAAGTAATTCGGCCAAATTGAGTGAGTTTAGAATGCATTAAAAATGAACTAGGAAGAAAAAAAAACTCATTATAATTTTACACGGTTTTCTTTTTTAAGCAAACCAAGCACCCAATTTATTTTTCACTGAAAAAGAAATACTTTGTGTTCCTTTTTCAGCAAACCAAATAGATATATAGTTAAATCATTTTAACTAGGCTATGCCCCATGTTTTCTCATTTTCAAGTTTTCCACATAAAAACTCTAGTGTCACCCATGTTCTTTTCATTTATTTATTTTGTGCTGATTCTTAATACAAAAGTGGGATGCAAAACTTTCTTAATCCATAACTGCAAATTTACTATCCTGGAACACCCCTTATTCTTATTTCTTTTCATCTTTATTATGAAAGTTTTTTTAGATTTATTGATGTTTGATATATAATAAAAAATTTATCTTGATTGGGCATGAATCTCGAGACAAAATTAAGTTGAAAACTTTTCAAATTAAATTCGGGACCATCCAAACTTTGATTTCAGCAAACTTATAGTCGAACTAAATTTTTCGAAAAGATGAACCCAACGACATCAAATTTGACCCAGCATGAGCCCGAGTGGGTCCAAATCGAAGACCCAAAGTGCATTTGGAAGGTTCAAACAATAAATTGGATGACCAAATAATTATTAAATGTGACATGCTTATATTCAAATCGAGAGGGTCGACGAGACTAATCCACATGCCCAAGATCGTTGAATTCTGATATCATTAAGGTACTCAAATACTTAATAAATGGTCTATAATCAAGGGAGTCGGTATCGGCCGTCCGCTCAAAACACTCACAACATGCCCTTTATATTCTTCCTATTTACTAGCCATACTACTCCCAAAAAATAATAAATTGACCCCTCATTCGTCATTGAGGGGAGGCCAAGCAAGGAAGGGAAGGAAGAGAGGAAAGGAAAAGAAATCAAAGAATTCTTTTGCCACCAGACTCCTCGACCATTGCTCGACCACCGAATTTTGCCAGACTTTTGCCGAACCACTAATTATCATTGGACTTACACCCAGCCACTGATTATCACCAGATTTCCTCCCTAATACCATCGCTGACTACAATCTTTTTGACCTATGTTGCCTGCCAACTATGGTCCTTCCGACCACCTTCGCACGAATACAACCTTTCTGACCTCCATCTTCTGACTACGATCTTTTTGACCACCGTCGCCCGCCACTACGGTCCTTCTGACCTCCATCACCGAAAATAGTCTTTCTGACCACAATCATCTGCTGACTATGGTCCTTCCAACCTCCGTCACCAGATAATGGTCCTTCTGACCTCCGTCGTTTGCCGACTGCGATCATTTCGACCTCCATCGTCAGACTATGGTCTTTCTGATCGCTATCACCCGCCGACTGCGGTTCTTCTAACCTCTATCACCAGATTATGATCTTTCTAACCTCCGTCGCTAGCTGACTCCGACTATGGCCATTTTGGACTTCCATCGCCAAATAATAGTCCTTTTGACCTCTATCTCATGCCAGTCACCTCCATCTCATGTCGACTGGCCCGACTACGATCCTTCTGGCCTCCATCGCCAGATAATGATCCTTCTGACCTTCGTCTCCTACCGACAACAGTCCTTCCGACCTCTGTCGTAAGACTATGATCTTTCTGACCCAGTTGATACATAGTCCTTCCAACCTCTATCACTTGGCAATGGTTTTTTCGACCTCCATCGCTCACCGACTATAGTCCTTTCGACCATCGTCACCTGACTATGGTCTTTCTGACCTCCGTCGCCTGTCGATTATGGTCTTTCTGACCAAACAAATATGTTAATACTGATTCTTCCAATTCCCACCATATAATGCACTCTATATGATGTATATTTACTAAATTAAGCCAAGGCCTTTGTTGACCTCATTTTTGTATGAGGTCAATAGGACCAATCCAAACTTTAGGATTTTTTCAATATTTAGGATCAATCTTGACCATAGGATCAATCTGATCTTAGATCAATCTAGACTTTAATATCAATTCAGATTCAAATCAATCTTAATCATTCAGATTCAAATCAATCTTAATCCCATATTAATTTTAAATTCAATTTAATTAAACTCCAAGTTAATCTAAACTCTAGGATCCTCCTAGACTCCAGATCCTAGGATCTACTCTAGACCTTAGGATTCTGCCAGACTCTAGATCATATGATCTTCCTAGGCCCTAGGACCTACTCTAGACTCTAGGATCAATTTGGATCTTGTATCAATCTAGATTCAAATCAATCCAGACCCCAGACTTTAATCTAAACTTCCATCCAGACTTTAATCCATATTCTCAATTCAAACCTCAATCAAAATCCAGAATTCAATCCAGTTCAAAATCCGAACTCTAGTTCAAACCTTAATTCTGTCTTTGATCAAGCTTCAACCCTATCCTATCACTTATGATCTCCAAATGATCATAAATGATTTGGGTAATTCAAATTTAGTCATTTGAGTCCAAAGTCCAATTCAAACCCATAAATTCAATCCAAACCCAAGGCGAAGGACTCAGGTCCTGAAAGCCTTTTCCAATGAATCTTTGAACACTTCAAAATCCAATCAAATATCCTCTGATTTAGAGTATATTAATTTCATACTAATGTGACATATCTCTAGAGGCAACCCTCTAAATTTAGGCTCATTCTGAGGTCTCTAACCCCAGAAATTGAAATGATTTCCAAAGGTGTAAAACTTTCAAATATTTGCAGCATATGCCACTGGACCTGCCACCCAGTTGATTTTGAACTTAGAGACTTACCCAAAGCCTCTAATCACATCTAGACCCTTAATCCTGACCTCTTGAATATTAAACTGTATTTTGATGGACTTACTTTGACCCCCAGTTGACCAGGGGTCAAAATGACCAAAATACCCCTTAGGGGTTCAAATACTTATTTCAAACCAAATGATGTCCAAATTGCTTGGGATCACTTCCAGCCATTTTCAAATATCAAATTGAACATGTTGAGCCCATCCTAGCTCCTGGGTCATCCTGGTTGACCCAATGACCCATTAAGGGCCCAAATAAATATTTTTGACCAGATGATCATTTTGATCTATCAAACCACTTCTACCAGACTTTAAATACCATCTTAAATTGCTTTAGCTCAAACCCTAGCCCTGGGTCGGCCTAGTTGACCAAGTTAACCAAGGTTGACCAATTCATCCTTAAAGCTTTCCTACCTTGAATCAAACCTTAAACACATTCAAAACTGTGTCAAACTCTTATAATCACTTCCCTTAATGATTTGGCTTTAATTGGACCCTTGACCCAATCAATAGTTGACCAAGTCAACTAAGCTATGGTTGGTCAAATTCGACCCATATGACTCAATTCAACACATTCAATCAAATCAACCTATTCAAATCTCATCAAACCACTCAAACTCTCAAACACATCTCTAAACGTGTTTCAAATCCATTCAAACTCAATTGGAGCTTTGACTTAGTCAAACCCAAAAACCATAGTCAAATCCCATTTTCCATACATCTTTCTATCTAATTTGGTTCAAGAGACTTCAAACACATCTCATTCAATGCTTTAAACTTCTTTGATTCAATATGGATTAAACTCAAGCTAAGTTGACCAAGTCAACACATTGAGACTTAGCCAAAATAGCTTAAATCCCTTCCCATCCATTCAAACTCCAAATCTTAAGTATCAAACCCTCTTCAAACTATTTCTACCAGCTCAAACCCATCCCTTCCATGCCACATTAGCCCATTGACTGTTTTGACTAGTCAAAGTGGTCAAATATGTTTTTTTTACTTGTTTGCATAATTTTACCACCTTGGCAAGCCAAATTCTCTTGATGATTCAAGCCCCCATGCAAGTTGATGGCTGGAAGGGATATTTGGCAAATATTATAAGGCTTTCCTCTCTCTTGGTTAGGATAATAATCATGAAAAGGAATGGAATAACCTCACTCTTCACTCAAACCATTGTCTTCACTATCTATCTTCCAAAATCTTCAATTCCAGCAAACCTTAGCTCCTAAGGAAGATAAGAGAGCTTCTCCAACTATTTCTAGGCTCTCCCCAAGCATTTCCCCACTTTTCCCAAGCTCTAGAACCAAATTTGAGAAGAGAGAGAGAGAGAGAGAAAGAGAGAGAAAGAAGAATTTCAACAGAAGATTTTAATCCAGCCGTTAATGGTTCTTGTAGTCTTTAGCAAAGTTGTAGAGAACTTCTCTAGCTGTCCAACAAGCCCAAGAACATCAAAATTTGACGTTTGGATTGTACGTTATCGATGTTTTAAGTTATATGATCAAACATTGATTTCTCCCAAATCTAAATGCCTGCAGCCTTGAAACTTCATGGGTTGCAAGATTAGGGTACTTAGATCCTATGTTTCAAATTTCATAAATTTGGATGGTTGGATCGAAAGTTATGAGCATTTAAAGTTTCAGTTTAACAATGAACTGAAAAATTTGGATCAATCTGGGCTGTTAGTTCGTTTGAACTGGGCTAATCGGATAGCTCTGAGCTTGCGCCTTTCCTGGGGTTTGAACCCTGGTTTTTCAGCATGAAGGCGTGGTGACGTGACCAAATTCTGACCGTTGATCTGTTTTTTGAATCAAAATTGATTTAAAAATCAATTTAAATGCTCTAAACTTCAAAAATTCACCAAAAATTCAATTTGTCCAAATTTGATATTCTTAGGCTCGTTGGAATCGTCTCGAGTTCAAGTTTATTCTAAAATTTATTTTGACTGATTTAGATCACTGTATAGAAAGTTATTTAGATTTTAAAGAAATTTGAAATTCTTTAATAATTATCAATCTAGTGATTTCATTAACTTCAAATTTGGACAAGATAAACTATGATGTGATACCCACATGCCATAGAAAATTTATCTATGATTGATGGTTGGATTTTGGTGAATTAAATTTTCAAAGTTTTTGATCAGATTTTGACCAAAAACTTTGAAAATTTATAACTCATACACCACTTAAAATTAGCCTTGTATTTTTCTGTGGTATGTGCAATTTAGTATCAGGATTATGTCCTTAACCCCTTAGCCTACAAGATCCCCTTGAATGAGGTAAACCATGGTTGCTAACAAGGATCCTTTGGTCGGCACTCGACTAAGTAGGTTAAGGATACCGATGAACCCGGGATGATGGAAAACCATGAGATCTTGACCTGGGACGTCATACCCACCTGGTAGGCTAGTCTCCACCCTCACATCCTGGGCATCCTCCCTATCTGGTGATCTAGAATATAAGTCCAACTTTTTAATAAAATTTCAACTCAAACATAAATATTTCTCTCCAAAATACTAAAGCCCAATACATAGGATAGGCTGGGGTGTTTCTGAAATGTTTCAGAACCTCAAGACATCCCCTACTTTTCCTCCTTTGACCTCCTAAAATAAGTGCTTCAACTTGATCCAATCCCATTTAAAATTCTAATTTCACCTTTTTGATATCACTCCTAGAAAATCTCTAAACAAAATTTCTGCCGTTATTTTAATCGAGAATTTTTGTAGAGAATTAAACCTCTCTATGATGTAATTAACTACAAGGACTTGCGCTTGTAGGAGATTTAGAACCCATATTAATTTTTAAAATTGATTTTCAAAACTCAATTAGTCTTCTTTGAGAAAATTAAATCAACAACGATCATTATCATCGTATTTGGATGATTGACAACAAGCGATATTTTTCTTCCTATAGGAAGTTATATCCTTCGTTATCATACTCCTGAATATAAAATTAATGATCTCCTGATCTGACTATTATAGTTAAATGGTTGATAGAATGCCATACCAATCTTTTAGGGTTACATGTCGTCCTCCCTTGAATTTGACTATTATAGTCCGGATGAAATTTTTAGATTCATTATCTAAACCCATTAAGGAATGGTATCTTTGCCTCCTGAGGCGGTATATCGTTTATAATGATGTGTTCGATTTTGAGACTAAAAAAATACTGAATTAAAATTTCTAAAGAAAACTAATGCTTTTCAAAACCCGCTTTTCAACTCCAATAGCCTTCCCCCCAAGGAATGACCTCATTTGCAATCGACTGTAAATACTAATGGATTCATTTAAACTGGGACAACCCTGTGATTTTTCCCTCTTTCAAGGGTTTTCATGTAAAAACTCTACCGTTTCTAATGAATGCTACACCCTTCTCTTTTATCTGATTTTGTGCTAGATCTTCGTACAAAGCTAAGACGTTAAACTTTATATTTCTTTATCACCATAAATATTCCAGGATGCAACAGTTTGGTGCCATCTATGAGAATGTCATTTCTGACTGAGGGGAAACTATTGCTCTAATCTCTAAAGATCGTTCATATCAATATCCTGATATCAGCTATTGCTGCATCAATTTCATTGGAATCAGATGTGGACTGGGGGCAATTTTGACTGCAGCCGTGGTCAAGAAGATTCCTCAAATGCTTCTAATATTTAAGATGATATATTGGGAAACTATTTTTCATAAAGCTTCTAGCAAATGCAAGGATACTTCCAATAAATTGCAAGCTTTATATAGTCTCCAGCTAGACTTCTACTCTTTGGGCAAGGCCTTAATCTCATTCTCAAAAGACAATAACAATCTAAAAATAGGCTATTCTTCACATTTGATTCTGGATACACACGGCATTCGCTCCCTTCCAATCAAAGCATAATCGATCCTAGGGAAATTTGATCCAACCTCTTCCATATAGGTTAATGTCATCAAGCAATGCTTTGACTAGCAACCTTCGATAGGTCAAACATCCTAAGATGATGTCAATCAAATCTTAAAATCCTTAATTTGAGAAATACATAATCTTTATTGTGTCTCAATCATTGGATGATCAATCTTATATGTTTAAAGTCATAATTGTCTACTGAAATATTCAAATTGCATAATTTATGACATGATATTGGAGAAATTCTAAAATATGAAATGTTACAAGTGCACTTTCTAATATGCTAAAAGGCACAATATGTTCTATTCTAATCCCATCTGTCGTACGTGGATGTGGGAGGCTTTCTGACCCCACTTCCTTTATGCGAGTATAAGAGATTCTCTACTTTGTTATGTCCCCCAGTTGCTTTATGTGACTGTGTGGGAGGTTTTCTATTATGTTCTGTCCCCACTTATCTTGGGCGAGTGTGGGAGATTTAAAGGAAGTTATGGATGGAAGTAGATTTATAAGCAGAGATCGGGACATGTGCATAGTACACTCATACATTGCATATTCTAGTAATTCAATAAATTGAAATGCAACTGATATACTACATATACTCTGAAACTTTCATAATTATGTGAACAAGGAGTTTAAATACAAGCGATATTATGAATATACTTGAAGCATTATGGAATATCTGTAAATAGAATAAGTGCAAGTACATGTATAAGCTCAACAAATAAGTCTTGATTTAACAATATCGAGACACATTCATAATTTTTATGCTTTCACATTAAGTTTTATATTTCAGTATATTGAAGTTTTTATTTCAATTATTACTTGATTATGCTTAAATTTTATAATAAAATAGATATTGATATTGATGATCAAAATGAGGAGGAAGTCTACTGAACTTGTTGTGCTTATTCTGTGAAATTTCTCTGATATTTTAGAAAAAGAAAATAGCCCAGTCGAGTAGAGGCAATAAGGACAGAATCATCAGTATCATAATTTCTGAGTTATTTTATAATTCAATCATTTATTTGTGATGTATAGACTCGGTATCAATTGGATTAGTAAATATGATTTTTTAAGGAATAAAGTTTGAATAATACTTTAGAATATTAATAGTATTTTAAATTATTTAGCTAGCTTTGATTTTTTTTTTGTATGATGGTTGAGAAAAGTGGATTTAGGTATTTAATCATTTCATTAGATCCCGGAATG
The DNA here is from genome assembly GCA_019925795.1 of Dendrobium chrysotoxum. NCBI lineage: Eukaryota > Viridiplantae > Streptophyta > Magnoliopsida > Asparagales > Orchidaceae > Dendrobium > Dendrobium chrysotoxum. Next base: position 4,292,212 of record CM034314.1, on the reverse strand, counting down.
TCACATACCTCTAATTTGATTAATAACTTATATTGAAACGGTGTACTTGTTGCATGCAAGAATATTCATAGCAATAGAGTTAATGAGTTTATTGTAATGGCATTGCACAAAAATCCATCACACAGATAAAAGAGGGTTACATGGGACACTATTATTTTTACATGAATAATTCATAAAAGGGAAAAAAACCAAAATGTTGACCTACTTGAAATAACTTCACTAGTATTTATCATCGATAGTAAAAATAGTTGGTGGTGGAATCCAAATGTGCAAGAAAAGATTAAAAATAAGAATATTTGTTATAAAAATTGGTTTAATTATAAAAATTCTGATAATCGGAAAATATATAAAGAGGCACGTAAGGAATCTAAGAAAGCAATATGCGATGCAAAGAGTTTAGCTTTTAGTGATTTATATAATAGATTAGATACTAAGGAGGGAGAAAGATATATGTATAAGTTAGCCAAACAAAGAGATAGGAGTAGTAAGGATTTAGTTCAAGTGAAGTGTATTAAGGATAAAGATCAAAAAGTACTTTTTTAGAAGATGATATTCAAAAAAGGTGGATGAGATATTTTGCTAAACTTTTTAATGAAGAATGTAAAAATAAAATTGACTGTAGTGACCTTAGCACCCTAAATAAAAATAAAGATATTTATTTTTATCGGCGTATTAGTAAAATTGAAGTTAGACAGGCTTTAAAGAAAATGAAGGGTGGAAAAGCTGTTGGACCTGATGATATTCCAATAGAGGTGTGGAAATGCTTAGGAGATGAAGGAATTTCTTGGCTTACTAAACTTTTTAATACTATTTTGAAGACTAAAAAGATGCCAGATGAGTGGAGAATGAGCATATTAATCCCTATTTTTAAGAATAAAGGTGATGCACAAGATTGTGCGAATTATAGAGGAATTAAGTTAATGTGTCATACTTTAAAACTATTGGAACGAGTTATGGAGCATAGGTTGCGGCGTGATACTAATGTTTCTCAAAATCAATTTGGATTCATGCCGGGTAGGTCTACTATGGAAGCCATACATTTATTAAGAGGTTTGATGGAGAAATAAAAAGAGAATAAGGAGGATTTACATATGATATTTATTGATTTAGAGAAAGCATATGATAAAGTTCCAAGAGAAGTGCTATGGAGAGTTCTTGAAAAGAAAGGAGTTAATAACGCTTATATTCAAATCATTAAAGATATGTATGCAGGAGCTATTACTTGTGTTCAAACACAAGGTGGTTTGACCAAGTATTTCCCTATTTCGGTTGGATTACATCAAGGATCAGCCTTAAGCCCGTATCTTTTTGCTTTAGTCATGGATGTTCTCACTAGACATTTGCAAGAGGATGTACCTTGGTGTATGCTTTTTGCTGATGATATTCTTCTTATTGATAAGACTAGAGAGGGAGTTGAAGGTAAACTAGAATTGTGGAGGTCAACCTTAGAGTTTAAAGGTTTCCGCTTGAGTAGATCTAAAACAGAATATATGGAGTATAATTTTAGCAATAATAGACCTAGTGAGGGGATTGTGACTTTGGGCGATCAAGTCATTAATAAGAGTACACATTTTAGATATCTTGGATCTATTGTTCAGAGTGATGGTGAAATAGATGGGGATATTATCAGCAGAATCCAAGTTGGATGGTTGAAATGGAGGAATGCATCGGGCTTATTGTGTGATAGAAAAGTACCCCTCAAACTTAAGGGAAAATTCTATAAGATGGTGGTGAGACCTGCAATGCTTTATGGTGCCGAATGTTGGCCATTAAACGAGAAGCATTATTCTAAGTTAAGTGTTGCAGAGATGAGGATGCTCAGGTGGATGAGTGGCTTTACCCTTAGAGATAGGATACGAAATGAGCATATTCGTGAAAAGGTTGGAGTAGCTCCATTGGAAAATAAGATTAGAGAGAATCGCCTTAGATGATTTGGTCACATAAAACGGCGGCCTCCCGATGACCCAATTAGGAAAGTAGAGGTCTTAGATTTGACTTATATTAAGAAAGGTAGAGGTAGACCTAAAAAGACTTGGTTAGAAAATATTAGAAATGATCTTTCTTTATTAGATTTAAACGAAAATTTGACTTTTAACAGAACACAATGGAGAAAAAGAATTCATGTAGCCAACCCCACGTAGTGGGATAAAGGCTTGATGTTGTTGTTGTTGTTGTTGTTGTAGTATTTATCATCGATTATAAATAATATCTTTTCCCATAATTAGGGAAGATGGCAATACAGTACAGCAAATGCAGACTATATATAATGAATTACGTGATGGAAGTCAGAAGAGCCATATAGTATAATAGCTATCTTCAAGAGTCATTTTTTGTTTATTTGGTTGTTCTCATTTGATGTAAGGGAATTAGAGACCAAAATGTCCAACATCTGATGTTGGGTGTTAGAGTTGTTGCATATGCCATTCATCGATCTTATAAGTATTAGCATCAGTTGACTTTGTTGGAGGCAATAGATACAGGGGGTGTGTTGTCGTAACAAGTCACCATTGGTGAGAGGACCATAGTCGAGTGATGCTATTTGGACGATCGTAGTTGGAAGATAGCGAACGGAGGATTATTGTTGGGCAACGAATGGTCGGGGATAGAAGTCGGGAAACAATGGTTGGAGAATTATAATCAGACAATAATGATTAGAAGATCGACGTCGGACGATGATGGTCAGAAAAACGTAATCGATCGATGTAGGTTAGAGGATCATATATGGGAAATGATGTTTGGAAGAATCTTAGTCAGAGGATGAAGGTCGAAGGATCATAATTTGGCAACCCACTATTATCTTTACCGAACTGAGAATTGTGAAGTAGAAGATATTTACAGTCATGTTCGAGAATCAGCAAAAAGTGTAAGCAATGAATCCTTGGTTTCTACAAAATAAAAACAAAAACAACCAGTTCTCTAAAATGAAAGTGAAAATTATTGTTCAACATTTCAAAAGAATATCTGCAAAGCGAGAAACTTATAAACAGTAAATGTGGTCTATAAATTACACCTATGATATGAAAAAGAATCTTCAAATCTATACAATCATGATACAAGAAGATAAGTGAAAATCAAAGCGATTAACAGAATTTCCAGACACTAAAGAGGTAAAATTATGAGAGCAAAGACACTCTATCTTGTCTTTCTCTATCATCATCACCACCGTCATCTTCAACCAATGTTGGCTCGCTCCAACCAGCAGTTCTTGAATGGTAGAATTTTGCACGATCAAAGATGGTCGCCCTAAAGCCCGTTGCTCTTGAAGACACCATAGGCATTACAAGCACTGAAGATGCATTAATTGATTCTTCACTTAGACCCACTGATAAAGAGCAAATAGCCTGCAGAAGGATACAAACTGTGTAAACTGAAACAATTAATCTTGGTAATAAAGATAGTTCCATTTCTAAAGAAAAGACACCTTAGCTTTTGCAAAGACAGTTCTTGCATTCTCCAGAATTCCATGTGTAAATGATTTCCGAAAATTTATTCCAGTCTCCTGTGTCAACGTGGATGCGCTGCTGCTGAGACAGTTAGTATGTGTTACGAACAGCAGGCCAATTTAAAGGCTATGAAGGACCAAAATTTTGTTTTAAAAGGTAAATGGCAACATTGTGGTCAAGTCCGGAATCTGCAACATCTAATATGCAGTAAAACAAAGAAACAAGGAGAAGGGCAATCACCAGTTTACATCGGCTGCAAGGCTTTGATCTGAGGAAGAAGTTAAAGAATAAGAATCCATCGTTTCACCACCTGAAAAAAGTTATGAGAATTAAACGGTACAGAAGCATAAGAATAAGAAAGAAAGATCCTTGATGGCGCTACCTTTAGAGTCATCAGGTGCCAGCAAGGTAATGCCTATGAATACAAATGACATGCCGAGTACGAACATTGTTATCCGTAATGTATCCAAAACCTGCATGCAAGCAAGTTATTTAATTTTGTGCAATAAGCTTAATAGAGGATCTGCACCATTGATGTATGTTTCTTCACATAAGTGCACATTCTTTGGCATGAGTTCATGCATTTTTGCTTCTATAGCACATAAATGTGTGCGTCTTTGCATGCATAATTGATAATTCATGAGGTGAATTTGAGCAGGCTTACTTGATATTCTTGAAAATATATAAATCCTGTACAGATAGAGAAGAAAGTCCATGCAATCTGAAACATGGGGACAATAAGGATTGCATCGAAGAGTGACAATCCTTCATTTAATCTTGCCATCTGAGATAAAAGGGGGATCACATTATATAATTCAGGAAAAAAATGACCAGATTGTTGCAGCATTTGCTCTGGCATTATTAAATAAATTACCCAAAACCCAGCCGTGCTGAAGAACAACAAAAGCAACGAGTATGTAAACCAGCTATGCAGATGATAATTGCTGCTCATGGTCAACCTCAGCATGTTAGATCTGTAAAATAAAAAAAGAACCAGTCAAAAGGACTCCAGGAAAAAGCTTAAAAGATTGGATGCCTTCAGAAAATATATTTTTAAATTCTCCATGACTGAACAACTTACAGTGATTTTGCAAATAAAACTGAACAGGACCCAACAGCACCGGACACAATGGCATAGGAAAATGGCAATATCATTCTCCAATAAGGATTAAAATCGTGCCCATACACCGAGAGGCAGGCTTCTCCTTTCCTAGTAGTTCCAGAAATTATTCATAGTGAGCATCATACATATATCCTATAAATCACAGCGAGACTATATATAAGACAAACAAAATGCAGAAACAACTCATTCAGAAGCTACCTCCTACTTGAAACCTCAGTATAACAAACAAACAACGCTTCACCTGTACATATAGTGATTAATTATAACCACTACGATCAGCATCAGACAATAGAGAAGGAACACAAGATTGCTATACTTCTCAGCAAGTTGCTCTGGAGTGTACACTGGCAAAATAAAAAGCTATCAGATAATCTGCTAATCAGTTTCCCAATGATAGCAGAACTTACATCACTAGAATATCTCTGAATGGATTAATATGAAAGCAGATAAAGATAAAACTGCTTCTACTGACCAATGAATTAATTAAACCAAATGCATACATTCGTTTTTACATTATAAGGCTAGAGTTGATACCAGGTGACTGGTGATTGCCAAAAGAAACTAAGAAGATGTTGCCAAAAACAATAAAAGCTGTGGCCGCCAAAACCCTACACATAAGTTGGGATTATGAGTTCAACTTTTACAATAATTTTATCATCCTTAAACATGTTTTCTCGTGGAGTTAATGGCATCTCGAGGATAACATACTTGATAGTCACGGTCTTACTCAGTACAAAGTAAGCAAATGCAATGTTAGATACAAACTGGATTGACCCCAAAGCTGCAAGGAGGGACTGCAAAAGAGAGGAGAAAAAAATAGAGAAAAAAGAAAATGTAATACGTTAACTGATATATTTACAACTTATACAGCATTTAATAGAGGGAACGGGACATAATATAGAAGCAAGAAAAGTAGATAGCAAAAAACCTTTTCAGACCATGATATATCCGAATCTATGAAACTCTATGAGGGATGGCAAGAACAAGAAATAATTAGTTCAAGATAAAAAACATAACTTGCAATAACCACCATTCCTATATTGCAGAGTTTGCCCTAACAAAATTCAGCACATGGACCATGCACTTTCAAAGTTCTGTACACAAGAATAATTATCCTATTGTAGAGAATAAGATGATCATTGTGATGCACTTTAATGCAATTATTCGATCGCACATTTCTCAAATTTGGCTAACGTGTTTACTTAAATTTGTTACAGCATACCTTTAATCCTTGTGAAGTTTTACATCGAAAAGTATTTGGCTATCTTTTTTTTTTCAGATTACTGATATATCAACAAAACAAAAGGCCAAAAAACAAGTTCATAAATTAAGGCATTGTATTCAAATTTGGTTCATTCATTATGCACAACTGTCCATACAAGCCCCTAGACGCCCATAATCTCTTTAAATTTATTGAAAAATAATCAATAATCTTAATTTAAGATCCCTTGATGGGTATGTGACCATACCAGTCAAGGAAATGAAATCTTCATAAATTGCCAGATTTTAGGACCACCTTTCTTGCATTATGTGGCCAATTTGAATTTTCATGGTTTTGGAAGCTTTAATTTTTATTTATTTCCCTTATTTTCTTTCTCTTTGTATTAGAACAAATCATCAATTAATGTAATAATTTTTATTGGCTCATAAACCTTTCCAAAGTTGTATGAGCTTGAAAAAGACCTACGGATAGGATTTTGCTTTGTATTTTTAGATTCATTAAATAAAAATTACTTTTGCTTATACAAATTTCGTGTGGAAAGCTTGAGAGCTGCTTTACTCTTAGTTGAAGCTTGATGATTGATCCCTTAGATCCTTGATCAGTCCTTAATTATCATTTCTTAATCTTATTCCTACTTATTCCCAACACAATTCTCATATCCTCCATATAATCTCAAGCCTAGTTTCTCTCAACCCCAAAATACATCAAGCCTCTTCAAAATTTTCCCAAACACTCATAACCCCCTAAGGCCTAAAATTCCTAATAACCCTAAGATAACCTAATAAAAAATCCTAATAAAGAGAGACAATATCCACCTGTGAGCAACTAAATACAAAATATCACCACTCTCTTTCACCAATCTAAAATTCATAAAAATACCAATATTAATTTCCTAACAACCCAAAACTTTGAAATGGGGTTTCTCCCTCTTTTCCTCCAAAGAAAATTTGCTTATTAATAGCCTATAAGTTTAACACTAAATTCTCCAACCCTTGAATACCCAGTTTATAACCACCTAAACAACCCTTTCACCACCACCCTAAGGAGACACCAATCAAGATACTACCTTCCACTATAAAGATTCTATTGATCATACATCAATTATATATATATATATATATCAAAAAATTATGTTTAAAAAAAGCTACAACACAATGAAACTGATGAAAGTTTCCCAACGAACAATCTTTTGTTGACTTTTAACATTACCTTGTTTCCAACCAAAGGAAGGACGATAAACAAAGCTTCCAGAAAGCACCAATTTAGTTGCTACAGCAGAATGCAAAATCAATGTTCATAGCAGTAATAAGATGAGTAGAAAAAGTTGATGCCAAAGGATTAGAGATGGAGGGTTCAAACCAGCAACCACATGAAAATAAGTTATGAAATGCTATATAGATTTAAAATTTGATGCAACACTCGATAAAAAAAGGGAGAAAGATGATTCATAAATAAGGCCCTAAATTGTTGATGATAATGGTGGTGATGATAAATATACATAAATAGTGTAGGACTAAAGTAAAAAAGTTAACTAATAATTAATCAAGTTCACCCAGATCCATAACAAATTTTGCATACCTATGTTAGGGGCTGAAAATAAAAGGAAGATAAAAGTTGGGTTAGATATACCACTAGCAAAACCTATTTTAGCTTTTAAGCTTATAGGTGAGGCTAATCACTTGTTGCTACTTTTGCACTAAAATATTTTTCATCCATTCAGTATGAGACTAAATTCAATACTCTCATGTATCTTAATCTCCCACTTACATGAGAGCTCTTTAAATTAGCTATCACTCTCTATCAAATAGAAGCTAGTATCAAAAAATGTTCTGCATCAAGATTGACTTAACAACATGAAGCTTGGAAGGGAATTCACCCGTATTTAAAACTTTGTCAACCATGGTAGAAGCGGTCAAGATCTATGAGAGTAAAAAAAACACATGGACTCGATCACAACAGAGCCATCAAGTTTAATAACACATTTTAGGGAGTACCAAATAAAAGTGACCATAAAAGCCATAGCTAAATCCGTTTTTAACACAAAAGCTTAAGCATATAGGCGATGAACAATCACTTGTTATTTCAATACCAACATACCTTTCTCATATTCATTGTGAGACTTAACACAATACTCTCATGTGCCTCGACAATCTAAATAATAAAATTATATTGCTTGTTATATTAGTTGTCAAACCTCCAAAATCTCATATGCTCATGCAAAATGATTAAGCAACACGTTAGAAATTGGACATTAAAAAATGCTACTCTCATTTTGACAAGTTAAACAAAAAAATTACAAAGCATGAGTGATTCTCAAAAACAAAAAACAAGCTTAATGCTGATGAGTAAGACTGTAACCTGAGCAGCATATGCGAAAGAAAGGAAGTTAAGGCAATTCCCGAGAGCAAAGAAAAGAAAACCTACATCATAGAAATGACAATTAAGTAATCAAAAAAATAATTTGAGCGATACAATCCAATTTATATAATCATAAAAGGAATCAAAAGGAACTTTACCAACTCTCCAAGTATGAAAATATATGATTGGTTTCAAAATAAGCTTGGTAGATCCATCATTAGTGGCTGTTGAAAGTCTTTCTCGCTGCAAGGATTCAAATATAAACCCTCACGGAAGCATAATTAAGATGAGAAAAGAAAAAACTTCACATCTATAATTTATAACATATTGCATATAACATCCAATGAAATGTCACTATAATTAACAGTGATGGTATTGCATAGAGCCAGATGGGTATGATGCTTCGAGATTTAAAGGTTCATAACTTATTCTCTATGATACCAACACAATCTCCATCTAGGGGTGTGAATATTTGACACGATCCGAAAATTTCGGTTTTGGGTCAACCCGTTTAGGAAACGGGTCGGGTTCGGGTTTCTCGCCCACATCGCCTGGGACTTGCAGTGCCTAGCCAGCGCTTGCGCGCGTCCGAACTTCTGCCGGCTGCCAACAAGCCCTAACGGCCTAACTGCGCACAACGCCACGTCCGTTCGCACCACCTGCGATCCACCCGCCGCGATTCCAACCCCTGCGCAGCAAGCCCTGACCGCGTCTGGTCACACCGCGCTGCGTCCCACCCGCCGCGATTCCAACCCCTGCGCCTGGGCTGCATTTGACACTTCGCCTGCGATTTCTACCCGGCTCGGGTTAGCCGTGTCGGGTCAGGTTAACCCCCGATTTTTGGCGGGTCGGGTCCGGGTTGTAAAATCTGACCCGTTTGCAAAAACAGGTCAAGTTCGGGTCATGTTGAACAGCAGCGGGTCATTGTCGGGTTCGACCCGAACCCGACCCCTATCTCCATCCATATACATCCCCCATCCCAACAATCTATCCAATACACTAAACTACTCCAACTAAATGCACGATGTATGGATGGTCAGAAAAAGATGTGCAAACTTTTTGTTTGACGAAAACAATCAAACCATATAGCCATAGTTCCATAATGGCATGGGAGGGTGAGAAGCACACCTGCCCCACCTAGATAAGGGATTTCTCTGCACTAACGAACTATTTTCAAAGTAATATAATATTGGATGATTAGATTTTAAATCTTTTATGAAGTTTCCATGTTTTAACATCATTCTAGTTAAAATTTTGATGGATATCTGAAAGCCTACACTCGCCAGAAACACAAATCATTGTTTTTTAAGAAATTGTTAGAAACACAAAGTGCATTGAGACGAAAAGTTGATGATCTGAGCAATATTTAACTTTGGTTTGCTTTAGTTGTTTTTATTTCATATTTTCTGATTTTCTTACTTTATCTTAGCATAAACATGACTATATCATGATAAATCCCATAGAGAAAGGGTTGAATTCTCTAATTAGAGTGCTTGTTTGGTTGTGTCACTGTTGGTTTATTGTTGGTTTTATTGTTGCATTACTGTTACTACCGATGGTTATTGTTGGTTCCCTTCAACCATGGCTATGTAGAGCTTTGCTATGTGGTTCACTGTTGGGCTTTAAGTTGGGTCATTAAGTGAATTGCCCTTGCTCTATGATCAGCTTCTTGAGGGACCATGTTTTTGAATGAACCACTTACTGTTGTATTGTGATCCCTGGTAAATGTTAACTTATACTTCTGGTTCGATTTTCATGATGGAAATATCCTGCTGATTCAGTTTTCAAGACAGTTTTGGTTCTCTATTATTTTGTTTGTATGATAATAATATTAGTTTTAGGTGGGGTGATGTTATCATCTAAGTTCTCAAATCTGTGGTCAATGAACCAGTTTGACTATTTGATCATGAGTTGATTGGTTGTTGACCACATTGCTAGCACAAACCTTCCTTAGACTCATCTATGCACTTCGTAGGATAGTCATTTGTAGATCATGATCGTCATTGTCCTTGAGAGCCATCAAACGAGTCTGATCTTTGCATTCTTCACGCAAAGTCGCATGTGAAGATAGGTTGAGTTACAAGCGATCACGCCGATTCGCCATCGTGCTCAAAATTGGATTCCATGAGCTGTATAGATTTAGTCATCATGTTTGAGGATACATGCGACAACTGCAAAAATGATATATTTTTTTTTTAAGTTTTCACACAGTTCCGTACATAGGAAGTTTCGATTGTATGAATTTTTTACCCATGCAAACATTTTTGATTGGGGCTTCTCACAAAATGGACCACACGAACACATCCAAATCATCCAGACGAGTTGAACAAGTTCCCGTTTTCGGATCGGGCTTTGTTTGGTGTGCATTGATAGATTGAATAGTTTTAATTTTTAAGTAATATTTATAAATTATATGTATACTATTTAAAATTAAAATTATCCCTCTTTCTCTCCGGCTTTCTTTTTTAATTTTCATATGGGGTTGTCTAAGGAACTAAATTTGAATATTTGGTACCCTATTTTGTCTCATTGAATCTAAATCGTTGATCAAGAGCAGAATAGGATAAATGCCAAAAAAGACAAGAAAAAACAAAAGATAAAAATTTACAAAAAAAACATACCTACTCTATTTTACACTCATTTTGGTCCTCTTTCGCTTTCACATAGCAACAGCACCTTCCTTTAGAAAAAAAAAATCAGGGTATGTTCTCAAATTGCTTCGCATATAGCCAACTGAACTGTCTCCCTTTCTCTTCTCTTACGCATGTAAGCCACACACCCAGTCGCTCCTCTTCCTCTGTTTGCACAGCCTCTCCACCCAAAGCCTCTAGCCAAACTCTCCTTCAAATAAACTAGCCCCCACTCTCCTCTTCCTTAACATGAACACGGAACATAAACCCAGTAAAAGCCAATTTTTTTTTATACTATAGAAAGGCAATAACTATAGCAATGGTATTGTAGTAGTTACTGTAGCACGGAGAAATACCCCAAATTTTCTCATAAGGTGGTAGATATTGGCGATAAAGGGAGGGGTTGGTGGTGGAATGCAAAAGAAATTTATACTTATATCTATATGTACGTGTTAGAAATCAGCATATGAGATTAGATCTATATATCAGATATGAAGAATAGGCTACCAATACTAGAATCTACCAAAGAAGAAAAATAACTACAAAATTGTCAAGATTGGTAAAATTGAAAAAGTGGTTTACAAATATGTAATTAGCTTTATTTTATTTTGGGTCTTTTAGTAAGGTAGATCAAGTATATCTATTTTATTTTAAGTCGTGTATTAGGTAGACCCCACATAGTGGGACAAAGGCTTGATGTTGTTGTTGTTGTTGTTGTCGTCGTGGTGTATTAGGTAGACCATGTCTATCTTATAAATATGGTCTACCCAAGTAGCATAAAAAGGCCCTATTATAATTAATTGGCATAGAATGAATAATTTTCAATTTTCTATCTCTCTAGTCTCTCTTCTTTACCCTCTTCTTCTCTCGGATCTACACCTACTCGAAAGATGTCTTCCCCTTCTTGATATGGATCAAGAAGCATAGCAATGGTGCCCTCGTTGAGACCAACTTTACACCTCCGCAACAACAACCATCTCTTCCCTGCAGTTTTTCTCATCTCCACAGTCCAACCATCTCCACGGTGCTGTCAACGGACCAGTAACCCTCCTGCACTCAGCTGCTGGGATCTGCATTCACGCAGTCCTCCAGCTTCATTCATCCGCAGGGCTCAGCCAGCCACCTTCGGCGCTTCCCCTGCCTTTTCTTGGGCCGTTTTCTTTTCAGTTTCAGACTTCAGCACCTATCCACCAGCTGTTTTCTCCCTTCCGGCTCAACAAACCTAATTTCCTGCATCTTCAAACATTGCAGCAGCAACAATAACTAGTCCCAGCATCAAGAAACCTGGCAGCATTCAGAACCAGTTAGCATCAAGAAAACTTGTTCTCGAAAGGTGTCTTTCGCTTCTTGATATGGATCAAGAAGCATATCAATATACTTAAACCTAACCAAATCCTTATCAATTTTCTTCCTACTAGTAACTTGAGGGCTGTCATGAGAGAATTTAGAAGTGAGATACATAATTTCTAATATAATGGTCGAACAAGTCCTAATATTTAAACTTTGCACCTGTTATGATTCTCCTGAATTACGATGAGCGCATTTATAAAAATTCTTACATAATGAGCATATTAAAACATCAAAGAGCAACAAAGAGATTAATGCTTATTATGCATTTGTACATGTCATATGTTCATTAATATATATAAAATTTCAAGTTAATCCTCATTAATTGCAAGTATAAAACTATTAAATGACATACAATGTATAAATGGATATTTTTACATGTGTAATGTTTTATATAGTACGTGCATCAACATGAAGTGATGAATAAAAGTTCATGCCAAAAAATGAGAATGAAAATCAAGAAACCTATGAAAGAAATATCATGTGAGTTAGATGGACTGACTTTAATGACCTACGCAGGAAGACATGATTATTGATATTGGTGAGTTAATTGGCCCACCTTTTACCAGGAAAAGATGAATGAGAAAGAAATTTCTAGCTTTTGATGTTGGAGAGTTGGTTAGCCCAATCTACTAATACTGCATTTTCTTTACCTGAGTATATATGTGTAAATGTTTTGGAAGTTATATTAGAAGATGTGTAGTTAACTTGATGATTTTAATCATGTATGCTTCTCTTTCAATGTATACGATGGATGTAATAGATAATTATTAAATGCCAGGCATGTTTTGGGACAATTGAGCATGACTAGTTTCACTCACTCTATCATGAGGAGTCAATCATTATAGGTGTTGTCAAAATTAAGTTTGTTCAAATCGTCCTCTTTTATTATGTCCCATGATTGTCACGAGAGGTGAAAATGGGTAGTGACAAACCCTTCCTCTTGCCTTCGCACACTATTGTGTCGTCTAGGCCACCGCCTCCACCCGCATCAAATCCCGAGTCACTACCATCACTGCCCGACTCTCCACCCATTGATGACACATCCTCGCTTGGCCGCCTAGTCATGCTCACACCTACCAAGCTTCACCAGCCTATGTCAACCTGGAAATGGTGTGTGTCAACTTGGGCATTGCTCTCCTCGCTCGTCGAGGAGGGTTGTACTCCTCATCATTGGTGGTACTGTGAGTGAAATCAACATTGGGCGTCAAGGTTAATGCTCTGCCCTCCAGCTATCGGTGGCAAAGAGTAGCGTTAGAAGATCCTTTAGGTGTACCTTCTCTTGGCGTGTTCCTCGATAACCCCATCTCCATGAGATCGCCACAAGTGGTATAGTCAGGGACATCCATGTTCACTAAAGGCTTAAAGTTTAGCTATTCGACAAGTTGTGCCTTTCTTCTGGTCACTAGTACAATTCACACTCACCGCACTTTTGAAGATGTTGGATCCAAATTTGCCGATGGATGATACCCGACCATACTAGAGAGCAATCCAATAGGAAGGAATCCAAGAGTTGAGGTTGAATATAGAGAGAAAAGAAGAAGATTCAGGAAATCTAGAAGGAATGCTAAGGAAATCTCATTATAAAAAAAAAATTACTAGCTTAATAGGGCATCAAAAAGATCTAAAATACATATTTTCACCATTTATTTATTTATGGAGATATGGGTGCTATAGAAAAAGCTACACCAAAAAAGATAAAAAGTATAATAAATGTGACATAATGCAAACTGCTCAGGGCATGCATTGCAATTTGGAAGGCGATTTGTGAGGTTCCCCTTAAGGTCGAGTTCCCTTCACTGAGTGTATGTGGACGAATCGATGAAGGTGAGTCCTCAGGATGGATCAAGCTGGACAAGTATATGGCAAAGAGTCCTTTGGTTGCATTGGTGATCTCCTAGATGTGATTCTTGGACCATTCAAATATGGAGAACAATTCCACATGAGTTGTAGCGATTGCAAAATTACAGTTGGTCAAGTATGAGGAAGCTTATTTGTGTCTTCCTAGGGGCAAACCTTACCTATAAATGGATCAAAGAGTGCTGTTGACAGCTTGTTTGGCTCTTGTGTTGGCGAGTTTTAACGTGGAGTGTAGGCTTTTAAAGGCATCTGCAGCGTTATAGTAGAAAACTGACCGTAGTTGATCAATACACTATATAAGTCCGCAAGGATCAATGGAAGGCAGATTACATGTATGTGTATGTGTGTGTGTGTCTATATTTCTCCTGTAAGGACTATTGCTTCAAATAAAGTTCAATTTAATTATGGGGGTCGAAGCTTTCCAAAGGAGTAAGCTCTTAAAGTTAATTATATCCCGGATGTGTCTGTGAACACTCTCGATTAAAAAGTTAATTCTTATGTACAAAGTAGGTATGTTTGATATAAGTTTGATAAGTTGAAAATCAGAATGAGCAAATGTTAAGAAATTGAGATTAATCTACCAAATGGGTATGATTATTCTAATTCTATCGTTCTGGTTTCATCAGTGCCCTTAGTCTACTTAGTCGTGTGATGACATTGGGATCCTTGTCATCAATTATAAGTTACCTCATCCAAGGAAACCTTATAGACCAAAAGTGTGGCCCTAGTCCTAGGCTAATAAATGGAAATACACTCCACAACCATACAAAGGAAAAATAATGGATTTAGTGTACCGTATGGTGATACCTACCAAGAATAACAGGGAAATCTAGGCTCTAAGGCTAATGGATAGGAAATGAAGGTATCTTCTCCATATGGCGTAGGACAATACCTAAGATGGGACTTATAACTTGATAATGTGGAATTGAGAATGCATGAATATATTCTCAATGTGGTAGAGAATATATGACAAATGTAAAAAAATTGAACATCTTCTCAATGTGATAGAGAAGACATCCAAGAAGTGAGATTATAGCTCGAACTTGTGGGATAGAACAAACACGAATATCTTCTCAATATGATAGAGGAGATATTCAAGGAATGAGACTTAAAGCTCGATCGTATGGGATCAAGTAAGCCTAAATATTTCCTTAATGTGGTAGAGAAGACATTAAAGGAGTGATGGAAAACTCAGAGTCAATCAGGAAGCCTGATTTCAAATTATCTGGTGTGTGGGTAACACAATAATCTACTGGAAAATTCAAAGTCAACCAAAGTATGTGTGCAACGGTCAATCAAATTCGAGCATGATGAAAGCGAGGTCAACAGGGAGGATGATCCCGATGAGGTAAATTATGTAAAGCCTGGATGGACCTGTATGAATCCCTGGAATGTCTATTGAGGATGACTTTCTCAGGTTGCTTGGCCGAGTGGGATTAGGGTCCTCTGTCGACTGATACTTTGGTGTGTGTGTGTGTGTGTGTGTGAGAGAGAGAGAGAGAGAGCATCCATTCTTGGCCAAGATTTCATTGCTAGGGTTCACTAGGTTTAGGTTCTCCTATTGGACTTATTAAGCACATGCCTAGAAAGACATGTATGAGCATACAACATTGTTTTGGCCCTGTGTTAGTGGTGACTATTATTTTTTAGGGAGAAACTATCTAGTTATAACAGCCTTAGATTTCGATAATTATTTGGTGAATTCTTTCATTTTCTCTATTTTTATTCTATAATATATTAGTGATTGATTGCCTATATGATTTGTTAGTTTCAATTCTGATACAATCTTATTTTTTTTAGTAAAAGCCAAAAATAGTTCTCCAACTATTAGTAAATATTAAATTTAATCCCAGCTCTCCGACTACTAGAAAATATTTTAATTTGTCCCAATGCAAAAAGTAATAGTTAAATATGAGAATATTTTGAGTATTAGGATATAAGAGATATTAAATTATTTTTTTAATATATTTGATCATTTATCATATTAAAAAATAATACAAATGTGATAATGAAAATTAACCACATTTATTAATTATTCACTACTACTATTTAGTTGGTTAACTTTCATTATGATTTTATATTATTTTAATATAATGAATGATAAAATATATTAAAAAAATAATATGATCTCGCATATACCCTAATACCCAAAATGACCACACATTTAACTATTGGGTTAACTTTAACGGTTACTTTTAACATTGAAACCAAATTGGGATATGTTCTAATAGTAGGACTATATTCGGTCATTATGAAAATCTGAGATTAAATTGAGTATTTATTAAGTCTATTTTGAGCTTTTAGTCAATATTTTTTTATTGTTGTCAATTTTAATTTATGTGTGGTTTCATTGCTCCTAAATTTTTATTTGGGAGATCATTAAATTATTGTTTGGAATAATTTTGTGTAGTTTCTAATTTTCATAGAAAGAGAGTAACTCCTGTCTAAATCAGAAGTCTGAAGATTGCAAATTTGGCCTTTGGTGCATGATTATGTGCATCTCATCCGAGATACTCTAAACCTTAAAATATTTTGAATCACATCTCCTCCGTTATATTTCCTTTGGTATTTATTTTTTCTCTTTTCATGCAATTAAAATGATTTATGAATTCCAAAAATTTTCTGGAAAGATAGTGACACAGAATGGATAGGACAGGTTTCCAGTGAGCTTTGACAAGGACACGTTTACGTGTTTCAGGTGGTCAAGAGTTTCTATTGGCAACAACGATCTTGCATCATAGACTAAGATGCCGCAAGGTAGGCCCAAAAGTTAATATGAAAGATATTTGCGCAGAATGACTTTAAGGGTTAGTGGAATGCATTTACTTTAAACTAGACCTGCTTTAAAGGTTAGTTCACCTTAATATGGACTCTATGGTAATTGGGAAATAATGAAAATTACATGGAGTGAGATTTCTACCCTGCAATGGTTTTTAAAAGGATCAAATAACCCATAAGCAAAATGGAAATTATTAGCAAACAAGCACAAAGAAATACCTGATCATGCCCCAATTTAAGAAGGTTTGTCCCAAAATTTATTGCAATGCTCCCAACTATGTTGATTATTGCTCCAATAACCCATTGTCCCATGGATCACGGATGTCAGAGAGATCTTATGAAAATATTGAAGGCAATCTATTCAAGACTTGGACTAGTGCACGATATTGCTTTAACGATCATCTTCTAAATCAATTGTGACTGCTCTTCATCCATCAAAAGTGTTTTTCTACAGTTAAAAGACCAAGCACTGACTCATGAAGTTTCTCAAGTACCTACAAAATTATAAAAGATATAAGTTATGCACTGCAAAGCCAAAAATATGCATTTAAAGTACCATTTTTGGGTACAATCACAAATAAAATTAAATTTTTAAAATGACTGATGTACCTATAAAAACCCTGTTAAATGAGGTGGATGATACAAGAATTACTTGCATCGAATAATGTAATCTGAGAAAATGAACAACGCTGTGATTTAAATTCATTTTATCCTTGTAGTTCAAAAAACGAAAAAAAATATTTTAAGAAATTGTATCACAACAAATATACCAAATGCAGAACCTTAATGACCAGCTTTCTTAATTTCTTTCACTTCTGCCTAATAAAATAATATCTATTACATTTCACACATAGTCTCCATCATGAAAGAGTAACATTTAACCTCATTGATTGCATATAAATAAAAAAGCTAATATTTCTACCAACGAACTCCAATATTTTACCTCCATGTTCTAATTCAGCCTTTCGCACATGATCCAATATTATCATGCCAGAAAATGAAGATCACGAAATTTTCAGAAAACAATTTGCATTTTTTTACTCTAAATTGATTATTTCAAGGGTATGAAACTTCAATTAATGGGAGAGCCTCGTTTCGTTTGTTTAAGTGGATGTTTGGTTGAAAGCATTTAAGATTCAGGCATTTTTAGAATGCCTTGCAAATTAAACACGAGCATTTGGAATACAGAAGCTTGTTTGATTGGTTGCCAAATGAATCAGAAAAATCAATTTATTGTGTTGATTGACTATAAAATGAATCTAAATTTTTATGTTAATATATTCTTTGAAATATATAATAATGACTTACTTTTTTTAAACTATTTTTTAAATGAAACTAGGGAACTAGAAGGTGGGATCAATGGCGACACAGAGATGTCGTGGTGTCACGAGATCATGGGGCATTGCCTGAATCGCGGATGCAGGGATTATAATAAAGGTGGATGTGAAGGGCGGCTGACACAAGGACGTTGACGATAGGGCTACGTAGTCGGCAAACACTGAGATTATGAATAAGGTTGTGAGGTCGTTACGACTTCATGAAAGACAAGGACATGAAAGGTAAATTTGGAATTCATCCAATTCAAGTGAATTCCAAATTTATAAAAAATGAGCCCTTTGTGAGAATTCTAAATTTCTTATAAAAATACTTTGTATTTATTTTACTTCAAGTCAAACACCTGAAAACTAAATATCCATATATTCTTTTCATTTTACATCACTAATACGTCAAAACAACTAGCCTTTAAAAAATATTATACCCCTAAAAAAACTATCAAAAAACTCATGCCACATCATTAATCCCCATTCAAATTGGGGCCACCTAAAAAACTAGACCCAAAATGTTTTTTTTTTTTTAAATTTAGATTTATTAGGGGAGAGTAATGTTAGGGAAGAAATAATGGAATGCATATTTAGTGGGTATTAGGTATCAAATTACATGCATACACAACCATAAAGGGTGATAAACCTAGGCTCAATAAGTTTGAAAGAGTACCTCACAAGAGTCATTATCTCATGGTTTCCTTCCGAACGTAGAAGGTTCGTCTAGTAGAGAGAAAACTTTGTTGAAATATTGCCTAGCTACTGCCTTGTCAAGATTTCTGAAGGTTGAATACTACTACAACACTCCCAACTTTAGTCTCTTCCAATATTGGAAGTTACAATAAGTAGAGAAAAGGCTAGGGTTTCTATTAGTAAGAGAAAAGAGTGTAGAAGAGTAAGAATAGCTCCTTAACTCAAAATCAACACACTAGATAACTATTGTTTTCGTTTTCCCCTATGCTTCCAAACAGCTTCTAAGAATGGAGACCAGCCATCGAGAAGAAGAAAGATTTGACCTCTCCTAAGCTTGCAAAAGACTTGTGGGAAGAGAAGAATGACCTTCAATTTTTTTTTCCTAGGCAAATTCTTCCTCCTATGCTCCCATCACTAGCCGAATGGAATGCGCACACCTATCTGTTTCATCTAAAGACCCCTCAAAAGCAAAGCTCCTCACCCTCAGTTTCACTAGCCTATGTGTATACAAAGTAGAACCGAATGTTGAAGAACAATTGTGCCCCCATACGGTTGCAATGGGTAGTCCTAGATGTGATTTCTCCTTCCCCTTGATAGTTGAAGGCGACAATGACCGAATTGGTTCTTCAAAAATTTCATGTACTTGATCTTCTAACTTCTCACAAGTGACGAGACAATGAGGGAACTAATTTACAATTATATTCATTTGGGTTTCATTAATAAAATCGCGATAAGTGCTTGAATCAGATTCAACAAGTCATGGATTTTAAACCGATTCAAACTGTCTTTAGCATGATACTCTTCAAACTGAAGTCACCAAAAGCCTTGAGCAGCTGAAAGTCAAAAGTCATAAACCGCCCATGAGCTAAATCTTACTCAATCCACATAATTGACCTACTAAACTTGCCTAAGGGTCTAGCAAGGTTGAGCAATGCTATTTGCTTAAAAAACTCAGCTATTATTCAGTAGCACTCATCTGTCAATTAGGGGTTCTCACTAGGATGACTTGCCAAGAGTACTCGCACAAAGTTCCCACATAGTAGACACCTACAAGCTAGATTTATTTGCTACACAACTAGCTAAACAAAGCTGATATTTATGTACTGATGCAAGCACGAATTTGCAAAAAGTAAACTTGTCTTCCTTTTTACTTAAGACTAAACAAGATAATAGTATTCTTAAACAAAACACAACGACACATTACAAATTATAATAAGTTTTAGAAGAAAGATACAAGTGGGGTGGAAATTTGCGGAGAGAAGAAATAGATAAGAAGCCCGAGACAAAGTTACAGAGAGGAGAAGAGAAGGAGATACATAGCTCGCAAGCTATCAAAGAAGAAACCCTCAGGTTTTCATTCCAAAAATCACTTCATAACACATCTAAAACAGCCACAAAACTCCTCTATAAATAGGATAGAAAAGGGAGGACAACAGCCATGTTCAGTCGCCCACCACAACCAACCAAAAAGGAATAAAAAGGCAGCATTTAAAGCTCTCAGAAACCGAACCACCACAGCTAGGAACCGGGACAGCAATAGGAACCGAGGGGCCCAGGCAGAGGAACCGAACAACCAAGCAAGCAGGGAACCGAACAGCCCAGCAAGGGGATCCGAACAGCCAAGCCCCCCTGCTTACATCAATTCTCCTCCGCTTGAAAATGCTCATCTCTTGATGAGATCGAAACTGAACATTCCTTACGCCGTGAATTCACCTTATCCAACTCTTCAATTAAGGCCGCATACTTTCTTTGGATTTCTTCGCGTTCTTGCTTAAACTGAGCTTGAAGTTGATTCTTCTTCTTCTCATATTTTTCATCGCACAACATCATTTTTTCTTGAAGTTTATAGAGCTTATTCTGGATCGGATCGATAGAGTTTCCCTGGGACGGGACCCATTCGTTTGTTCGAATTTGGACTTCAATATCACCAGGCTGATTTTCATCCACTATAAATTCTATTACATCATATTCTTGGGCCATTACAAAAGACACACTAACATGACAACCTAAGATTTACTAACCTAGGCTTTGATACCATTTTGATGCAAGCACGAATTTGCAAAAAATATACTTGTCTTCCTTTTTTACTTAAGACTAAACAAGACAATAATATTCTTAAACAAAACACAACGACACATTACAAATTATAATAAGTTTTAGAAGAAAGATACAAGTGGGGTGGAAACTTGCGGAGAGAAGAAATATATATGAAGCCAAAGACGAAGTTATAGAGAGGAGAAGAAAAGGGGATACATAGCTCGCAAGCTATCAAAGAAGAAACCCTCAGGTTTTCATTCCAAAAATCACTTCATAACACATCTAAAACAGCCACAAAACTCCTCTATAAATAAGATAAAAAAGGGAGGCCAACAGCCATGTTCAGCCGCCCACCACAGCCAACCAAAAAGAAATAAAAAGGCAGCATTTAAAGCTCTCAGAAACCGAACCACCACAGCTAGGAACCGGGATAGCAACAGGAACCGAAAGGCCCAGGTAGAGGAACCGAACAACACAGCAAGCAGGGAACCGAACATCCCCCCCCCCCCCCCCCCCCGCCGCCGCTTACATCATGTACTTTCTTTATAATTTTCTTTTTCATGCAGCCAATTATGAAACACCAATCATGGCCCTTGCCTATAAATAGGTGGTCAAAAATTTATGTGCAGCAATATAAGAATTATGACATGAAATCTAGGTCACAATTCTATACTTTTGGCGAGAGCTACCTCTGACTCAAACATCTCTAAAATTCTATTAAACTCTATCATCTAAAACTATCTCATAGTTCTATGTGACTCACCCATCTTTGTCTAAGGGGTTAACCGGGTCCTCTGTAAAACAGCCCAAACTAACAACAAGAGCTTAATACAAACTTGCTTTAGTCCCACATTGACAAGTGTAAAATAAGAATGTATGTTGTACCTATAAATACTAAGTGTAACTACAAGAATGAGCAATGAATAGCATACACGTAATCACTTAGTCTTAAAAGTCTTTATGATATCAGAGACGTGATCGTTCCAACCATCCAACCCAAAGATGTCGTCATCCTCACAAACAGGAGACAACTCATCGGAAGCATGCGCAGAACCCTACAAAATTCCCGCCTCACTCAAATTTGTGATCTCAAATATCAAAACGATTGTGCCAACTAAGCTATCAAGCGAAAATTACGCAATCTGGAAACCACAGATACTCAAACTGCTAATGGCAAACGGATTCGCAGATTTTTTATCAGCAGAAGTCATCCCCCCCCCCATTCTCTCAACAACCAGACGGAACGAATGCGGGAAATCTAAAACACAGTGAATGGGTACTAATAGATCAAAACTTGGCGGTTGCCATCTGCTCGACAATATCGCCCGCAGTTCTACCCTATGTCATAAACCTCAACACATGTTCGGAGATCTGGACCACCATCAAAAGGAGGCTGCAAGCAACGAACAGATCAAGAGTTATACAACTCAAGAATGAGCTACACAACAAGCAGATGAAAAATCTTAACATGTCACAATACCTCACAGAGATTAAAAATCTCGTAGATCAAATAGAGGCGGTAGGATCCATGATTAACACAGAGGACATCATACTGTATACGCTCAACGGGCTTCCACCGGCATATCAAGCATTCAAAACAGCAATCAGAACAAAGCTTCATCCCGTTAGCTTAGAGGACTTGTATTCTCTGTTAATCAGTGAATAGATAAACATAAGTACTGAATCACTTAAACAGATAACCATTTTTGACCCAAATACCGCACTGTATACAACGAGAGGTCAAGGTCGTCGAGGAAGAGGAAGGAATTCATCCCAAAACTACAGAAATTCAACAAGTCAGTTAACATGCCAAATATGCAATAAAAGAGGACATTCAGCATCTCCATGCTGGCACAGATCAAATTTAACTACACCCCAGCAGAGACAGTAGCAGCATACAATCAACAGTCAAAGGCACTGATATCAACCAACGAAACCCAAAATCCAGATTGGTATCTGAACTCAGGCGCCTCTGCTCACTTAACAAATAACCTGGAGAATATAATTCAACCATCCACCTACAATGGAAATGACAACATAACAATCGGTGATGGAAGAACTCTACCTATAGCCAACTCAGGCAATGGAATTCTACCAACTCCTAATCGCAAGCTTCATCTATCACAGTTGTTACATATTCCCAACTTATCATATAATCTTCTGTCTCTTTCCAGCTTAATTCATGATAATAACATATCCATAACATTTGACTCTCACGGTTTTGTTATCAAGGACATGATGACAAACCAAATTCTTCTATCGGGGCCATCTAGACAAGGCCTGTATCCAATCATTTCCGGCAACAACCATACCAGAATTACCGCTCTCGCAGCAAAACTCCAAAACTCAATAATCTGGCATCAACGCCTTGATCATCCACACCAACAAATACTACACTCGATTTCATGTAGTAATAAACACCTTAGTATACCCACTACAATACCTGTTTGTTCACACTGTAAAATCTCAAAAAGTCATAAATTGAGTTTTCCCGTCTCACTTACAAAATCTTTACATCCACTTGAAATGATACATTCCGATGTCTGGGGACCAGCACAGGTTATGTCAAATCAAGGTTTCAAATACTATGTAATATTCATCGATGATTGCTCAAGGTTTATATGGATCTTTCCCATATATTACAAATCTGAAGTGTTTAAAATCTTTGTGCAATTAAAAGTTTTCATAGAAAAACAGTTATCCTTCGCAATCAAAACATTTCGATCAGATGGTGGAAAAGAATACGTCAACACTGACTTTGCAAAGTTTCTAAATCAAAATGGCATCAACCATCAGATCTCATGCCCATACACACCGGAGCAAAACGGCATAGCAGAAAGGAAACACGGGCATTTAATAGAAACAACAAGAACACTTTTGACAACAACATCGATGCCACACAGTTACTGGCCTGACGCAGCTCTTACAGCGTCATATCTTATCAACAGGCTTCCGTCCTGAGTTACAAATCAAAAATGTCCCCTACAGATACTTTATAAACAAAATCTTGAGTATGCAACTCTAAGAACATTTGGATGTGAATGTTTTTTGTGGATTCATCCAAGTCAGAGACACAAGCTCCAACCAAAAGCAAAAGCATGTGTCTTTCTGGGGTATTCAGATAGATCAAAAGGCTACAAATGCTTGGATATGACCACCAATAGAATTCACACCTCCAGACATGTTAAATTTGATGAAAACACATTTCCGTTTCAACATAAGCACAACTCTACCAGGACAACTCACATAAACAATACATATCAACCTCATTTGCTTGTACCAACGTCTATAGTGCCTCCAGACAACTCAAACCAAACTCAGCCCTCAAACACAACTAGTAATCAACACCAACAATTCTCTCAGACCTTTGTCAGCTCATCAGCAAAATCGGTCGAATCAATATCCACAAGGAATGCAGATATACAAACTCCAACAATTGAACCTCAAAAGCATCATCATATGGTCACCCGCCTGAAGACTGGCTCTTTAAAACCAAGAAACATTTTGAATCTAATACACACTCAAGACAAAAATAAAAAGCCAGAACAGTCCGATCCGACGTGTTACACTGAAGCAGTCAAGCTACCCCACTGGCGTCAAGCAATGGTAGAGGAATTTCTTGCATTGCAACAGCAGGGAACATGGGACTTAGTTCCAAATTCAGGGAACAAACAAGTACTTGGCAGCAAATGGACATATCGTACAAAATACAATTCAAATGGTTCAATTGCTCGTTTCAAAGCAAGATTGGTAGCCCAAGGAAACAACTAAGAACATGGAATAAACTATTTAGAGACGTTTAGTCCAGTAGCTAAATTTCCAACGATTCGTATGTTTCTAACTGTGGCATTATCACATAAATGGAATATACATCAGCTTGATGTTACAAATGCTTTTCTACACGGTGAATTACAAGAAGTTATATACATGAAACAACCAAGGGGATTCGAAGACAGCACACATTCAAACTATGTATGCCAGCTAAGAAAAACCATATACGGACTAAAGCAATCCCCGAGACAATGGTTCGAAACATTTTCCGCATATCTTGAATCCCTAGGATTCAAGCATGACAAAGCAGATACATCATTGTTCACACTTCATGACAACCAAAATCAAATTTACCTATTGATATATGTGGATGACATTCTAATTTCTGGAAATAATCAAGAGCTGCTAGATCACATAATACAAAAATTGAATCAAAGGTTTTCAATGAAAAATATGGGAGAAGTGAACAACTTTCTGGGAATAAACATCACTCGCAACAAACAATCATACTTTCTATCACAGGGAAACTATGCAAAAGCCATCCTCCAAAATACCAATATGATGAAATGTAAGCCTCTCGCCAATCCCAACTACACAAAGATGCCATTAAATAAGGAGTCTGATGAACCGATCACAGACGATCAAGCATATAGAAAAACTGTAGGATCGCTGCAATACCTAACCATTACAAGACCGGATATTTCGTACACAGTAAATCTGCTTTGTCAAGCAATGCATAGCCCGAAAGTTAAGGATACTTACATTCTCCAAAGGCTACTCAGATATATCAAAAGCACTATTAATTTCGGCATTCCAATCTCGGAAGGACCGATGAAACTCACAATGTATTCAGATGCAGACTGAGCCGGCGACAAAGAATCTCGAAGATCCACATCCGATCAATGCACGTTTCTGGGAAATACCCTAATAGCGTGGAGCGCGAAGAAGCAGCGAACAATGGCTAGGTCGTCAGCAGAAGCGGAATACCGGGCGTTGGCAATGGCCACAACAAATATAATCTGGCTTAGAAGACTATTAAATGACTTCCAAATAGCGACAAATGATCCGACAGATTTACTGTGTGACAACATATCAACAATTGCCTTGGCAAATAATCCGGTATTTCATGCAAGAACAAAGCATATAGAGATAGACCACTATTTTCTCAGGGATCATATTCAGAACAAGACAATAAGAATCACTCCAGTTTCCACCCAAGACCAGCTAGCAGATATCCTAACAAAACCTGTGTCAACAGCAAGATTCAAGCTACTTAGAGACAAGCTAACCGTCCAAAATTGCCCGTCAGCTTGCAGGGGAGTAACAACAAGAGCTTAATACAGACTTGCTTTAGTCCCACATTGACAAGTGTAAAATAAGAATGTATGTTGTACCTATAAATACTAAGTGTAACTACAAGAATGAGCAATGAATAGCATACACGTAATCACTTAGTCTTAAAAGTCTTTACAAACAACTCACTTAAAAGAATTCCCAATTCTCCTTTTGAGGTCTTGGTATCTTTCCACAAATAACGTTGGATCCAACACCAAGGATATGTAATCTTTCCCGCATGCTAAGCAAACCAAAGCCCTTCAGCTGGAAAAGAAAACTTTCATATACAATATAAAACAAAAGAATTTAAGCAACTGCACCGACGGGATCTCTTACAATGTTTTAAGGACCTACCAAAAACTAAGCCTAAAAGTAATAATGCACAACCCAATAATAAAACCGTCCATACAGCCTCTAAGTAGCAATCGAACGCTAAAAGCCAAGTTTCCCACTCTGGCAACAAGCAGATCACGCACATGAGTACAGATACAAAGCGGCATTGTACTGGAACACGAAAAGATGAAAGGAAAAGGAGACTTGGATCTGAGCTTATTCAAATAAAAATTTACCTCAACCCGTACGAATCCAAAATCAGAAGATGAAAAACCAACTCCGGAAAAGATCGATTCACAAAAAAAAAAATCCCTTGTCTTCCAGTGACCCTCGTCTTCCCTACAAAGAGAGAAAAAACCAAAAACGCCGGACGCTTCCAGGCTCCGTCAGAGGGGAAAAGTTAGCAGGTGCCAGAGAACAACAGATCGCTTATCCCCTCTAGCTGATCTGATTTTGAAAGAGAAGAAGAATGACCCAAGTGTTCCAAGCAAGTCTCCCCCTTCTCTTCGCCGTCGTCCTCTTCTACTCGTTCTACTTTTCGTAGAAATGTCAGACTGGTTTGCTTTCCGCCGATCATCGAAGCTCGGGATTGAAAAAACGAACCCATCAGACCGAAAAATAGACCTCAGATTAGGACCCTCCGTTCTCTTGCGGACCCAACGCGGTGTCGTCCTTCAGAAGGATAAGGGTTAATTGTGGTGCATCTTTTGATGACTGACTTTAAAACAACGACTGTTTGCGTGATTAATTATGTCGAGAATTAGTTAGTCCGCTTATTAAAAACAACAATCTCATTTCGTTCTTCCCAAAATCATTCTCCCGTGGCCAGTGATGCCTTTCCACGTAGGTAGGACTTTTTAAGATAACGTGTTCTATGTTTTATATAAATATATATGACCTGATTCATTTTGAGCCGGGGAAAAATTTTAAAGCAGGTACTCTTAAATAACAATTTATTTAATTCATCTTTAAAAAAATAATAATAATAAAAGAAATTTGCATTAATGATTAAAACTTAAAACATATTGAATTCCTTCATTTGATACTGAAAGTGAAGATATTTGAGCAGTATTATCAAATCAAATTAAATTGATTAAAAAATATATTTTTAAAATAATCTATATAATATATATTAGTTAACTTAATTATTGTGAATGATTAAATCAAATAAAATTATAATTAGTCAGCATAAGCTTATTAAAATACAATATTAAAAAATAACTATAATTTGTAATATTAGAATAGTTTTATGAGAATTAAGTGAAGCAAGCAATGAGTTATGTATGAAGAACTAAGTTTGATATTGGTATCATAGGATTCTGTAATTGTTGTTAGATACTTGTGTAAAGTTATTTATTTGATGTTATGACTGGCATAAGCTTGCCTCATTAGGTGAGCTGTATAGAAGTAATGTCAAATTAATTATTGTTGTGATAGATGGAAGAGATTAGACTTGTCTTTAATATTTTTGCATAAATGAATTTTATATTTTAGTAATAATGTGCGCTTCTTATAAGTTTTATTATATAAGTGATGCTTGTAGTAGTAGAGTTGAACATTCAGTGTAGTTGCTTCCATTAGATTTCATTTGCAAAAAACTTGAGTTCATTAGTTTGTCTTTTTTTTTCTTCATAATGCATTGGTCGAGTTTTAAGAAGCCTTCAGGCATCCCAATGAATAAATTGTTAGATATTGCAAGTACATGATTACATGCATATATGATAAAATCTGTTGATAGTTTGCTAGAGCTAAAGATGAAGGCAAATGAAAATTTTAAGTGTTGCATGCATATCTCGACAAATGACAAGGATCATTGCTTGGTATTTATATGTTGAAGTGATGAAGATAGACACAAATGTGACGAGAGATTTCTTAAATACTTCTGGATGGAAATATGTATAAAAGAACTTCTTGGAGCAAGATTGTCATCTGGTTGGTACTTACTTTCTTCAAAAGCGGTATCATGAGATATGACGTGAAAGAGAAGGTGGGACTTCAGCCGGTGTTGAAAGGCCACCGCTTGATCTAAAACATCTTATTCTTTACCATTCATAGAATTCAACAGAGAAAAGTTTTATTTTGAACATCCACAAGAAACATATGAAGAAGTTATTGCCTAGAGGTAAAAGGAAGTTTTTAAATTTTGCAGATTGACAAGACCTCCGGTACAAGTTTGAGTTTTACTTTGACTGTTGTCCAACTCAAACCTAACTCCAAACACGTATGTGTAAGTTGCTTAATAAAAAATAATGCTTTATAGTCCTCGTTATGTTGTCTGTATGTATTTTTGTTGACTAGATTTGTTGGTAGTAGTAAATGTTGAATGTTTGCAATGTGTTAACTTCTTTATTTAATCAATTTTATGAATTTCATTTATGATCATTAATTAAGACAAGAAGTTGTTCTTAAAAATAATCTCTGGGTAGTAGTTGATACAATAAGCACTCATGACACTATAATAAGGATAAGTACATGATACATGACACAATACAATAAAGAATATCTCGATAAAGGCACATAAAAATAAGTTTAACATAAAATAAACTAACACCTCCACTATGGCCTGCGCAGTATGACATCAATGCCAGGCATGTAATGTTGTGGTGGCCAAAATGGTCTACCTCGTAACTCATGCAGCTCCTCAACAGCTATGTTAGGCTGCTCAATGTCTACCTCGCTTATAGGCTGTATGGTGGATGAAACATACTTTAGACTGAACCATGATGTTATATCATGTTGTGTATGATAACTGAAGAAGTCCTGAGAGTTTACTTGATCAACATAAGAGGATGATCCAACAACCATATTGTAAGGATCTACACAAGTAAGTACAATAATAAAGGTTGGGTCAACCTAGATTGGGTCATTTATGTGGCACCTCCAGATTTAGTATATAGTTCTACTAATTATGATCCGACCAAAGTTGAGGTAACCCACTAAACTTCTACTTTTAAACCCCCTTTGCATTTGTTTGAAAGTATTTTGTGTGCATGTGAGAGTCTGCATGTGTTCTAAAGAGGATCTTGGGAGTCTATTTGCATGTTTGAAAAATCTAAAATTCCCCCCAAGAGCACTGCTACGCTGAATTCGACAATGCTTTGGTACCAATGCTCTCGAGTTTTTGGCAATTTAATTCTGCGCTTCAGTGCGTAGCGGACATGGCGGTGTCGTGGATCCTGAAAGTCTATTTTGCACGCCATGCATGGTGTTGTGTGGCACCGTGATGCCAGACCAATTTTTTATATTTAAAATATATTTTTTCATTATTCTATTTCATTCATTTCACTCAAGCTGCCAATGCTAGAGGGAGAACAAGAGAGATTTTAAGAAAAAATATTTATTTCAGGTGGCTTTGGAACATTTTTAGCTGATGAACCAATTCAAAAATTTACTCGGATTGAGTTAGGTTATATTTTGTCTATCTTAGTCTTCAATATTTTAGAGTTTTTGAGATTTTTTTGATCGAATTTATAAACAAAAATGTTGTTTTCTCAAATTCTGGCCAATTTCATTTGCGTAACTTTTGATATGTATTCGGTGTGATTATTCTGGTTGTTTTCCGTATTTATTCAAGATTTTTTGCTAAGTGATTTTGAAAAGCAATAATTTTTATCAAATAAAAATTTTATTTTGACATATAAAAATAGTGTTTCAATTTAGTTAAAGTTCCAGAATACTGTTATACACAATCTCTAGTAATGTGGCAGAATTCTAAAAACTATAGTTTTGGAGAATTGTATAAAGTCACCGAGTGGGAAATTATTTGGCAGTTGTTAGAACATTTTGTAGAATTATACAATAATATTGTAATCACTTCATTCATGTAGAATGTACTTTATTTTTTAGTATCTATGTTCAAAGTATGAATTGTGTGAAAGAACTTCTGTTGGTGGCAAGAAGGGATTACCTTGGCGGTGAGAAGGGATTATCTTGGCTACGAGAAGGGATTTTGTTGGTTGTTATGTATTGAAAATTTTGGAGCTTGAGGGCTATTATGATATTTACTAAGAAGGGATTTTGTTCGTTTGCAGCAAGAAGGAATTCTATTTTTTGTTATGTATTGAAAGTTGGGGCCTAAGAGCCAGTCTGATATTTATTGTGAGGTGTTTGTTTGTAGTTAAGTACAATTTCAGTAGTTTATTTAAATGCTTATTTCAATTAAGTATCAGTGTCTGCTTCAATTTTAGCTTTCTGTACAAAACTTTCTTTATTATTTCAGCATTTTCAGCTTTTTTGGTATGAATTATTTATTCTTATTTTAGATTATCATATCCTACTGAGCCGTATTAACTCACTCCTATTTTTACTTTCATTTTCAAGTCAGGGAAAGGATAAGAAGTGAGCTAAGAGCTTTGATATCTGACTTTGATGTGTATTGTAGGTATGCATTTTGTTTACTTTTTTTTATTGGCTTGGCTTTTATTTTTGTTGTACTTTTCTATTGCCAAGCATTGTTATAAATAGATCTAAGATTATACATATATTTTTAGATGACATACAAAAAAATTAGTTATGAGATTCAGTAGTCTTCCACTTTATATTTATATTCAGTAGTGGCTTTGTGTTGTATACAATTTGAGATGTTTCAGTCCAGCCTCTACATCTTACTACGATAAGATATGATATGGTTGTATGGTTTTGTCGAGTTATATCGGGTCGGGTCATTACAAGTTTTTGATATTCGAGCATTAATTGGAGGAATGAATCGTAATGGAGCCATAGGATTTAATATGTAGAATAGTGAGATAGTTCTAGGTAGTATTGGGTATTTATTTTATTTGTTTTTCATATACGTGTATTGCATATAATTATGTTCAATGCCTTTGAGATGGATCGACCAGATCTAGATATGACCAATCGTCAGAGCTCCAGTCAGGCAGCTCAGATTCAAGGTACAACTCATGTGGTCAATTCTGAGATAGTTTCTCAAATGGCAAGTTTGGTAGCATAAGTAGAAAGTGAGACACATGCAGATTTTTGATACTCAACATGATGAAATGGACAGGAACATGCAAAATTTTATGAGATTACAATCTCCCAAACTTTTAGGTGTCATTGAGCCTGGGGGAGCTGAGAATTAACTAATGAGAATAGAAAAGAGTCTAGACGGGACGCATTATCCTCCTGAGATGAGAGTTGCATTAGCTGCTTTTCTGCTAAGTGGTTAGGTAAAGCACTAGCTAGTGGCTGGGTAAGCAGAAGGAGAAGTATCTGGTCGTGCGAACACCCTAATTTTTTAGGAGGAGTTTACGGTGACATTCAGGAGCTAGTTTGTACCTCCGTCAAGTATGAGGCAACTACACAACTCTTTTCTATGATTGGTTCAGGGGAGTATGTTAATAATGTAATATGATGCATAATTTATTGCTCTCTCTAGGTATGCTCTATAGTTGATTATATTGACACTTATGAGGAGAAGTGTTATAGGTCTCAAGAAGGAGTCAGGGATACTTTGAGATAGCCATTACTAAAATAGTACATTACAAATTTGCTTAGTTGGTCGAGAGGGTCAAGAGAATAGAGGCTGATCAATGGATTACGAGCAGGAAAATGTTTGGCGGTGATGCATCTAATAGTGGCCATTCTGGGAAGATGAATAGTTTTGAATCTACTTAGTTTAAAAGGAGGGGACATTTGGTAGCAGTTCCTTCTGGATCTGATAGAGGCAATGTTGCCAGCTCTAGATGTTAATTCAGTGGGGCACCATTATGCTAGCATTATGGTAGGAGGCACAACGATTAGTTCTATAGAGTATTATGCCCATGTTTTCACTGTGGTCAGTACGAACATAGGATTTTAGAGTGCCCATATGGTGGATCTGATAGACATTTTGATTAGAGAGCTGAACGCTTTGGACAGCCGAAAACGGGTAGGCAAAAGATAATATCACCCCGATCACATTTTGAGGTTTCCACGTCATCAGAAGATCAATATTCTGGATGTTCGAGGGGTGCTGGGAGTTCTATTACTTTGGCTCCATTACATCCACAGGTATACAGTCAAACGCAGCAAGAGGCCGGTGAGTCTGCAGATGTTGTGACAGCTACGATTTATATTTTCGTATCTCCCTATCAGATTTTATTAAATTCTAGTGCTAGTCATTCTTTCATATCAAAGCAATATTTTGATTCCATTGATTTTCCTTTCATGCCATTGCTTGTTTTCTTGTTTGTAGTTTTGCCTATGGGAGACAGTATAGTTGCTAGTATGGTTTATTTTTATGATTTAGAATTTTCTGATAGGATTTGGAGATTTGTTTTGATTTTACTGCATGTTTCTATGCTTAATGTCATTTTGGGTATAGACTGCATAAGTCAATATGGGGATCAAATTGATTGTCTAAAGAAGAGAGTAACCTTATATTAGGGTGGTGAGAGTTTTATGGTTCAAAGAATTAGAGGTATTCTCTCTTGTTTGCTTTCTACTCTAGAGGTTGATAAACTTTGGAGAAAAGATAGTCCCATATTTTTGGTATCCATCAGAGATGTGAGGTTATCTCCTATAACTGTAAGTAGTATTCATGCCGATTTGAAGTTTCTGGATGTCTTCCCTAAGAAGTTTGTGACTTTATCATCAGATAATAATATAGAGTTTTACATAGATATTTTTTTGGGTACTTCTCCAATATCTAAGGATCTATATAGGATATCACCTAAGGAATTTTAAGAGTTGAAGGTGCAACTTTAGGAGTCAGTGGATAGAGATTTCATCCTTCCCAGTGTATCTTTGTGGGGAGCACCTATTTTGTTTGTAAAGAATAATAATGGTACCTTACAGATGTGTATCAACTACAAAGATTTGAATAAGGTAACAATCAAGAATAAGTATCCCTTGCCTAAGGTTGGTGACTTATTTAATTAGCTGGTTAGATGTTTTATATTTTTAACGATTGATTTGTGATCTGGTTATCATCATCTAAAGGTGAGGGAGGAGGATGTAGTGAAGATTGCATTTAGTATAAGGTATGGATATTATGAGCTCTTAGTCATGCCGTTTGGAGTGACTAATATCCAAGCAGTTGTTGACCCTAAATTCTTCCAATCCCTCCCCCACTGAGGTCAGTGGGTCAGACTTGATCCACTGCGCCTAGACCCATGCCATGGGTCAACCTGGTTGACCAGGTCAACCCAGGTTGACCCAATTAGCATGAATGGGTCTGGTCAAGTTCAAATCAAATTCGAACCCATCCAAGGCTCATACCCCTCACCTCCATAGACCTAATTGGCTAGGTTGACCAAGTCAACCCTTGACTTGGTCAAATTAGGTCTTAATGGGTCAATTTGACCTATTAAGGTCTATTTTAGACCCACTAAGCTATTCAAACCCATCCCACTCTTCCCTTGATCCAAGTCCACGGCCAGGGAGACTTGAGGGCCCTTTAATCAGACCCTAGATAAGATCTAGGCCGTCCATCATGAGCCATAGCATATAAATACCCCTCTTAGGGCAACTTAGAGGGGACTTTTGATCTCTCTCTCTCTAAGCACTCTCAGCCCCTGAGATTTGTTGGAAGAGCCCCCACGACTTCCTCCCACATCCCTCAACCCAAATCCACTGGAGAAGGGCCGCCGGTGATGAGATCTCCGGCCAACCGAGATCAAACTCGTTCCAAAGCTTCCCCAATCTGATCTAAGGTGTTTCAAAGCTCGACTCCAACTAGGAAGTTGTGCGTGGACAATCTACAAGTACAACCGAACCAAGATCTCCCGAATCCATTGGATATTTTCGGTATAAACCCTAACCCTAGTCAAAGACATCTTAAGTTAAATAGCTCATTGCATAGTGCGTTTTGGATCAAACCATTGATCCCACATGATTTCTGTTCAAGTATAGAGCATATGTTTAAAATTTCGTCTAATTTGATCGTCCCGATCGCGAGAACGAGGCAAAAATAGGATTAGGGTTTCGGTTCTCGCCTTCGCTCACTGGGCAGCAATCCGGACCGTTGATCTCACAATCAACGACCCGGATCTCGTCGTTCCGCGGTTCCTCATGACCGCGCGGATCGATCTGCGGTTAAGTGTTTCATTCGGCTGAATCTCAGCAATCCATCTCGTAACCGCGGAAGATCCAGCGGTCCCGCTAAGCCGCTTACATGGATAAGTGGCTTCGGATCCGCGGCAATCATTGCTGCGTCATTGCACCAATGATTGTCGCCGCAGCAATCATTGCCCAGAACTGCGGAACCAACCCGGGAGTGCCGCGTGTCCCCCACAGCAGCCACAACGCTTTCTCTCCCCAATCATTGCCCGGGACTACGGAGCCAGTCCCGGGCCGACACTTATCTGACCGCTACCGTCGGCTGATATTTAAATAATATTTATTTAAAATATATTTAAAAATATAGTTTTAAAAATCAGAAAAAAAAATCCAGAAAAATTATTTAAAATATTTAAAAAGTCAAAAAAAATTATATTTGATAATTTTATAATTATTTGGATTTATTATTATTATTATTATTTTGAATAATTTTAATAATAATATTATTATCATTATTATTTTGAATAATTTTAATAATATTATTATTATCATTATTATTCTAAGTAATTTTAATAATAATAATAATAATAATATTATTATTTCAAGTAATTTTAATAATAAAAATAATATTATTATTATTTTAAATGATTTTAATAAAATATTATTATTATTATTACCTTAAGAAATTTTAATAATAATGTTATTATTATAATTATTTTAAATGATTTTAATAATAATGTTATTATTATTGTTATTTTAAGTGATTTAATGTTATTGTTATTATTAATTTTAAATTATATTTTATTATTATTATTAATATTATTATTATTATTATCATAAGGCTATTGTTTGTATTTATTTTAAAAATCCAGAAGTTTTCCATATTTAATTTATTTTTAAATTTAATAACTATTCTTGAATATTAATTATTTTAAATTATTTAAAAATTACTTTTAAACTCCTTAAACTTTGAAAATTCATAACTTATTCATTTTAAAGCAAATTTTTACGTATAATACCTTGAATTTTTCAGAAAAATATAAATTTTAATTTAAAAAATATATTCTTGATTCAGATATGCTTTTTCTGGATTATTTCTACATCACCTAATTACTTGATTATTTAGATATTAGTTAATTATTTTAAAACTAGAAAATTATTTTTAAATATAAAAATATTTTGAAACCTCGCTGTGGGTAGTCAGTGGATTTCTCATGCATACACATTGAACTATTTTTCAAATTACTTTATCTTTAAACTTATATTATTATGCATTTTAATATTTATGTATTTTAAAATTATTTTAAAATAACATATTATTTAAATCCTTTAATCTTGAGAAATCCACTACTTGTGAAATCTTAAGCCTAGGCTCTATATGTGAATAACATTCATGTGGGAGAAGGATTAGTGAATGATTGGGTCACAATCATTCACTAATCACTTCATTAGGCTTGTTTTACTTAATATTTCGTAGTCCTTGCATGTGTAGGATGCACAAGCACCTAGCTTAGGCTCTCGTAGATCTAAGGATATGTTTTGTGTGGTTATATTTGCTACATTTCTCTTATGTTAGGCCTAGGGTTAGTTAAGACATTGATTTAAACCCAGTTAACGTAACGACACCTTAAGCACAACAATTAAGGACCCGTCTAGCGAACTTAGAAAAATTCTAGGAGTTAGGATAAGAATCCCGAATGACTTGAAATTTGAAACACTTAAACTTAATGACATCCTAAACCCCTCAGAATTTTCTAGGAATTTTTAGAGCTCTTTAAAATCCCTAATTAACTAACCCTAATTTACTTGTTGATTAAGCCATAGAAACTTCAGATACCCATAATATATCAAACTCTTCAGAATTCAGTCCCTAATCCAAAAAAATTAAAATCTCCTTAATTGGACCTCAATCTAAACTTTAATTTAATTTTGATTAGAAATCACCTTTTAATTAAATTAAATAATTTAAAATTATTAAAAATTTCAAATTTTTCCCAAACACTTGGGAACACTTCTTTGGGTCATTTTTGACCTTTGGGGGTGATTTCAAGCAGTTTGGAACTGATTTGGATCAAAATCCCTAAAATAGCCCTTTAATTAAATAACTTCGATAATTCACTAAATAGCCCAAACTTTGAAAATTCAAAACTAATTATAGAAAACTCTAAATTGGACAAATTAAAAGGCATTCAACTCACACTAGGGTCTAATATTTATTAAAAATATTAAAACTCCAGAAATCAACTTAAATAAAAAGTCAACAACCCGGTCAAAATTAGTTCAAAACGAGACCAAAACTTCAAAAATTCATAACTTTGGATAGAAAAATCCAAATTGGGCATGCTTACAGTCTAACTGATCGGGCTAAGGTCTATTATTTTATAAAAATATTAACTATTCACAAATCTCTTTTAATTAAAAAGTCAATTTTGGACCCCTTTAACCTAGTGAATAGGGTGACCCCAGATCTCCTAAAATTCACTAATACAACTTAAACTCTAATTATTGATACCCTAAGCATTAAAATTGATCTACATATTAAATTAACTAAAATGAACCCTGATTCACTAATATTTGAACTTTAAATAAAACTCCATTCTCAGACCTACGATAAACCTGGATAGTATGCAACTTTAATTAAGTACCCAGCTTAGGATCTACCCTAGCCACACATACCATTAGACACACTATAGAATTGTTTGCTAGGGCATCACTTCTAGTCCTAAGCTAGGCTGATGTTTACTTTTCTGTTGTGTGCCGAGTTTTTCTGGATTTCACTACATATTGTGATTGAACTACTGGTGTGTTTGCTTATTTTTACTGCACTCTGAGAATTGATGTGATTGTGTGATAAATTACCCATAGGTTAGGATTGATTTTGATACTAACAATATTTTTTGCAGGTGGCCATGCTCATGTAGCGCTAATAAAAGGGGAGGCAATAATCATGATTTAAATACTAACTCTGTTTCATGCAGGTGTTTCAAAAATTGCTCAGCCCCCCTAAATAAATGAGGGCTAAAATAATAAATCGTTATAAATTGCTACAGGTGCTCCAGAACTGCTTAGCCTCAAATAATTAAGAGCATGGAAAGTGTGGCTGTGATGAGTCTTTTATTTTACTGTAAACTGCTTGGGATAATATAAACTGCTTGGGATGACTTTTATTAGGATAACCATGCAAGAGAGTCTAGAATTTACTACTTTATTTTAATGTAATCATTTGTAATATTGGTTAAGAGTTGTGAAAGTTCATTTTGAGTGAGAATACAAGAATCCAAAGGTTGGATTCCGAAAAGGAAAGGACACCCAATATGAGGATAGTCTTTTTCTATTTGGAAATCCAAATTTGGATCATTCTACTACCCGATGAGTCCAAAGAAGAGGAGATCCAAGGAGTCCAAGGAAGAGGAGATCCAGGAGTCCAAGGAAGAGAAGATCAAGAAGTTGAAGATAGAGTATCCCACTCAAAATAACTTGCGTCTGTTTTAAGATTAGAAATTCGGGTTGTTGGCAGTGGTGCCCGGCCACTTTAATTTTTTGCAGACCCTAGGTTGTAATTAAGGACAGTTGGCCTATGGATATTTATTTGATTAATTTGGTTTATTTAATGTGTTGATTTGATGTTGATTACGCATAGGTTGTATGCTTTTTTTTAGTTTCTTGGAGTCTTGCATGCCGCTTTTTATTTTAGCCTAGATTTCGTTAGACTCTCTAAGGACTAAAATATTTTTTACTCATAACTAATATTTAAAATTTTAAGGTTTAAATAATTTAGCAACCTAACGATCTAGAAAACTGTCGGAATCGTCCGGGGTCACATGCATATTATTGTATTCTTCTCTCTCCTTCTATAAGACACTTCCCCGCCTGTAGGTAGAGTTCGAATAATCTGACCTATGAGGATGAGGTGCTGGACCTAGGGAAGCCCAGTCTACTTTTAAAAATTATTTTCTATAAGCCTTTTTAAAATTCTATGCATACCCGATTTGGATACTTCAACTAGCATGCATTGCATTAGAAATCAATTAAATCAAAATTTTAATTGCATTAGTCATAGGAGCATTCACCCTACATATATCTGGGGCCACTTAGGGAACTCTCTAGATGTCGGCCCTACTTCCAAAGAACTATAACCTACCCACTCATCTTTCATAAATGACTGGACTCATGGTTTTGAATCGACTAGGTGATTAGCTGGTTCCCCCATCCAGGCCAGGGTAAGTCCAGGTTTCGTATTGCATTAGCTAGGACACGGGTGTTGGTGTTGTGCGTAGAACACTAAGCCTATTAGATAGGATTCAAGGCTACTACTGTTTCATAGTATGCCTCATCAATAGGTATAAGTCTCCTTTCCTTCAGAGACTATAAATCCTGCCTATCCGCATCACATAGATGAAGCCACCTCCATCTTTCTCTCGTGTATGCTTCGAGTGCATGATCTTCTTATTTTTCTCCAATTTTTTCTCACTATCTTAGTCCCTCCAGATGCTGATCTGAGTCGTGTATGTTGACTAAGCCTAGTTGAACCTCTCTTTCCCTTTGAGTAGGACTTCCTAGTTTCCCTCTTATATGTCAATCCCAATTTGGGAAGAATAATATAGAATCCTTAATCGAGAGTTTTCTCAGGCCCCGGCCTGAGATGTAATTAACCACGGGGGCTTGCTCCCGTAGGAAACTGAATGCCACTTTCAAATAAACCCCACTCGAGCTGATGTATTGGGTGGGCGAAACCCGTTGTGATGATCATGCATATTATTACCCATCGGGGTGTGTTGGCGAGAGCTGCTAATCTCAATGGTTAATCATATGTGTGATTGAATCTGTCCTCCCATTGGCAAATACTGTCTCCCCTCGCAGGGAGGCGATGTTTGTGTCCTTTCGGAGGTCCACAACAGTCTTTATGAATTTGATGAATAAGGATTTCAGGAAGTATCTGGATTAGTTTGTGATAGCCTTTATAGATGATATTTTGATTTATTCCATATCTGAGATTGAGAATGCAGCACACTTGATGATTGCTTTAGAGATTCTGAGGCATCATCAGTTATATGCTAAGTTCTCAAAGTATGAGTTTTGGTTGAATAACATTTTATTTCTAAGACACATCATGAGCAGTGTAGATATTTCTGTGGATCCCAAGAAGGTTTAGGTTGTTTATGATTAGCCAAAGCCTACTACAGTTTGGGGGATGCATAGTTTCTTAGGCTTGGATAGTTACTGTCAAAGTTTTATTTAGGGATTTTCTTAGATTTCTTCGCCATTAACGAGATTGACTCAAAAGTCAGTATCTTTCATATATACTCCAAAGTGTGAACAGAGTTTTTGACTGTTGAAGGATCATTTGACTTCTGCTCTGATTCTGACTATTTATTCACGGACAAATATGTTTCAAATTTTCAATGATGTTTCACTTAAATCATTGGGATGCGTATTGATGGAGCATGGTAAAGTTATTGCGTATGCATCTCGATAATTGAAATCAGACGAGAAGTACTATCCGATGCATGATCTGGAGTTAACTACTATTATATTTGTTTTAAAGATTTGGAGGCATTACTTGTACGGAGTCAGATGAGAGATATTCATTGATCATTTGAGTTTGAAGTATATTTTTACTCAGAAAGATTTGAATTTAAGATAAAGGAGATGGCTTGAGCTGATGATCAATGATTATGATTTATCTATTTAGTATTAGCCTAGTAAAGCGAATGTAGTGGCATACGCTTTGAGTAGGAAGTTTTCAGTTAGTTCTTTTTTCGTTGCTTACTTTTGTAGACTTTTTTATTTAAGATTTGGAGAAATTGGAGACAGAGGTGATATCCATTAATACATATTCAAATTAGTTGGCTTTGATGATTAGTCAACCTACTTTTCAGGAAAGAGTTTAGGAAGTTCAGAAGTCAAATACATAGTAACTGAAGCTGATTGATAAAATTAAGTCTGGTAAGAGACCTGACTTTTGTTATCTAATTTTGGTATCATTTTCTGTAAGGATAGATTATGAATTTCTTCAATTGATGATCTGAGAGCTAATATTTTACATGAGGCATAATATTCAAGCTATACTATTCATTCAGGAAAGCAACAAGATGCACGATGATTTAAAAAGTATATTATGGTGGCTTGAAGTGAATAGGATGTAGCAGAGTTTATTTTGAAGTGTGAGGTATGTCAAATAGTAAAGGTAGAGCATTAGCGACAGGATGATTTTTTGCAGTTATTATCTATTCAAGATTTACAACATACTATTTCTCTTTTATTGTGCATTAATTTCAATTGTAAGATTTTGATTACTTGTTGGAATTTTATGCTCATTATGTAAATTTATATGATTTCAAGTGAAGCTAAGGGCCCTGCAGCATGATGCTAGGCAGTAATGTATTTTAGTTTTATTTTAAGTTTTCTAGTTATGTGTATTCTTTTGTAGCCAGTGTGATTATTATACATATTATTTTGAACTCGAGATTTTGTAGTAGAATGTAAATATTAACTGTAGAAATAATATTATATTTTCTGTTGTTTATTTGTTTATTGTAATATAATTATTCAACTTTGAATTTCAAATTAAGCTGGTAGTAAATGAATGATTATTGATTATTAAATAAACAATAAATGAATAGAATGAGTTGAAAAGATAAGAAATAAAATTCTTCCATGTTAGATCTTGGGGCATGACATATATAGTAGCATAGATAGTATAGATATAGATATTATATATCATATAAACCATAATTATAAAAATTATATTTAAAATCAAAAGGTTAAGCATTAACTTAAACAAAACATGCCTTATTTGTGTTGCCATTTTAGTGCAAAGTTGCCCATCTTTTCAATTCCATCTGTGTGTGCGTGTGTATGTTTGTGTATAAAACTTTATACAGGGTCGGCTCCAAATTACTTTTCAACAAATTTAAGATGATTATAACTGTTCTTATTCACCTTGGTCAACCATGGTCCATCAAGGGCTCATTTAGGTGTAGGCATGCATGGTTTAATGTTTAAGAGGTTTAGGAGGCTTTGGAATGGTTTACCTGAGTTTATATGCATGATTGATTGGTATAGGTCAAATGGGTCTTTAATTTTATGGTCAAAGCGAGCAATCATGGTCAACCAAGCCCATCTAAGGGTCCACTTGGGTTTTGAAAATGATTAAGGATGATTGTAAGATGTCTAGGGGTCAAACCTAGGGCTTGCATTTAAGTTTACAAAATGCTTCATGCATATGAAGAGTTTTAGGATTTAAGGGTCTCTTTGGTCAAACTAGGTCAACCATGGACCCAAATGGGTTCAAATCATTGCAATGATAATTATAAATATGTTTTCATGAGCTTTAAAGGTTTCTAAGGTGTTTAGACCAAGATGGAATATTGAGTGGCATGAATGATAAATATTTGATGGTTTTGTAATCATGGTGGAGGCTTTAGGTTTTAGGGTTTGGGAGGGCATGCAGGCTTCCAAAATGACTAGGAAAACTATTAGGACATGTCTAATAAATATATGAATGATTAAACACAAATCAAGAAGTTTTACCTAGTGTTTTGATCCAATTGAAATTTTTCTTAGAAAGGGGAAAAATCCGAAGGCTTAAGGGTTTGAGTTTGAACTGGACTTTGAACATTGGTTTTTAAACTTGAATGTGATTGAATGATTGAACTTGATTGAAGGATTTAAGATGATTGAATGATCAAGGATGATTGAAAGATTTAATTGAACTTAATTGAATGTTCATATGATTAAGCACTATGGATGAACATAGTGATTTAATTGAATTTATTGGATTGAATAGAATTCACAGAATTGAACATCATGATTGAAATATATTGTGGATTGAACGTTGAGCGTTGAATGACTGACCTCGTACAAAAATGAGTTCAACACCTTCTTGCATCTCTTGAGCTCGCCAGACAACATACAACTCTCAAAATCATTGACTTTTCCCTCTTGAAGCAAACCAAGATTAGGCCCCTATCCTAAATTAGCCTGTAACATTGTCCATGTATTCTTTGTAGCCTGTATTTTCACTTTTCTTTGTATAGCATTTTCTATAGCCCTCAAAATCATATAAATAAATGGTGATGAGGAATAGCTTGGGATTTTAACCTTTTTCTCTAGATCTTTTGGGCCTCTCGAGTCCCATCACTTGTATTTTCTTATTGAGTTGGCGGAGATTCTACTAGCTTACTCTCGTTTTCTATACTCTCTCTATACTCCTCCATTCTCACTAGTAGGTTCTCATCCCAGCCGATAAATCTGCTAGTAAGGTCATGAGGTATCATCCACCGTAAAAATCTAGATTCAACAATATGGTCACCATCAATACTTCTAAACAAAATTGTATATATTCTTTCCTAATAAAACAGTTTTCATGCTCCCAAATCTAATCTCTCCTTGTTGATCAACTTCCATATGCGGCCAGCATTAAGCCAAATTCTAATGGAGTGATTTACTGAAGGGGCATATTAGTGGAAGTATATCATTGTTGCAGACATGTAATTATCGCCATTATTCAATTTCTATTTTAACGCGCTATATATATATATATATATTTTTGAATTTTATACTGATACTTAACGTGTTTTCTCAATAACTTCATGACAGGATCAAACGATTCTTTCTTAAATTTTATAATAAATAGCTGAATCAGTCCATTAAGGAAATAAATTTTCTAACATTTAAGTGCTAATTTTTTATGCAACGAGCAAATAATTAAAACATAATTCTTGGTATTATTTGATAAGCAAGAGCCAACCTTAACGCTGTTTCGTGCCAGTGATTATGCAGCTTTCTTACTGCTTTCTAAAACAATTTTTTTAACTAAAAAATTGCTTTTAAAAGTAGTTAAAAAAGCTGTCCCAAACAAAGCCTATAACTGATCGATTCAAAATCAGCGAACAAAATTCTTCCTTAACTTGCAAGTCAGATTTGGATCTGTTCTTCAATGAAAAAGCAAATGACAAATTTATAAGGAAATTCGTAAACACTGAATAAAGAAGTGATGACAATAAGAAGAGGACGATGGAATTGAAAAGATTCAAGTAGCAGAGAGAGGAAATCCAATCCCATGCCTTGTAGTCGGAAAAGCAACGAAGAAGCCACTCCCCACCACCCCCATTGCCACCGGCAAACTCGCAATCAACTGTTCCATCTCCTCTGACAAAACGGGATAAAAACAAGATACAAAATTCCTATCAAGCAAAGCCACCGCTGCAAACACCAACACCGACATGAAGCCATGCACGAAGTCAATAAACTTAATCTTGTACTGCTCCGCCTCATTAACTGGCAGCTGCGCAGTGCCATCAATGACCCACATGCCTTTGAAGGTTGCAAA
Source organism: Dendrobium chrysotoxum (assembly GCA_019925795.1). Classification (NCBI taxonomy): domain Eukaryota; kingdom Viridiplantae; phylum Streptophyta; class Magnoliopsida; order Asparagales; family Orchidaceae; genus Dendrobium; species Dendrobium chrysotoxum. The sequence continues at coordinate 4,248,646 of CM034314.1, read as the reverse complement.
GCCATATCGAACAATGCCGCTGGCATCGCGGAAGCTGTCCGTGAAGGAAAGGATGAAGCAGGAGAGGGCGCATAGGAAAACGAGGCAGGAGGTCATGATGCGGTTGATGGGGTAGCAGTTGCCGGCGTTTGTGAAGAGAGGGGCGAGAACTTGGAAGGTGAGAAGAGTGCCGGTGGGGAGGAGCTTGGCTAGGTTGGCTGTGCTTTGAAAGGTTTGGGATATGGCTTTTTGCGCTGGGGATAGTTCATCCTCCGGTGGGTTTACGGTGCTTTGGCGACGAAGAAGGGGCGGTTTTTCCGGTAAGAGTGGTTGCTGGGATTCTGCGTCTTTGGTGCTACGACTTGCCATCTTGTGGAGTTGGGAAGCTTTGTCTGATTCTCTCTTACTTTGGTTGGGAGAAGTATTTTATTTATAACAAGTAGTTTGTGTATGGAGATAAGGGAGGGGAGTGGAGAGGAGAGAGGAGAGAGGAGAGGAGACTTTAAGGGGTCCGCGTGGAAGGAAAGAATGGGAAGAATGTATTACTTGCAAGGAAAAATAAGATGGCTGTGCGGTTTTCTGATGTGTAGAAGAGACAATTTGCCACACAGGGAAATATTTATTATTTGTTAGGGTGGAATAGCCGTAAGAGTTGGGGATGCCCTCAAAGTTATAATTTTTATTAATTAAAAAAGATTAATTAAATAATCTTACCCTCTCAAAGCCTATTTTATCTGCATTCAGAAAAAAATAATAAATAAAAAGACGATTTATTAATTCAACCGAAGAAGCACACGAAAGTGGAGACAGAAAGTTACTTCGAGATGAGCTTCTGTCGTGACTTCCGATCCGATAGGAACAACATCGTCGAAGGAAGGAGACAAAAAAGCTTCTTTAGCCGCTCTTTCGGCACACAGTGTGGCGAGTAAAAGCAAACCCTTAGAAGGTCTAAGGCCTTAGGAATATATTTTGTATCCATCATCTTGGAGGCATGGACATCTTTAATTCTCTTAATTCAAAGGGTTGATTGGTTGCTTGAGATAGGACAATTAATGATGGCTATAATTTCTTGTTATTTTTTCATGTGTTTAAGATTTATTAAATGGATTGATATTGAAGAGGAAAAAATTGGTTGAAATTGAAATTGATACTCTTCCAATTGACCTAGCTAGGACTTCAACCTTCAAATTGGAGTTATGATACCAATGCAATGGGTAGGCGGTGTGTATCTAATAGTTTACAGGGTTATTACTTCAACATTAGCTTTTACCAATCGCTTCTACCACAACCGATAGAATATCTTCTACAATGAGGATTATCAAGCATTGATTGCGTAGTAAGATGTGTAATGATTTACTCACACGCAACTTGCCTTGCCTTTTGGTTGGGAGCTTTGGCTGCCAACCAAAAGGTCTTGGTTCGAGTATTACGTATATGATATGTGTGTGAATTTATCTTAATTGACCTAAATGTTATTTCACGTGTATTTAATGCACGTTGTTAAATATTTAACTCTCGCACAAAGACAAATAAAAGGTTGGTACAATTCAAAGAAATATAATTTTCTATTAATTGCATCAAATTAACAAATTAAGTTAATAAATCTTGAATAATATTTTGAATTAATGGAACATTTAGGCATTAAAATCGATCAAATAATTGATATGTTAAGATTCTGCAGTTATAATTGATAACAAGGTGGTCGTCAGTATAAAGAAATTAAATATCAGGCTTAATCAAGATAATGGGTATTAATCAAATCTAATTAATTAAAAATGCTTTTAGAACATCCAAAATAATGTAATAAAATATTGTGGCTGATATATAAATTAAATATGATAGCATGATTGAGAAAAATGAATTATTGAATTAATATTTTATGGTGTGTATATATATGAAATAGAATAAGATTGAAGATGAGAATTGGAGAATGAAAATTATATTTTTCATTCTAAATATATTAAATATTTGAGGATTATAAAACTCCAATAAATAACTATACAAAATTCTATGATGAAGAAATTATAAAATTATAAATTAGATAGACAAAAATGAAATATTGAGGAATATGTTTTGGTGTAGATAATAATTATATATAAATGAAAAAGAATAAGATGGAAGATAATATATATTAAATGTTTGAGGATTATAAAACTTATAACTAATTTGAAACTTATTTAACTTCGTAAAATTTTATGATGAAGAAATCATAAGATTTAACAGATGAATATAAATTACCTCTCACTTGAGGTCAAAATAATTAAATTAATAACAATAAATAAAATGAGTGTATCAATTCGAGAGGATGGGAATTTTACTAACTAGATTTTTTTGACTATTTGTCAACATTTGGGACTAGCATAATTACTTAGATGGCCAACTAAGTTAGTCAAACCATAGCCTAATTTATGTTCACCCATAAATGTAGATGAGCACAACTAGATTAAGTTGCGTTTACAAAAGGATTGGAATCAACTTAGGGAATGCTAGAACTTTAGTGCACATGAATAATGTCCCGATCAAGCCATATGACTAATAGAATGGAACCCGTCTAGAGACGAGACTTCGGACCTACCGTTTTTTTTTTTTTTTTTTTTTTTTTGAAGAAATTTATGTTGGGTATAGAACCTATTGAGATCCTTTCCTGCATGTTGCCGAGTGTAGTGGTATCCCCCTACGACCTGTCTGCCAAAATCTACCTCTTAGTGGTGGGATAAAAGAACTTCTAATGAGCTACCACATAATAGCAATCATTAAAAAAGAGCCTCTAGGGCATTGCAACTTATGTAGCTATTAGGAAGCATCCTTAGTGTTTAAGGCAAGTTGGATGAGTGTTGTGTTAATAACTAATCACTAATGACTCAATACCTAAAACCTTATTTAAATTGAGCAAATCCCAAGGTTAAAGGGTTAAGATTTCATTGAGCTGTATTGCGACTAAGAAGAGTGTAGAGGAGTCATTAATTCAATTAAGTGGGTCAAAAGACAATAGTGGCCACCCCCAAGGTCTAGGAACCAACAATCATGTTCATGTCTTCGCATACAAGATTCCCTCAAATGTGTGGGCTTCGAAATCGTCCTTGTTATTTAGGGATGATCATCCCTTGTGACTCTTTTGGAGTGTAATGACCAGATGATGAGCATCATAAAGATTCAAATGCAAACTAGAAAGAGTACTAGTAAAAAAGATTTTCCCCAACTAGTTGATGAGATTAATATAAGATTATTTAAGAGATATGGGATATGGGTTTCTCATGGGCATAAACCTCCATGATTAATTATATTTTAAATATGAAGCTAATGATACTCTTGCTGCCCATATACGTACCTAGAAACCTATTAGACCTAGCCTAGCCTATGGTGGACTTATCCTGCTTGGGCTAGCTCACCTATTGAGTCAACTTGGACATTAGACATTATATACCTTTCTCAACTCACTACGACCATCTTCATCCCTTTGTTCCAACAATTTAACAACATGGAAGTGAACATGTTCTACGCCTCCATGCTCTTCACCTCTATAGGTTTTGACTGCAACTCTTGCATGCTTGCTATCATTATCATCCTCTTCAACATCTTCACCAAGTCTACCTCCATCTTTATTGTCCACCACGTAGCTGGCTCTTCAAGTGATGTGGATGTCATACCCCATTTAATCCCCTTAGTCAACTTAAGGTGTAATAGAGAAGGACAATCCAATCAAATATAATTTTTACTAACACCCATCCTGAATTACACTCATCAAGATCAAGTGAGTAGAAATTTAATATGTCCATACTATCACAACACAAATTTTGTGCTCCAATTACGTGATTAGATGTTCGGAAGTACACACAATATTTATCAATACAATATACATAGATTTATCCTAAACTTCAAATAAAAATGTATATACCCAAAATCTTTAATTTATAACTTACATATCTATCCCTTTATCTACGCCCAAAATTGTACATCCAAAAAGAATTATGTACAAGTTGTAATCGATCACGTACATTAAGCCCCACTAACTCATTTCCCTTTCCTATAATATATCAACTGATGAGGTAAACGCTCAATGGAATAAACAATTTTCGTACATAATTCAACATTCAAGAATAATGAACAATCAATACGCATGCTGGTCTTTTAATAAGTGCAGAAGTTATTAGCGGAATCCTATTATGCTTTAGTTTTAAAAGAGAAAAACTTTAAAAAAAAAGTTTATAAGCAATACACATGTAAGTCTGAAGGAATAAATAAACTACATGTCATTTTAGTAAATGATCAATGCATAATAGTGTGCAATTACTACATAAAATTTTATAGGTTTTACTCATTTAATTCTTATCTCATTCTTGTATACTATTTTAGAAAAAATATATATGATAACTAGAAACTTTTGCACATTCATAATAGATTATCACTTAGCCCATCAGCTAATGATTTGCAAATGGCCCCTCCCTTCAAAGTTGGATCTCAAAATATAAACTTTTTAAAAGAGAGAGTCAGCTACCTCTCATGCGATCCCTACTAAGACTTACCTTATTAGATCTCTCGCCTTTTACTATGCAAATTATCATTTGTTGGTCCATCACTCTAAACAAGCCTTTTCACAAACTTTATTATCAATAGTATTTGCTTTAGTTGCAATGGCTTCTTGAGTAAGAATGTGTAACTGATAACAATCAGATTATCAAAAGCTGGCACCCCTAAATAGAATTTTTGCACATTAACTGCTTGGTGGAAGACTTGCTGCTATGGAGCTTTCTGACTACAAACCCAAAATAAAAACACATTCTTTATAAGTAAGACATCAACTTCGATGGAAGTTACAACAATTTGACCTTACAAACATTTAAGAAGCCATCTCCAGGTGGCCATATCTGGAGTAAATTTGATATGCAGCAAATTGGAGTGCAGTTCACTTTTTTTAAGAAAATACCTCACCCTCAAAGGCCATCTCCAAGGTGGCCAAAATTGGCAAGAAAAAGAACCAGCTTTTTGAACAAACATTGCACACCCACACTGTACGTAGACGTCTGGAAACCTTTCAATAAACATTTGTAGATTTGCTCATGTACGAAAAAACTACCAAGCAAAGGAGCCTCACAAAATAGCCCACTTTCTCTTGAGCCAATTCAACTAGCAGTCGGACAAAGGCTTTAGAACCATTATGACCAATCGTTGAATTAACGTCCATAGTACTCATTGAGGTAGAATTTTCAGGTTCAATCATAGAACTTTTCTTCAGATTTTACATACTTCTCTGTTTCTGTAAATCCATGTTCCATCGCAAACTCAGCAGTCAGAGCGTCCAAGTCCGGTGTTATTTCCCAGTTACCCTTGTGACTACCCCAGCTTGCACGCAGGGTTTGTGTGCCAGATCTCTCCAACACAGTCAGGCTACTAATCTGGCTCTGTACATCATCAAATTCTTCAGCACCCACAGCCTGTCGCTTCCCACCCATCTCCAAGTCGAAGCTATTTTTGGCAATATCTGGACTCATCACACGTCGTGTGGGCAAGGAAGCAGGCAATACATTTAGATCCTCCTTAACCTTCGCTCGGAAATCATTCTTTGATGTGGGGATTGTAGAGAAGAAAACCTCCTTGAAATTTTGGGCACAACCTCGATTGTATGGATTCATCTTACCATCATAGCGATAGCGAAAATTTTCGTAAGTGGTCTGTATAAAAAAGAGAAAAACAGAAGGACATGAAAGGGATAGCTCTGAGAGATGCTTTTTTTACCAACTCAAGTCAACACATTTCAACACCACTAGCATCCTCGTAAGCTGAACTCATTGTCTATATAACTGGTCAGATTAGCAAGTGTTGCAACTGTGTTGACTTTGTGGCTGCTGGAATTGTTGCTCATTCTGAGAGAAGAAAGTTACCTGATTGGTGCAGATCAAGTACATGTGAAAGCCTGTCAACCCTCCAACAAACCAAACAACTACAAAGGTGTATATTACGAGAATGCCAGAAACTGGTGACTTCACAAGTGCCTCCCACAAATTACACTCATAAGTAAGCATGATCTTCTTAAGGCTAACACAGCAAAAAGTAAGGACATAGAAACATAGGAGGGTTGTGGAAGAAACAAACATAAAGAAGAAGCGATAATTCCTCTGCAAAAAAATAAAAGTAGAATCAGAATAGATTAGTAAGTTGTAACTAAAAGCATGAACACTTAGGTTGCATTAGTAATTTAATCTTAATTTCATCAATATAAATGTAATTGAGATGTCCACTACCATCAGAGTACATGAAAGGAATTGCTTCGGTACAGTAAGTATTTGAAAAAGGCAACTTTCGGTATATGTGGAATATGGTGAACACAAATAGGCCGAATACAGATTAGGGAACTAATCTGTTAAGCTGCCATTTCATGTCAGAATACAGTAATGTACACAATTTCCACAGCCTCAAACTACTACTATCCCAGATATATAACTATAAATGTATTTAGATGGTAAGAATCATGGAAGCTAAATTACTGTAATTAATGAACAGAACCATTCAGACGCTAAGAAAAGATTTCATTCACCTAATAAGCTACTTGCATCACATATAAAGTGGCTAAAATTCACCTTTCCAATACACTGTCCCACCCAAGGACAGTGATGATCAAAGCGCTCAATACAATTATTGCAAATCGAGCAATGAGAACACCGTGGAGGCCGATATAGCATGCAGGTTTGACAATATTTGACCCTGACTAGAACGCCATTAACAATAACATCTTTAAAAGGAGGTACACTTGAGAGTCCACCATGGCTTGCAGTCCATGACAAATTAGAAATTTGATCATCTTCTGGTTCTGGAGGATGTGAATTACGAGGAATGATACCTGGATCACGGCCAGATGTCAGGAAGAGGAGAAAAATAACCTGCAATAGACGATCCACTATTACCATTAATGAACTAATAAAATAGAATAATTGATGAAGCATTGAATCTAGTTCTAGAAAATAATATATGATTGCTTTAGTGATTCCTATATGGGAGAAATTAGCGCTACATAATTTTAAAGGAAAAGAAAACTGACGTGGAAATAAAGTGATGATTGAACACTTCAAATCACTAAAAATCCTATCCAAACACATAAAAGGCCGGGTTATGATCAACATTATTAATATATAGTACAGAAAAAATTTTAAATAGGCATACATGATTTGTGGAGCTCCTTCAGATGCAAGATCTATAGGGAGGGGTAGATGCATGCAATCTTACCAACAAAAACAACAATGAGCCTTTACACCACTATATGAGATTGGCTACATGAATCCTTTTTAACCATTGTATCCTATTAAAAGTCAAATTCTTATTTAAATGTAATTAAAAAAATGAAGAAAATAACCAAAATGGTCCCTCAACTCTTTGTGAGGGATCAAAATAGTCCTCAACTTTTTTGAGGGACCAGTTTGGTCCCTCAACTCTTAAAAAAGCGGCATTTTTGGTAATAACATCAAATTTTGGGGTTAATTGTGTTAAATCAAGAGATATTTTGGTCATTCTTTAATTAAATTATTTATTAAATATAATTTTTAAGTAATAGCATTCAAAAAAAATTATTAAATATTTCTTTAATAAAATAATTAGTAATAATTTTAGTCTATACAACAACAAGCCTTTATCCCACTATGTGGGGTTGGCTACATAAATCATTTTTCTCCATTGTATTCTGTTAAGAGTCAAATTCTCATCTAAATCTAATAAAGAAAGGTCATTTCTAATATTTTCTAAGTAACCAAATCTTTTTAGGTCTACCTCTACCTTTCTTAACATAAGTCAAATCTAATACATCTACTTTTCTAACCGGGTCATCGGAAGGCAAACGTTTTATGTGACCAAACCATCTAAGGCGACTCTCTTTAATCTTATCTTCCATTGGAGCTACTCCAACCTTTTTTACGTATATGCTCATTTCGTATCCTGTCTTTAATAGTAAAGCCACTCATCCACCTAAGCATCCTCATTTATGCAACATTTAACTTAATATTAAGCTTCTATTTTAATGGTCAACATTCTGCACCATAAAGCATTGCAGGTCTCACTACCATCTTATAGAATTTTCCCTTAAGTTTTTTATTTATTATTAATAATTCTAATCTATAATGATCCTAAATTAAAACTAGAATTAATAATAATTTTTTTATTAAAGAAATATTTAATTAAAAAATAACTAAAATACCCCTTGATTTAACACCATTAACCCCAAATTTTGATGTTAGAATAAAAAAGCCCTCTTTTAAGGAGTTAAGGGACAAAATTGATCTCTTAAAAGAGTTGGGGATCATTTTGGTCCCTCACAAAAAGTTTAGGGACCGTTTTGATCATTTTCTCTTAAAAAATATCATTTTTAATACTTTCTAATCAAATCTTCTTAGATCTACCTCTTACCTTTCTTAGCACATGTCAGCTCTAATACATTTACTCTCTTAATAGGGTCATAGGAAGCCTACATTTTATTTGACCAAACCATCTAAGACGACTCTCTCTAATCTTATCAACCACCAAAGCTACTCCAACATTTTCAAGTATATATTCGTTTTGCATTCAACCTCTAAGTGTAAATCCACTCATCCACTTGAGCATCCCCATCTCCGCAAAACCTAACTTAATTTTATACTTCTCTTTTAATGGCCAACATTTTGCGTTATAAAGTATTACAAGTCTCACCACCATCTTATTAAATTTTTCCTTAAGTTTGAGGGGTACTTTTCTATTACACCACAAACTTGATGCATTCCTTCACTTCAATCATCCAACTTTGAATTCTATTAATAATATACCCATCTATTTCATCATTGTTTTGAACAATAGATTCAAGATATCTAAAATATGTACAATTTTTAAATGACTTGATCACCCAATGTCATAATCTCACCACTAAATTTATTCTACTAAAATTACACTAATTTATTTAGTTTTAGATCTACTCAAATGAAAACCTTTAGAAACTATTTCTATGACTCAAATTTAGGATCCCCAAAATGCACTAAAAGAAACTTAACAAAAACAAACATGCACATGGTCTTCAACAAAAATACCCAACCATATGACTTGCCAGATAGATGACTTAGGGGATAGCATGTGTTGCTTGTCTTAGCCATCTGGACCAAGCTATCTTAGCTCAAGACAACCAAGCCCAACTGCTCTAAGCTGCATCTTGCAACCACAACTAAATGCATTAGTCTCAAGCAACCCCAACAATTGGCCTCAAAATCCTTCATGAGATCTTCTAAGCTGCCTCAAAAGCAACTCCGATGAAAATCCTCTCTATACTCTATATTTTTTTATTAAATGTCTAGATACAAAAAATCACTTATGTAATAGATTTTTCTGGCATATGTGATAGATTTTTCTAGCATGAAATCAAATTAGTTCTCCGAAACTAACAAGTTTTTTCTAAACTTTTATTTCATTACTCTCTTATATAACTTCATTTTATAATTTATATATTTTATTCCTCCATAATTAGTACAATCTTGAACATCTAAATTGTTCTTTTGTTTTAGACCAAAGTGATTCCTCGTCAATCAATTTGCATTATATTCTTAAAGTTAAATTTCTATAAAAAACATGTGCATGTTTGTCAGAAAGTGCTAATACTGGCACGCTAGTCATGAATTTCTTCAGCTGCTCGAAGGCCTATGTCACTGCTTCCCCCAATTGAAAATGTTCTTCGGTTGCTCAGTCAGTGGCCCTGTTATCTTGCCATACCCTTGCACAAACTTCAGGTAATACTTGGTGAGCCCTAAGAACCCTCTCAACTCCTTCAGGTTCTTAATTAAAGGCCAATCCAACATAGCAACAATCTTGGACTGGTCTGCTGCTACCCCTGCTCTACTCACCACATGTCCTAGGTACTCTACCTGTAGCTGTGCAAAGGAACATTTCTTCAGGTTGGCATACAGCTGGTGCTCCCTCAAAATCTCCAGTACAGTTCTAAAGTGATCCACATGCTCTCCATTCATACGACTGCAGATCAGGATATCATCAAAAAATACCAAAATAAACTTTCTGAGGTAGGGTTGAAAAATCCAGTTCATGAGGGACTGAAAAGTGACTGGAGCGTTGGTAAGGCTGAAAGACATCACTAAAAACTCGAAGCGACCCTCATGAATTTTGAAAGCTGCCTTATGTACATCCTCGGGCTTCATCCTAAGCTGTTGGTACCCCGACTTCAAGTCAATTTTTGAGAAGATGACCTCCCAAATAGCTCATCAATTACGAGGATAGGGATCTTGTCCAACACAGTTTCCTTGTTTAGGGCCCTGAAATCCACGTAAAATCTCCAACTACCGTCCTTTTCACTAGTAAAATTGGAGAAAAGGGGCTCATACTAAGCCTAATAATCCCTACTTCGAGCATCTCTCTGATGAGCCTCTCTATGTCACCCTTTTGAATTTGCGGGTACCGGTCGGACACTGATAGGAGAAACTCCATCCTTTAAGGCAATGGCGTGCTTGTGCTCTCGGGGTGGCGATAATCCGCTAGGCTGCTGAAAACCTGAGGAAACTGCTGCAAAAGCTGATGTACACACTTAGGGACCTCGACCGACTCTGAATTTCGGACCTCCTCCAGGCTCTTCAGCTCCACTAAATAGCCCAACCTTGCTCCCTGTATCGCCTTGACCATGGTTTTGAGCAAAACCATGGTTTTGCACAAGCTGGCATCTCCTCGCAGCACCACCTTCTTCCCTTCCACCTGAATCTTCTTAGTCAAAAATTATCAGTCCACCTTTGTCTCCTCAATCGCCTGTAACCACTTCATCCCTAAAATCATAGTAGTGCTCCCCAAATCCAAGGAAAGAAAATCCTCCACTATCTGTATGCCATGGAGTGTAGCAGCAATCTCCTGCAAATCCCCCTACTTCTCTCCACCTTTCCCATTCCCATCATGACTCCAAAGCTCCCCGTATCTACCACTTCAATCCCAACTGGTCCATGACCCGATTGGAGATGAAGTTATGAGTAGCTTCACCATCCACCAAGACCACCACTAGTAGCTCCCTGATCTGCCTCCTCACCTTTATGGTGTGATTTGGAGTAAATCCCATCACTGAATTAAGGGACACTTCCTCCACATACAAGTGTAAGTGCTCCCCCCTTCTTCTACTTCCTCCATTAGATCCTCATTGTCGGCCTCCTCATCACAAACCATAAGGACTTGAAGTGTGTAGTCCTTGCACCGATGGCCTGGTGCATACATCTCATCACAGCGAAAGCACAGACCCTTCGCTCTCTTGTCCTGCACATTTGCCTCTATGAGGCGCTTAAAGTTGGCCCCCTGGCGAACTCCCCCACTCTTCTCCCTTGGTGCCTCCCGTTCAAATGACACCATCTGGGTCCTCGGTGCCAGTGAAGTTGAGGTACTTCTATAAGAGCCTCCTGCTACTCTGCTCTTACTGAGCCTCTCCATCGGTACTATCTGGGCTAGCACCATCGTCTCCTTCAACCCTCGTGATCTCAACAATGAAAGGTCCCTTTGTAAAACCCGAAAAATATCGAATCATAAGCATCACACGCATTTTGATGCACTGCGACGAAAATAGTCAAATTTTCAAAGTTGTCGGATTTCAAAATTAATTTTATAAAAGTGTACATTAAATTTCGATCAAATCGATATAAAGAACTTATTGTAAATTTCGCATGATTTGGGAGTTAAAAATCGCCGAAGTTTCATAAAAATCAAAATTTCTAAATAAAATCAAAATTACTAAATAGCCCATCATAGTCTTAAGGAAATTAAAGCTTGTAAGGGCAAATTGGTACCCATAACCGTCCAAGCCTTAAGGGACCGAAATCCATTCAGTCCCTTCTCATTCTCACGCGAATTTCTTTAGGCTGAATAGAGGAGGCAGACAAGGGGCGACGGCAAAGGCTCCTAGGGCGGCGGCAGCAGCCATTTTTCGGCGAGGTTTTGGAGAAAAACGAAGAAAAGAGTCTAAGGAAGAGAAATGGTAAGTTTCTAAACATAAAAATCATCTTTTTCACATAGATTTCTTTAGGAGAAATTTCTAGGGTTTCTCCAAAACCTAAAATTTTTAAAGGGGATTGATAGGGAATGTAGGAGGAATAATATTTGAACTGGAAGTTTAGTGGCTCTTTCCTATTTTGTATTTGTATGATTATTTTGTTTATGTTGTTTATGAAATGAAAGTTTTAAGTGTTTATCGTACGATCGTCTGTTCCCGCCTCGTTAAATCGAGCTTACCGGGCCGGGTCGTGACACCCCTCAATATGTTGAGCTTGAAGCTCTTCATGAAATTTTCCTCCAGCACCTCCTCCAAAATTCCCCTCAACTGCCCCGATAGCAACTCAAATCTCTCTTTGTACTCCATGACGGTCCCCTCTAAAGTCAAGGCAAGAAATTGCTCGTGTAGGTCTACTTCTCGAGTTGCTCAAAAACGTTCCAACAAATAATCATTAAACTCCTCCCATGAACAGATTGGATATCTACTCTCCCTCCATTGGAACCAAGCGAGGGCTTTCCCCTCCAAATATAGCACTGTGGTTGTAAGCTTCCCCTCCTCTCTCAATCCGTTCACTGCGAAATACCCATCCACCCAGTATACCCATCCATGGGAATCTTCCCCTTTGGAATACCGGCATCTTCAACTTCCTCACCCTAGCATCTCCGCCCCAACTTTCTCTTTCGCCATTGGTTCCACCTCCACTATAAAACTCCCTTCTTGCTGTCTCCCCATCCGGAACCCCTAATCTATCCCTTATCGGAGCCCTAGGAGGTGGTTCTTGATGAAAGAAACTCTCCTTGTCAAACTCTTCCCATCCAATCTCTTTTCCCTTAGATTTGGCCAAGGGAATCCTGATCGATTCAAGTTTTGGGTTAGCAATAGGAACCACATGTGGAGTTTTGAATTGCATCTCCATAAGCTTCCTTATCATCTCCTCCACCTCTCCAAATCAGTTTTCCAAAGATGAAAGCTTCCTTCCATGGTTGAAAACTTTTCTTCGATGTTTGAGAACTTCTCCTTCATCCCGGATTTGATTTGGTCCAGTTCGCCTTCCAATGCATCCACTTTCTTTGCAGCCATCCCTCCAAAACCTCGCTCTGATACCAATTTGATATGTCTTGGAAGTAAAACCAACAAGCAATTGAGAAGAAAATTGTAGGAACACAAAGAAAAAGGCTGAATTTCTATTTCTCCTTCAAAAATAAATGCAAGATGCAATTGATCTACTATTCAAGAAGTTGATTAGCTTTCCGAAAAACCCTAGACGCTGCTAGGACACTAAAAAAAAACACTACAGTAGAAAATAAATTGCATAATCCAAAATAACAACATAGTTAGCCCTAAATAGCCTCCCCTAATTCCCTCCCAAATCAGACTCATTTCCCTAAATAATTTCCTCTTAGATTTTAAATTCAAATTGGATCTCTTTCCCTAAATAGACTGATTGAATTCAAATTAAAGAGGGAATCATTTAGGGAAAATAGACTGATTTGGGAAGGAATTGGGGAAACCTATTTAGGACTAACTATGGGGTGATTTCAGGATTATACAAAATTTGTGTTTGCTGTAGTTTTATTTAGTGAGTCTCCTAGCAGCGACTAGGGTTTGTGGGAGAGCTGATCTACCTCTCGAATAGTAAATTAATTATATCTTGCTTTGCTTTTGAAGAAGAAATCCAAAAATAGCTATTATCTTGTGCTCCTACACTTTTCTTCTCTCTTGTTTACTATTTTTACTTCCAAGACAAATCAAATCACCTGAACTTAAATAAATTACTTTCTTCAAGCAGATTATGGACGTTACAAGTTTCCGCTTAAATGAATGAGTTCCTAGAAACAGATCACATAAATAGCGCAATGAAAAAAAAATCTAATGACAAAAGGAACGACCCCAAACTCTTATTAAATTGTCGAAAGCAAGTGCTCCTAAAGCTATAAAATGGAGATACAAGCGTATCTTCAACCAACTAGCTATGGTCATTACTCCTTCCAGGTTGCTGTCTTTGGGTCCTTAATTGAGCCTTCTCATGGCAAGAATATTAATCCAAAGAAATTACACTAAGCAAATCTTAAAATCAGGCACTATACCTTGTGGTCAATTTATAGATGGCAGTTCATAAAGCTTAAGCTTTTTCAAAGAAAGGAAAAAGGAGTGATTCAAACAATCAACTAAATGATTCTATTCCGAACTTATCTCACCATAATCAGTATAATGACAAGGTAGATTTTCTTCAAAGTTGAGAGACCATACCTAGGTATATTGAAATAATTCAGAAAATTAAATATTCAAATAAATAGAAGATGTGCTCACATAGAATGCAAAGCCAACTGGTATACCCACTATGAGTTCCCCAAGATGATGCTGGAATTCATTAACCAGCCTCTGTGAAACAAACACTGCAAACAGAAGCACTGGAACTATAATCAGAAATATTGTCAATACCATAGACCTCACATCAGGACCAAATATGAGCCTTCCACCAAGGAAGAATCTCTGCAAGATATTTTAGAGAAATTGAATTAGTTCCCTTCTAATAAAGAATATCTAGCAAGTACATTGGCACTTAACATTCAAGATGATTTGCAAGACTGGAGATCTTCTGAAGCAAGTTGCACTAGATTGCTATAAATTAGTCAAAGTTAACAAGCTGAATGTTACGAGCAAAATAAAAACTATCCTCTACATTCTTATGGCAAGAATGGAAAACACTTCAAGTAGATTAAGAAACAATAAACAATACACCTAGGCATTGAAATCCACATAAAGTATATATTAAAAACAACTAACTAAAAAGAAGGCAAAGAGAAACATTCTTGTTAAATAGCATTTTCTTATGTTATTTACGTTCTTTTAGAATCAACCAACCTCTACTGGCTCCCAGCTTTGAAAGAGCTTTTGAAACGGTCTCGGTAATATTACAAACGTAATAATGCTTCCTATTTTGTAGACGTAATATTCCAACAAAATTAAAGGTTGCAATTCCCACTTGAAAGTACTTTTATCCTTTAAATATTGGCTCAAAACTGCTCATAAAAATTATAATAGCATTTGGTTAAAGTATAGTTCTAATAATCATCAAAGCATCCAGTTCTTATAAGCAACACCACCTAGTTTTAAGTAATGGCTTCAGGAAGTAAAGGTCGTAGAGATCAAACAGTAATGATAGTATCTAATTTTAGCTTGATCGGATTAGGTGAACTTAACTAGGCCAAGATATATTCTGATCTCATACGAGTAGCAAGCTCACTTGGCAACCCAAGGGTGATGAACCACCCATTTGCTTGTGCTCAGTTGG
This sequence comes from Dendrobium chrysotoxum, assembly GCA_019925795.1. Lineage (NCBI taxonomy): Eukaryota > Viridiplantae > Streptophyta > Magnoliopsida > Asparagales > Orchidaceae > Dendrobium > Dendrobium chrysotoxum. Next base: position 4,233,404 of record CM034314.1, on the reverse strand, counting down.
TTAGATGTTGCAATCGTTGGCAATCAAAATTTCTTAAGGTTTAACGAAAAGCAAGAGGAGTTTTTAATAGAGACCTGATCATAACGCGATGAAAATGATGGGAAGGATGGTTCAGAATCAAACAAGCAAATAAAATTTAGATATATAGAATCAGGTACTAAAGCTTAAATCATCCTAAATTACTAAAATGTTATTGGGGCTGTCAGATTATTAGAGTTGATGTCAATTGAGAATATGTGCCAGAGCGTGCTGGAGAAAGCCGTAACTTGATCCATTTACTTAAGGAGGACTGATCTAATAGACATTATATACATATGTTTCACTTTGAAGTACAAAACATCACAGAAATTTTGAGAGCGAATTTTCAGATTTGTTGGGGTCATAAAAATCCCTATTAGATCCACAGGCCCAAAACCAATTGTTTGGGTTTTCCAACAGAAAGATGAGGTTAAGATGAATCTATTGATGCTTAGACATATCAAATTAGAGCTCAAACAAGCCCATAAAAGCAAAGCCAAGGAATCCACTCTAAACCGAACAAGTCTAAATAGGCCAAGCCCAAGTAGCTTTCCTGAACACTGCCCCTTGGATTGGTAGAAGGGGTGCCCTCAAGTTCAGCACTGATGGCCTCGATTTCCATCAACACATCTTTGCTTGTGCACAACATCTTAAAACTCAAAAACTTCTCAAACTCAATAGGATCACCATAAACCATCATTTGCACTAAAATGTTACTCTCAAAGGACTGAAACTTATCCATATAAAAAAGGTGAAACATTATAACAATTTTTCAATGGACATATTTTAGAGACAACAAGCTTTCTTGAAATTATTCTCATCAATTCGATCGTCAAAACTTCTTTCATCACTATTGATACATTTTCGGTATCTAGATATAGAAAATGAAAAAGTTTGAATCACCAATCAAAGACATTGCATGATGCAACTGCTACCATGCCACTGTTAGCCAACTTGGCAAGCCCCGATCTAGAGGGGGCAATCAAGTTATCTTGGGGGAAACATCATCCAACTATTTGATTACAGACGGGTGCAATTTGCACTGTCCATTATTGATAAAAAACAAAGCATATTTTAGATAAAGAATAAGATGTCACTTTTAAAAATTATGATATAGTTGGTTCAATCTACACAATAATGTCAAAATGAGTTAGCGATGTTCAATAGAGAGTGTCAGACATTTTGTTTGTGGCACCTTGAATTTGATGACCAAGTTGAATTGTTGGAAAATGTCATAACATCATGGCTTGCTTCTTGCAATTTGGTTTAAGTTTGTAGATATTAAAGTTGTCTAAGGTCAATGTGCACCCTGGTTTCCTTCCTCAAGAAGTAGGCACCATAGCCAATGTTTTACAACTGGATGCATCATCAACAACTCTTTATCATAAGTGGGGTATCCTTGGAATATCTTAGAGTGACAAGAAATAGGTCTCAGATCCTCCATCAAAGCTACTCCCAATGAACATCTACTTGTGTTAGCCTCCACTTTAAATACCCCTTGCCCTTGCAAACTTAGCAACATATGAACTGGCGTCTCACTTATAGTCCTCTTCAATAAGAGGAAAATATCTCCATACTTCTGGTTCCATTCAAATTTGGAATTGGCCATGGTGAAAGCATGTAAAGTATCTTCATGATTTGATATTAACCTCTTACCTATAATTTAAGTCCACAATAAAAAGCTAGTATGGATACGAAATAAATATCAAAATTTCTTTTGCAGGAACCAATGATATATGAATTAAAAGGCACTTTGAGTTTGGTTTCTTAGGCAACAAAGCTAAAACTTAGTTCTAATATATGCTCCTCAGTTGATTGTGCACATTTATAGTTATGAATATTTTATCAGCAAATCACCCTACCAAAGGTGCCTCATACAAACATCCAAGCATAAAAAGACTCTAAAAGATATCAATTCACGCAAAGAAAAGAAAGAAAAAATATTAAACATTCATCTAAGGATCAAATATATCACTTTTATGAAGTTATCAAGCCCTATAAAGAAACTAGTGAAATTAAGACAACTTCCCCTTCACAAAGAAGAATTACAAGAACAATAAGATGAATGCTTGATTTTTCTTCAGCTTAGCAAATTCATGCCAACTGTTGGCTTGGGATCTTATCTATCCTACAATCCTGATGTAATAATCACCAATGTAATGAGCCAACACCCACCTAAATTGAATGGTGTTTTATTATGTGCATGCTGATTATTTTGAGTCAATGATTACACGCATACATGACCCATGTAAAGAGCTATACCATTCAATGACTTTTGGCAAAAAGCGATTGGAGTGCTGATTTATGCATGTGCTTTCTAGATTTGTTTGAGTCCATTTTACGAGTCATTTTCACTATATTGGCGTACCCTCAATGAGCTTTATTGTGAATATTTTTAGTTTTTTTTTTGGAATATTTTATCAAAAAAAAAGATAGGTAGCTTAGAAGTCTTTTCTTCCTCAAACTTTTTTCTCTCTTTGGCTTTCTAGAAGCCTAATCCATTTAAAATGGTGTCTTTGTTGGCTTCTTCTACTTCCAAGCTACTTCTTCCATGAGAAACTCGGATAGGAGAATGATATCTTGCTAGCAAAGTGACTCTCACTCACTCTTCACTCTCTAGTTCACACTATGATTCCTTCCGGATCAAATTTGGTTCGCACCCCAACCAAGGCTTACATTCAATCTCGTCAATAGGTTTCATTAGGTGTAAACATTAATCCCAATTGCAAAACATTATCACCATTTTTCAACGACCCATTTTGAACATGACATACCTTTTGAGGTTTATTTCATCTAACTTGACCATCAAACCTTCAAACCATCACCACTTAGCAACGCATGGAGTAAAAAATTATAACAAGTCATATTTGCATCACTAATCAATTATGTTATCTACAACAATTGACATTTGAGAATTGTCGACTGCCTAAGTCAACCCCTGTCATGGCAAGCCAATTGGGTCAAGGTGGGTGGCAGTATCGTCTGATCATAGTTTGAGCATGAGACAGCATAATCCACATTTTCTACTATTAAAAACCATGAGAAAATTTAAGAATAAAAATTGAAATGTCTTTTAAAAAACTATAAATAGCCCTTCATTTGATTCATTTGAAAAGATTTTTCAAGTTCCAAGGGTTGCCTGAATCCTTTAAAAAATCCTATGAGCTCTCACCATCTGCAAATTATGCACCAAAAACTTACCTTAAGTTGAAAGCTGTAACTATCACCAGCAAGACCCATGTCACAATCTTTGTATTCACCACAGCCATCTCCAACAAGACTTACGCCATATACGTATCACCTAAAATTTTCTCTTAAGTTGAAATCACCATCTGCAAGACCTTTGACACAATCTTTGTTTGCACCGCAATTATTGTCGCAAGACCTACATGAGAGCTACTTCCAGTGAAACTTGTGCCGCAACTACTTTTAAGTGTGTAAACCACCATCTTATGCCATCCTACGCCACAACCGCTAACAAAAACTATAGACTGCATGGTTTTGGCACATTCATCAATTATGGGGAAGGACTTTATCTTGAAAAGTTTTTATACTATTAATGGAAGTTGTTCAACTAGGTAAGACCTTGTGTTTTTTTTACTTTATTAGGTTTTTTACATAAAAATTTCAAATATTTCAATCTTTAGTTTATCTATTTGTGTATGAAAGATAATAGAGATAGACCACATTCTATTGGATTTATTTCTCATGAGCAACAAAATTCAAACAGAAAGGGGGGAATACTTGATAATTTAACATTAAAAGCACCCAGACAGTCCTTTTCCCAGTTTTTAGTCGTGAGAAAATCAGGTAAACAAAATAAGCCAAAGTGACAAACATGCTACCACAAGTGAATCAAAGAAACATACATTGCTGCCCTTCCAGACTTGATATACTCTCTTCATTTGCCCAGATGCTTCATTCCTCCTCCGGCTTGAATCAGATAGCTGTGGTGGAAGAGGAGGCGCGTACAATGTCCCCTGCATTCTCACAGAAATTCCACCTCCAACAATGACCGCCCAGTTACGTTACGATATCTCGACCTTCAAAACCAAAAACGCACCTCCAACAAACAAAGAAGATTTGAGGCGCAAAGCATCCACGAATCCAGAAACCACAATAACTAATAATTAAAAAAAAAAGTTATCAGAATAAACAACGCCTGCCACAAAATGAAGGTGGTGAGAAAAATTAAAGAATGTATGATCACAAAAAAAAAAAATCAAAATGTTCAATGTATGGAAAATGAGTAGAAAGAGATCTTCATTTCATAAATACCTACGGGAATAACAGTTGCTCCTGGAGATCCGACGGAGAAAAGAGCCAGAAAACAAGTTCTTTTTCTTTCTTCGGGAAGATCTCTTCTTCAACGGACCCCGGCCAAACGATGGCGAAAGGGAGGGCAGTGACGATAGCTACGGATGGGAATCGGTGACGAGAGAGGATTTGCCGGTCATTGCCGGAGGCCGAGCTCCGACTTATCCTGCGCACATCTCGACGAGCGATGCAATAGGAAATGCTTATGTTACAGGCAAAGGTACGATAAAGGGTGGTATAAAGAAGACAACATGCAGCACCGAATATTTTATCATGGAGATAAAAAATGAGTTTTTAAAAATTTTAAATTATTTTAAAACTAAACATAATAAATGATTTATTATTTATATTATATGTATTTAAAATAAATTTAAAATTTTCTTCAATTTATTTTAATCAAATTTAAGTCATATTTTATGAGCATTTTATTATCATAAAATTGTGACTCTGTTAATAGTCTCCTTTAATTAACATATTTAAAAATTCAACTATCAAAAATAAAATTATATAATTTTTATTTATAATAAGATGAAGATATACAAAAAAAAGAAAAAAAAATTATAAATGAAGCTTTCATCATACCCTTCTTCTTTAATTTTATCTTTAATATTTAAAATGAATTAAAATAACAATAGTTCCTAAAAATTCTTATTATTTTAAGAAAGTATTGTTGCATATATCATGGAGTATTCGCGGCGGTAGAGAAATATATAGTTTAACGTTTTAGCGTTGTACGAAGATCCAGCACACAATGACATGAAAGAGAGAGGATGTAGTACTCATAAAAGATACCAAAGTCTTTACGTGGAAACCCCTGAAAAGGGGGAAAAATCATGGGGCCTGGACCTGTTTGAATGAATCAACTAGTCTTTACAGTCGATTACAAATGAGGCCCTTCCTTAGGAGAAGGCCTTGGCTTCATGTCACAAATATACATCACATATAGCGTATTATATGGTGGGAATTATAATAATCAACATATACATATTTATTTGGTCGACAGGACCATAGCCGATAGACGACAGAGGTCGGGAAGACCGTAGTAGATAGACGTTAGAGGTCAGAAAGACCGTAGTATGATGACTGAGGTCGGGAGGACCTTAGTTGGTCGGGCGACAGAGGTCGGAAGGACCGTAGTTGACGGTCGTTGGAGGTCAGAAAGACCATAATCTGATGACAAATGTCGAGAGGACCTTAGTTGGTCGGGCGATGGAGGTCGGAAGGACCGTAGTCGGCGGGACACAGTGGTCAGAAAGATTGTTGTCTTGTGAGGGAGGTCGGAAGGACCGTAGTCAGTGATGGAGGACGGAAGGACCGTAATCGGCAGGAGACAGAGGTCAAAAAGACTGTTGCCTGGCGATAGGGGTCAGAATGACAGTAGTAGGCGATGGAGGTCGGAAGAACCGTAGTAGGCAGGAAACAGGGGTCATAAAGACCTTTTCCTGGTAATGGAGGTCGGAATGACCGTAATCGACAATGGGGGTCGGGAGGACCGTAGTCGGCAGGAGTCCGACGTCAGGCGGTGGTCCAACAGAAGTCGGGGCGTTAAGTGGTGGTCTTGCAGAACTTTAGTGTCGGTCGGTGGTCTGGCGGAACTTAGGGTGTCCGATGGTGGTCTGGAAAAACTCAGGGCCTCATGTGATTGTTTTATGGAACTCCATGCCTCAGGTGGTGGTCCGACGGAACTTAAGGCATCAGGCAGTGGTCCGGTGGAACTCCGGGCCTCAGGTGGTGGTCCAACAGAAGTCAGGGCTTCATGCGGTGATCCGGCGGAACTCAGGGTCTCAGGTGGTGGTCCGGTAGAACTATGGGCCTCAGGTGATGGTCCAGCGAAACTCAGGGTGTTAGGTAGTGGTCTGGTGGAACTCCGGGTCTCAGGTGGTGGTCTGGTAGAAGTCCATGCCATAGGTGGTGGTCTGACAGAACTCAAGGCCTCAAGTAGTGGTCCGGTAAAACTTTGGGCCTCAGGTGGTGGTTTGGTGGAACTCCGGGCCTCAGGTGTTAGTCCGGTGGAACTTCGGGCGTGGTCCGGCGGAACTCAGGGTGTCAAGCGGTGGTCCGGAGGAACTGGGGCCTTAGGTGGTAGTTCGGTGAACTCCAAACCTTAGGTGGTGGTCCGGCTGAACTCAAGGCATCAGGCGGTGGTCCGGAGGAACTAAGGGCCTTAGGTGGTGATCCGGTGGAACTCCGGGCCTCAGGTGGTGTTCCGGCGAAACTCTGGGCCTCTAGTGGTGGTCTGGTGGAACTTCGGGCCTCAGGTGGTGGTCCGATGGAACTCTGGGCCTCAGGTTGTGTTCTGGCGGAACTCAGGGCATCAGGTGGTGGTCCGACGGAACTCAGTGCCTCAGGTGGTGTTCTAGAGGAACTCAGGGGCTCAGGTGGTGGTCCGGGGGAACTCTAGTGTCAGGTGGTGGTCCGACGGAACTCTGGGCAGTGGTTGAGGAGGAGTGAGGAGGCAAGAGCGATCTCCGATCTCTCTCTTACTTCTCTTCCTTTCTCTTGGGGGTCTCTTTTCATTAGAAAGGAGGGGTCTATTTATAGATTTCATGGAGTGGCATGGCCGATAAATAAAAAGAAGATTAAGGGTAATTGGGAAGTGGTTTGGATAGACGGCTGATGTTGAATCCCTTGATCATGGATCGTTTACTGGATATTTGAATATTTTAATGATTTCAAAATTTTATGATCTTGGGCTCGTTGGATTTGCCTCATTGAGCAGCTCGATTTGATAATAAGCATGTCATGTTTGAAAATTGTTTGGTAATCAAAATTGTGGTTTGAATCTTCCAACGATGCTTCGAGTCCTTGATTTGGACCCATTTAGGCTCGAATTGAGTCGAATTTGGTGTCGATGGATTCGTATTTTCGAGATGCTCAATTTGACTATAAGTTTGCTGAAATAGGAGTTTAGATGTTTCAAATTTTAATTTAAAAAGTTTTCAACTTGATTTTGCCTCGAGATGCATGCCTGATCAAGATAATTTTTTTGATGATCTATCAGTTGCCCTCCTATTTTTGAATGTCGAAGTTTGTAGAGTTCAAAAATATATGTTGAAATTTATGAGAATGCCAAAATTGAGTCCGGAACGTCAAAAAAGGTCTCGGAGACCCCCAAAAAAGTTCGATTTGGCCTTTCCATGCCAAAAATTGAGCCCGAAAATGAGCCAGGGCGGATCAGCTGCCACCAACCTACGCCAGCTGTTGCAACTACCACGTGCCTGCCCAGCTTGCCCGCACGGTTACCATGCGCCTGCTCGGGTGCCCCTGCGCTGCGCGCTACTGCCCTGCTACCCGAGGCCTGTCGTGGCCCACACGACTCCTTTGCCAACCACAGGAGGTTGGCTGCGATTAGCCGACGGTTTGGTTAACCACTAATATATATATTTTAGAAGTGCCCCTTCTTCCAATTATAAATACCCCCTCTCTAGTATAGAAAATTTGCACCTCCCCTTCTCTTTTTCCTTTTTGCAATTGACGCCTTCCCCTAGCCCTGTATAGGTGGTATCCCCTGTCCAGGCCTAGGGCCCCTCTCTGCAAGAAGGAAAATTCTTCCCTCTTTTCTTCTCCTGAAGCTGAGGCATTCCCCTAATCCTGTTCAAGTGGCATCTCCTATCCAAGTCTAGGGCCCTTCACTGAGTAGGAGTCTCCTCCTCCTTTCCTCTTTTCTTCCCTTTTTCTCCTCAGGCTGAGGCCTTCCCCTTATCTTGTTCAGGTGGTATCCCCTGTCTATATCTAGTGCCTCTCACTGAGTAGGGCTCACAATGGGGGATCACCCTTCTTCGAGAGATCTCACCTCCATAATCAATTCACGATGGAGGTCGGGGAGGACCGTGGTAGGCAATATAGGTCATAAAGATCGTTGTCTGGCGACGGGTGAAAATTTGGCATCCAGTAGAAGTTCGATGAAAGTCAGATGATGAGCAGAAGTCTGACGACGGATAGAAGTCCGATGAAAGTCTGACGACGGATAGAAGTCCGGTGACAGGTGGAAATTTGACGTCCGGTGGAAGTCCGATGAAAGTCCTAAGATGGGTAGAAGTCTAATGACGGGAGAAAATTCGGCGTCGGGTAGAAGTCTGACGAAAGTCTGGCGACGGGAAGAAGTCTGACGATGGGTGAAAATTCAGCGTCGGGTAGAAGTCTGATGAAAGTCCGACGACGGGCAAAAATCCAACGACGGGTGAAAATTTAGTATCGGGTTGAAGTCCGATGAAAGTACGACAATGAGCAGAAGTTCAGCGACAGGTGAAAATTTGGTGTCGGGTATAAGTCTAACAAAAGTTTGGTAATGTTAACTTATATGGAAGAGATTGATAGGATCCACCAAGAACATGTGACCTATCTGAGGTGGTATGTTAAAACACTGTTCAATGACGTTAACCTATGTGGAAGAGGTCAAAAGAATCCACCAAGGATGTGCGACCTATTAGAGGTTGTATGTCAGAGTACTGCTCGATGACGTTAACTTATGTGGAAGAGGTCGAGAGAATCCACCAAGGATGTGTGACCTATCCAAGGTTATATGTCAGAATACTATTCGATGGCGTTAACCTGTATCAAAGAGGTCGAGAGAATCCACCAAGGATATATATCCTATCCGAGGTTGTTTGTCAGAGCACCGCTCGATGACGTTAACCTGTATAAAAGAGGTCGAGAGAATCCACCAAGGATGTGTGACCTATTTGAGGTTGTATATCAGAGCATTGCTCGATGACGTTAGCCTGTACGGAAGAGGTCGAGAGAATCCACTAAGGATGTGTGACATATCTGAGATTGTATGTCAGAGCACTGCTAGATGACGTTAACCTATGTAGAAGAGGTCGAGAGAATCCACCGAGGATGTGTGACCTATCTGAGGTTGTATATCAGAGCACTGCTCGATGAGATTAACCTGTGTTGAAGAGGTTGAATCGAATCCCCCTGGGATTGATTTTGTCTTGATTTGGAGGAGGCAAATACCGCGTGTATCATGAATCAAGGGTGAAGAATGGTCTATCTTTAGACCGTTACTACCTTTTCGAGGTCAAGATTAAGACCCTGCCCAAGGAGTAGAAGTCCAGCTAAGGATTGTATGAAGCTTAAAATTTATTAGAAGTATCCTTACATTTGTCAGGAGTTTTCTAAAATATCATCTTGATATTGAAAGCATTGGAGAAATCTTCTTGACCACAGTTGGAATCAGGATTGCCCTCTAGTCTGCATCTGATTCCCGTGAAATTGATGCAACAATAGCTGATGTCAAGAAGTTGACATGAATGACTTTTTGAGGTTGGAGAAATAATTGCCCCCAAGTTAGGAACCACGTTCCCACAGACGGCGCCAACTCTGGGCCTCAAGTGGTGGTCTGGTGGAACTCCAGGTCTCAGGTGGTGGTCTGGTGGAACTCAAGGCGTCAGGCGATGGTCCGACGGAACGCAGGGCCTCAGGTGATGGTCCAGTGAACTCCGGGCCTCATGTGGTGGTCCGGTGGAACTCAGAGCGTCAGGCGGTGGTCCGACGAAACTTAGGGCCTCAGGTGATGGTCCAGTGAACTCCGGGCCTCATGTGGTGGTCCGGTGGAACTCAGAGTGTCAGGCGGTGGTCCGGCGAAACTCAGGGCCTTAGGTGGTGGTCTGGTGGAACTCCGGGCCTCAGGTGGTGTTCCGGCGGAACTCCAGGCCTCAGGTGGTGGTTCGGTGGAACTCCAGGCCTCAAGTGGTGGTCTAGTGGAACTCCAGTCCTCAAGTGGTGTTCTGGTGGAACTCAGGGCATCAGGTAGTGGTCTGGCGGAACTCAGGACCTCAGGTGGTGTTCCAGCGGAACTCAGGGTCTCAGGTGATGGTCCGGCAGAACTCCGACATCAGGTGGTGATCCGACGGAACTCCGGGCAGTGATCGAGGAGGAGTGAGGAGGCAAGAGAGATCTCTGATCTCTCTCTTACTTCTCTTCCTTTCTCTGGGGGGTCCGTTTTATGAGAAAGGAGGGATCTATTTATAGATTTCCTGGAGTGGCATGGCCGGTAAATAAAAGGAAGATCAAGGGTAATTGGGGAGTGGTTTGGATGGACGGCCGATGTTGAATCCCTTGATCGTGGACCGTTTGTTGGATATTTGAAAGTTTTATTGATTTCAGAATTTTGTGATCTTGGGCTCGTTGGATTCGCCTCTTTGAGCCGCTCGATTCGACTATAAGCATGTCATGTTTGGAAACCGTTTGGTAATCCAAATTGTGGTTTGAACCTTCCAACGATGCTTTGAGTCCTTGATTTTGACCCATTTAGGCTTGGATTGAGTCGAATTTAGTGTCGTTAGATTCGTATTTCTGAGAAGCTCAGGTTGATTATAAGTTTGGTGAAATAGGAGTTCAAATGTTCCCAATTTTAATTTTAAAAGTTTTCAACTTGATTTTGCATCGAGATTCGTGCCCGATCAAGATAATTTTTTTGATGATGTATCAAGTATAATTTAAGTAAGAAAATAAGAATTAAAATGTACTATATCTAATAAGCTTGGAGGAGATTGGGCACTTGATTAATGAATAATTATAGCTTTTTTATCATGATTATTAGGCACATATAAAATTTGAGGTTATCATATATATAAAAAGTTTATTCGTTGTTTGGAGAGAACCCTAATGACTTCTTATTATAGTTTATAAAACTTAATGTAATGATTTTATATCAAACCCACTTAACCCAATCTGATAAGCAAGCCAACATATCAAATTGTAATTATGCTTCCACTGCATCTGTACAACAGAGCACTTTATCTGATTCTGCATCAGGGTCGTTCATCTCTAACCACCTAATCTACACCGTATAAGTCTATTTGTATATGCTGGTTTATGTACTGTTGTAGAAGAAATTAGTAACACAATAGAATGAAATGAGAAAAAGCTTTCTGCACCGATTCTTCTCCTTTCTCTGTTTTCTGCCTGTGCTTGCCTTCGTTTGTTTCAGGTACACAAATAAGGTGATGAAGCTGGATAGTTTAAAGCAGTTCTTCATGGTATCAGATATGTTCTTTTGCCCTATAGCCTGATATCGTTTTCTGTCTTTCTCCATTCTGTTTTCTTCGGTATTTCTTCTTTTCCATGGACAACCCATATCAATCCTCTACCTCCTCTCAATCTCCATCGGTTGTTAAAATGGCTGATATTTCGATTCCATCTCGACTAAAAATTTTAATGACTAATGTGAAATATGGGTTCAATATTCAGCTCACTGCTGAAAATTACCCATTATGGAAGTCTCAAATCCTAACACTGTTTAATGCAAACAGGTTTGAGGGGTATCTTGATGGCTCAACTCCAAAACCACCTAAACTTATCTCCTATACAACCGAAATTTCTCCCAACCCTGATTACTTACCTGGTTATTGATTGATCAGAACCTTGCCGCAGTTCTTTATTCCACAATTTCTCCTACCTTCCTACTATATGTTTTGAACCTTGATTCATGTTATCAGATTTGGCAGACTAGTGAGTGTCATCTACAATTGACGAATCGCTCTCGCATTCTTCAACTGAAGAATGGATTGCATCATATATCTATGAAAGATAAAACTATGATGCAATATCTATCAGAGATTAAAAACAAGGTTGATGCTATTGGCTCCTCCGATCTCCATTACCGCACGGTGACATTATTCTGTACACGCTGAATGGCCTGCAAAGCACTTATTAGGCATTTAAAATTGCAATTCGAACCAACTTGAATCCAATAAGTCTAGATAATTTCTATGCACTTCTTTGTAGTGAAGAGCTCAACTTAATAGCTGAATCAGTCTATGAACTGTTCGTCTCCTCCGAACCCATCCAGGAATTAGCGATTCAACGCGGCAGAGCTCACGAACATGGCATTTGTGGTCAATTCCATTCTCGACCTCCTCATGGACGAACCAATTTCAATCGAGTGTTATGTCCCATCTCACTGCTGATTCCAATCAAGTGTTCAATGCCAAACCATACAAAGGAACTCACCAGGTCATGATCGATAATAGAGAGCTCTTACCCATTACTCATACTAGTAAATGTTTATTGCCAACTCCCCACCGTAAGTTTCATCTCTCATCTCTTCATCTTGTTCCTAACTTAACTCAAAATCTACTTTCTGTGAATCGTCTCACTGCTGACAACTCTTGCTCTATGATTTTTGATTCACATGGGTACCATATCAAGGACAAGATGACCAACGGAACTCTCCTTCACGGTTCACCTTGTTAAGGGCTCTACCCAATCAATTCTGATTCAGCTCGCCGCCCATTTCTCTCATCTTTTTCAGCAACACAAACTTCTACTCAACTGTGGCATCGTCGTCATGGTCATCCGTCTCATCCTATTCTTCTCAAACTACCAAAACATGTTGGCTCTCTGTCCCTGTCAATGACTACAAGTTATCATTGTAAAACTTGTGCTCTTTCTAAGAGTCACAAGCTGCCCGTTTCTTTTTCTTCTTCATCTTCTGGATCGAGTCATGCCTTAGAAATGATACATAGTGATATATGGGGTCCTTCCCCCATTTTATCTTTAAATGGTTTTAAATACTGTGTCTTATTTGTTGATGATTTCTCTCGTTTTTCATGGGTTTATCCTTTAAAAGCTAAATCTTATATTGCTCAAATCTTTTATCAGTTTAAATTGTTGGTTGAAAAATAATTCAATACAACTATAAAATGTTTTTGACGGTGGTTAATATTCTTTCAAACATTTTGCCTTTCTGTCTCAATGTGGCATCCTTCATCATATTACTTGTCCATATACCCCAGAACAAAATGACATTGCTGAACGTAAACATCGACATATACTTGAAACAACCCATACTCTACTTCTTGAAGCAAATCTACCTCATCATTTTTGGGTCTATGTTGTTGTTACAACAATCTATTTAATAAATAGACTTCCCCCTCTATCAAAACATTTTCCTCTCCGTTTAAATTGCTTTCCCCTCAAACCAAAAAAAAAAAAAAAACTTTTTATATATTTTTCCCTATTTTTCACATGCACAAAGCTGCCTTTTTTTTTTCTTTTTTCCTTAGCTGGTACATGCCCCACTGCTCCTTGGCTCCCACCCTCTCTTTCCATCTGTCTTCTACCTATATTCTCTCTACTCTCTCTTTCTTTGCCATTTTGTTTTTATCTGGCAACCTCCTCTACTAGCCCCTAGCTCTCTCTCTCTCTCTCTCTCTCTCTCTCTCTCTCTACATTAGGGGTTGGGGGCGCTATGGGGGCACTTTCACCCCCTCAAAAAAAAAATATTTTTATATATTTTCCCTATTTTTCACATACACAAAGTTGCCTTTTTTTTTTCTTTTTTCCTTAGCTGGTACGTGCCCCACTGCTCCTTGGCTTCCGCCCTCTCTTTCCATCTGTCTTCTACCTACCTTCTCTCTACTCTATCTTTCTCTCTTTCTTTTCCATTTTGTTTTTATCTGGCAACCTCCTCTACTAGCCCCTAGCTCTCTCTCTCTCTCTCTCTCTCTCTCTCTCTCTCTCCCCCCCATGAGGGGTCACATTATTTTAAATATTATTTATTTATTTTTCACTTTATTTCTCTCTAATTGTGAAGCTCACTATTAATTTTTTTTAATGAATTGTATTAAACTATCTTAAAATTATTTTTACTATGTTACTTTTCTCTCTCCAACTTCACATTATTAGTATTTAAAAATAAAAAATAAAAAATTCATCAAATTTTTTTATTATTTTAAAAACTCCAAATTCTAGTTTATAATATATTTATGTAATTAAGGCCAACAAATTACATTAGAGGAGAATTATAATATTTAAAGTTAAATCAAGTAGCTTAAAATATGATGAGTATGATAATATATAGTTTAAATAAATTTGTGTTGAAATTAATTTAGATGAGCATAAAAATAAGTTTTTTTCATTATCATAAAATTTATCTTATTCTAATTAACAACTATAATAAAAAATTAAAACAATAATGCCAATTTCCATCTCAAATGAAAAAGCTTGACGATATTTTTAAAATCAGAAATTTGTGCCCCTGCAGATCCTGGCTCCGCCACTGTTTACAATAAAGATCCTGATTATTCATTTCTCAAGACATTTGGTTGTCTTTGTTATTCCTTTCTTCCTCCCATTTCTCTATCCAAATTTCATTCCAAATCTTTGCCTTGTGTTTTCGTTGGGTATGCGTCCACTACATTGATTCTGGTAAAATCTTTACATCTTGTCATGCCAAATTTCTTGAAGATATTTTTCCTTTTTCACTACATTCTTTCATACCTCTTCCCTCATCTCCTAAAACACCTCCTACCGTCTACACGCCACCTTCATTACTTGTTCCTCTATTTACCCAGTAACAATCTCCTCCCACATCTGTATTACCCGTTCAAACTATTACTGTACCTCCACCACCCGATAATATCAATGTCCCAACTACACCTGCTTCTCCACTTTCTACTTCAAATCCGTCCACTTCCTCTTTCCCACCACCAACTCTATCAGCTCCACCACCTCAACCTTAATTCATTCACCCAATGGTTACATGGCTTCGGACTGGGACACTTAAACCCAAGCATATTATCAGTATGAACTCTTCTATTGTTGCTTCCGATCCGACCTACTACACAGAGGCAGTCAAACACTTAGTTTGGCGTCAAGCAATGTCTAGTGAGTTTGAAGCCCTTCAATAACAAGGCACTTGGAAGTTAGTTCTACCTTCTCCAAATCAAAACATTTTGGGATGCAAATGGATTTGTAAAACTAAACTTAATTCAGATGGAATTGTTGCAAGATATAAGGCTTGTTTGGTTGCATAAGAATGCAATCAACAATAGAGTTGGATTACCTTCACACCTTTACTCCGGTGGTTAAACTTCCAACTATTCGCATCCTACTTGTTGTTGCTTGTACTTTTAAATGGCAGGTCCTTCAACTTGATGTATCGAATGCTTTTCTTCATGGCAATCTTAATGACACTGTCTACATGTCTCAACCAACTGGATTCAAGGATTAATTTCACCCAGACTATGTTTGCTTACTACAAAAGTCTATATATGGTTTAAAACAATCGCCAAGACAATGGTTTGAGACCTTTACTCCATATCTTCTTCAATATGGGTTCAGTCATACTACGACCGACCCATCTTTGTTAATTTATCATAAGAATTCAGTAGTTCTCTATATTCTGGTTTATGTAATATTCTACTCATTGGCAATGATGATTCAACAATTAAGCATCTTCTTTCGACTCTAACTCAGATTTTATATGAGAAATCTTGGAAGAATTTCTTACTTTCTTGGGATGCAAGTATTACTCTCCAACCAGTTTCCATCTATCTCAATTCAAATATGCAGCTGATTTACTTCACAAAGCTGGCATGGTTGATTGTAAGCCAATCTCCACATATATTACTTCCAAATCAGCATTAACCTCATCCCAACCTCTATTACCTGCTCAAACCGAACTATTTAAGCAAATTGTGGGCTCTCTTCAATATCTAACGCTTACATGATCGATAATTGCTTACACAATTAATAAACTGTGTTAGCATATGCATCAAATTTAAGAAGATGATTTCAAGCTTCTCATGCAGCTTTTACAATACATCAAAGGTACTATTTCTTTTGGCTTGCCAATTACTGCTACTAATCTTCATTTATATGCTTATTCCGATTTTGATTGGGCTGGCGATCCCAATGATCAGAAATCTACGACTAGTTATTGTGCTTTCTTAGGACACACACTTATTTCTTGGCAAGTCAAGAAACATAAAACAATTGACAGATCTTCCACCAAAGCAGAATATTTAGCTCTTGCAATGGTTGCCATGAACATTATTTGGCTTATAAGACTTGAAAGAATTTCAAATTGATTCTTCACCTCCTCCACTATTGTTTTGTGACAATATCTCTTCAATTACTCTTGCCAACAATCCTATTTTTTATGCCAGAACTAAACATATTGAAATAGACTTTCATTTTGTTCATGAGTGCATTAAGAACAACTCATTGCAAGTGTCTCATGTCCACACTAATGATCAGTTAGTTGATTTGTTTACAAAAGCGTTGTCTATTCAACATTTTCGAGAGCTCTGCAGTAGGGGTGTCAATTCAGGTCAACGGGTCGGGTTTGGGTCAAACCCGACTTGACCCAGGCATAAACGGGTTGACCCGAACCCGACCCGTTTAACTAAATGGGTCAGGATTTTTAACCCGGACCCACCCGCCGGGTAGACCCGACCCGACCCGCAAACCCGGTAATGTTTGTAAACTTAAAAAGGAATCACATTTTCTGGAAACAGCACCCAAGTCATCCCATTCAGAATAATTGTTTTTGGCAACACTTCCCAAAGATTCACACTTCCACTTGCTTATATTAGTCAAGGAGTTAAGGCTAGTGGCAGCAGCATGAGTCCTCACGAAAAGATGACCTGCATTTGTTATCCTCTGCCACAAGATTAGTTTCAGTAGCAGTTTTGCAATCAAGCGAACAAGTTTTTTCTGTATGGCAAATCCCAACTAATGGCATTGCAAGAGAGAGTTTTTTCATGACCGCGGGTTAAACAGGTCGACCCGTGGGCTGTCAGGTCGACCCGAATCTAACCCATTTTTTAAATGGGTCAGAAATCCAAATTAGGACCTGATAGGATTAACAGACGGGTTGACCCAAACTCGAATTTTTTCATGTCAGATCCGGGTCGGATTTCGGGTTGTGTAAATTTTTGACACCCCTACTCTGCAGCAAGCTTACCATTGTTGAACTAAACGCTAGCTTGAGAGGAGGTGATAAGCAAGCCAACATATCAAATTGTAATTATGCTTCCACTACATCTACACAACGAAAAATTATTGGGTACGTCGTCCGGACGTAGAGCTACGTCCGGACGCCTCTGTGATTGTGACACGTAGCGGCACGAAAGCGCCGTGACACGTAGCGGCCCGACGACCCGACCCGGAGAAAAAAAGAATTACGCGCCATTATCTTTAGGGTTAATAACTTTTGGCGGGCTATTTAGTAGACGTTATACAGTATTTAGGGTTCAAAAGAACGCTGAGAAAGAATTACAGACGAAGAGACGAAAAATGGAATTCTCCTTGGATGACATCGAAGGGTTCGAGGAGATTGAAGAAACGTTAAATGCGGCTGAAGGTTCCAAGAAGAACCGATGTAGGGTTGATTTTTCTGAATTAATATCGGTAAGCTTTTTTTTACATACAATAAGTATGTTTGCACCTCCTTCTTTGTGCTTTAACAACTTATATTTTGATGGTTTTGGCAATAGATTACCGCTATTCGTCGGTATCGATCAATAGCAGGTTTTATTTACCAAGTCATCTGTAATACCGACAAGTTTTTGCGATCCTACTGATCTGTACCGAGCTTATTCTCTAGTACCGATCAGTGTACCGAGACTGCCAGAGTTTCTCGATATTGTTTCACTGACCGGTACCTGCAGATTAACTCGGTATAGTTACTCGGTATTGCAACTAGGTGGTGCTACCCGGTATTGTAATACTCGGTATTGTAGCAATGTACCGAGACTGCCAGAGTTTCTCGGTATTGTACAGTTATACCCGGTACAGTTATACTCGGTATTGTAGCATTGTACCGAGACTGCCAGAGTTTCTCGGTATTGTACAGTTATACCCGGTACAGTTATACTCGGTATTGTAGCATTGTACCGAGACTGCCAGAGTTTCTCGGTATTGTACAGTTATACCCGGTACAGTTATACTCGGTATTGTAGCATTGTACCGAGACTGCCAGAGTTTCTTGGTATTGTACAGTTATACCTGGTACAGTCATATTCGGTATTGTTACAGTTATACTCGGTACTTATACTCGGTACAGGTTTAGTGTTTATGTGATTATGTAATTTTTTTACTGCTGCTTGTGTTTAGGCAAGTGAAATGATATTTATATTTGTAAACAGGGTGTTTACAGCTGTGAGAAGGAAGCATATGATATGTATTGCGATTATGCTCATTGTCATGGTTTTAGTGTTCGGAAAGAACATCATGTATTCTGGCCAAACTCGAGGAAAATTAAAAAAAAGGATTTTGTATGTTCGAAAGCAGGTTTCAAAAAGGAGAATGTTTTAAAACGAAAATCCAAATATCAGAAATCAAACACAAGAACCGGGTGTCCAGCTATGATTAGGTTTGCTGTGTCTGAAGATGGAGTTTGGATGGTGCAAAAATCGATTGAAAGTCACAATCACGAATTGGCGAAGCCGGGAGATCAACATTTGCTTAGATCATGCAGGAACATTAGTGATGAGGATGCATCTGTTCTGAAATCAATGACGGAAGCTCGTATCAGAACAGTTGATGCATTTTCATACCTATCTAATGAAGTAGGCGGTGTAGAAAATTTGCGGTTCACAAAGAGGGATGCATACAACTACATTCAAAAAGAACGAAGAGCCAGGATTGAGAGTGGAGACACAAATTCACTTATTCAATTGTTTAAAGAACGACTCGCTGATGACAACATGTTTGCATGGGATGTACAAACTGATGAAGATGACCGGTTGCTGAATTTCTTTTGGGTTGACGGGTTGGGCAGAATTGATTATGAGTGCTTTGGTGATGTCATAATTTTTGACACTAGCTACAGGCTTAACAAATATAATTTAGCATGTGCACCTATTGTAGGAGTTAACAATCATTGGCAAAACGTTCTATTAGGGGTGGCTTTCTTATCTGAGGAGACGATCGAGTCATTTACCTGGTTGTTTAGAACTTTCTTAAGAATAATGGATAATAAACATCCCTTAACAATATTTACAGATCAGGACCAAGCAATGGCTAGGGCCATAGAGATAGCATTACCTAAAACACGGCATCGTTTGTGCCAATGGCATATATACAAGAAGGCTCCTTCCAAAGTTTGGTGCTTTAATAGTAATAACAAAGTGAAAGGTCTATTTTATACATGTTTAGGCAACTGTGATTCGGAGGATGAGTTTGAGAAAAATTGGACTGAAATGATCACTGAAGGGAACCTCCAGAATCACCAGTGGTTGAATGATCTATACAAAGTTAGGCACAAGTGGTCAACTGCATTCAACAAAAAATGTTTTAATCTTGGCATTCTTTCTACACAACGTAGTGAATCCACCAATCATGTTTGCCATGGCATTTCAAAGCCAACCAGTTGTATAACTGATTGTTTCCTGGGGTTGGAGAAGGTGATGAAGAGTTGGCGTAGAAACGAACAAGATGAAGATTTTAGATGCAATCAATCAGAGATAGAACCTATAATTAAGTGCAGCTCAATATTTAAGCAAGCCGCCCGTTTTTACTCGAGAAAATTATACACCTTTTTTGAAGAGGAATTTTTACAGGGTGTGGGTGGACTGTGCATTGATAATGCTTCACCGGACTCATCCACGTTCACGATCAAGTACACAGGCAAATCATTTGACACGCAAACATGGACTGTTCATATTGACTCAATTCAGGGAAACATTCATTGCAGTTGTGGCAAGTTTGAAATGATGGGTTTGTTATGTTCTCACTGCATGAGAGTTATTAAGCAGTTAGATATTGTTAATATACCTGAAAAATATTTTTTGCCTAGATGGTCAGCCAGAGCAAGAAAAGATCTTTATGCTGTGAGAGAGGGTACATGTATAGGAAAGAACACCAGGCCATCAATGGATGGATCCAATACCATGATTTTTAGAAATTTTATTTGCAGATTTGCATATCAAATAAGCACAGAAGCACAGGGTAATGAGGATGCTGAACAGTGTATGGTCGCTGTAATGAGTGACATGGCAGGAAAAGTTCGATGCATCATGGAAGGGAAGAAGGTAGAGAACAACAAGGTTTGCAATATAAATGGCGGAGCACAAAGAAATATTAAAGACCCTACGAAGTGCAGGCCAAAGGGCATCTCAAATGCTAGATTGAAGGATCACTGGGAAAAGAGGAAAAGCAAAAAAATTAAGCGCACAGTGAACAATGCACCTACAACTGTACATTTTACTTCTGAAAATATAGGGACTCAGTCTTCGTTTGTTTAATACAGGTTTTGAAGTTCTTCTCGTGGTATTACTCTCAGAACGTTTGTTCATTTAAATTCTCAATTACATAAACAAATTAGTGAAGTTATTACATGCTCATTTTATTGTAGTGCTTAGGATGGCGTATGCAAATTCTACCCTGAATTTAGCCATATTATCTTCCCAGTCCTTTACATCAGCCCATACGACAGCTTCAGGTTGGATGACGGCTTCCATATATTTGCAGACGTACATCCCACAATCTACACTATTTTTCTGATTGGGACTTGTTTGATTCTTCGGATCCGCCATCGTCGAATGTCCGTAGCAAATGAAGTAGTTGTCTCCTCGTACAGATGGGATATCTGTAAATATCATGATTTTAAAAGAATGCCATTATAATTTTGTTTAAAGAGTTTGAGGACTGTACTTACAACTTCAGGTAGAATTGCTCTGTGAGTCTTTTTGGGTAATGAATCATAGAAATCCCAAACTTTGTTCTTCAAGTTCCCAACAAGGAGAGTCCAATGAGAACTTTCAATGATGGGTACAAGAATCAAATTGGCGGCATTGACAGATTCTTTGTTTATATGGGAAACAAATTTTTTTGTGTCTGCGTTAAATTTCTTATAACCCTGTAACAAGCACAGAAAATAATTTTATTTCTAATTAACCAAAACATTATTTTAACAATTTAACTCACCCAGTGGAAGCTAGAAACAAATAGGAATGGTAAATAGAGTCCAGGGCACATCTGGTTCTTTTCCACCAAAAAAATACCAAATGTATCCACGTGGTTGTTATCAAGGTATTCTGACATTAACAGTTCATCGATTTGGCTTCTATATATAAAAACATGCCCATAAGCATAGATCATGTCATTCCTGTAAGAAATAATTAGTATATAGAGTTGGAGAAAAATAGTACCGAGTAATTCCTCTGTAATACCGACTAAATTACGCATTGATACCGAGTAATTCCTCGGTAATACCGGCTAATTCATCTGTAATACCGACTAAATTACGCGTTGATACCGAGTAATACCGACTAATACCGGCTAAATTACGCATTGATACCGAGTAATTCCTCGGTAATACCGGCTAATTCATCTGTAATACTGACTAAATTACGCGTTGATACCGAGTAATACCGACTAATACCGGCTAAATTACGCATTGATACCGAGTAATTCCTCGGTAATACCGAGTAATTCATCTGTAATACCGACTAAATTACGCGTTGATGCCGAGTAATACCGACTAATACCGGCTAAATTACGCATTGATACCGAGTAATTCCTCTGTAATACCGACTAAATTACGATAGTACCGAGTAATTCCTCGGTAATACCAATCCAATATATCGGTAATACCGACTAATACCGGCTAAATTACGCATTGATACCGACCAATTTCTCGGTAATACCGAGTAATACCGAGTAATTTCTCGGTAATACCGACTAATACCGACAAATTTCTTGGTAATACTGAGTAAATACCGACCAAATAACGACCAATTTCACAGTAATATACGCATAGCACTCACTTATCCTTGTATTTTTGGAGACATGTGTCAATGAATATTCGTTTTTCATCGCTTATTGCTGTTCGACCACCGTACTCAAGTGCTGTTTCAGCTGGCCTCGCTTCTATTTTACTATCTGTACCAACTTCAATAATATCTAAACTCTTAGCCGGCACCTTCTCAGTTATTTCTTTATTTGTATCAACTTCTATATTAGACGTAGTGACCTTCAAATTATTATTTTTTTTCCTAGCTCCAGTCGTGAAGGGAGACTGCACCATTTTTCTTTTCCTCCCAACCCGACGCTGCACCCTTCTAGCTATTCCAGTCTTGGAAGAAGAAGCAAATCCCATATCTTCCTCTTCATCCGATTTTGTTAATTCCTTAACTGGAATGTCAACAACATTCTGTGCTTCCTCAGGAATTATTTTCTCCTTTGCAACAATTTCAGTAAATTTCTGTTGTTCCTCCGGTTTATTTATTTCCTTTGCAATGTCAAGAACCGACTGTAGGGCCTCCATTTCTGTTATTTTATTTGGAACAATAAGCACAGAACCTGCTAATTCTCCTGCATCATGTTGGCCCTCTTTATTTGTTATTTCATTTGAGGCATTGTCAACAACGTCGTGTGATTCCTCAGCTGATTTTGGGTGTGTTACATCTTCAGGAGTATTAGCAGTTTCTGGGCTAACAACATCATGCTCACTAATGGTCCTAGAGGTAGAGTCGGAATAATTCCCCATTTGAAAAGCTGTATATGTAGTTGGGAAATGTTCGAATAAAAACTTGTCTATTCCTTGAAGTTTCTGATTTTCCTTTTCCCTCATTTTAGAAACTGTTTGTTCAAGAGCTTTGACACGACTCTCTAACAAAGTGGAGTTCGTTTCAACAGCAGATAACTTCTTAACAAGTGATTTATTCTGTGCTCTCAGCTTTTTGCACGCAGCTTGCAAACTCTTTAAGTTAACATCTGCAGTTTGTTTCTTCTCTTTTGCTGCTCTACTTCGGGTGGTGGGTTGCCTTGTCCGAGTTCTGGGTTGGATTGGAATCTTTGGGGAGCTGACTGGACTGGAGGGCCTGGGGGATCTTTCTGGGGAAGTTTGGGGACTAGATGGTTGATGGAATTCAATTTGTAGCACATTGTCTGGTGTGGATGACATTTTCGGTTCAGGATGAACAGTGGAACTCTGAAGTAACGTTCTCTCCAAATCTGTAACTCCTACGAATTGCTGGACAATCTGCATGCCAAGATTAACACCTTCAGCTCAAAAATAAATTAGTTGGAATACGTCTACAATTAGTACCTGATTTTTTCGTAGATCACCAAATAATTTGGAAAGGTCCTTCTCACTGTACTTAATCTGGCTGCCCCAACGAACTAAACGAGGTCGGAGGTGCTCGTCCAATGGATCGTGGATAGTTGTATGCTCTAGAAACCAAATCTGTATATTTTGAGGAAAATTAAGATTCTAAATTAACAATCTGCATGCCAAGATTAACATTATAAATAGAGTGGGCTTTTACAGTCATCTTAAAAAATTGAAAACTACATATCAACTCACAATTAAAATGTGTACAAATCCATTTATGTAACCCAGTGGGGTGCCTTTGGAAAAATTCCTGCCAATTCTATTGAATTCAATCGTTAGGAATTCACTGATCGATGCTGGCCAGTTGTATGTTAAAAATTCATCAACATTATCAGCCACACTAGGTATTGTTGCAGGTATCTTGAAGTTGGCCATGGGAAAAAATAGGTTTGAAAGTAAGTAAAATATAAATATCCTCACAAGATCTTCAATCGGAGTAGAGGCAGGAAGACTTTCAATCTCATGCCTAACGTCATTGGAAGTTTTTCCAGTTATTCTATCACTTCCAGGCTCGAATTTTAAGCCTCGATTTGGAAGGCCGAGCATAAGGGCTACCTCATCTGTTGTGAATGGTATGCTAATTCCTTTAACAACAAAACATTGCTTTCGGATGTCCCATTTTGTAAGAATCTTATGCACCAGGGGTACATTCTGACGGAATGCAGGCAAGGCCAGGAATTGATTGAGTTGGAGCTGCGTCAGTTTATCCACAAATTGCTGACCGAACGTACTTACTAAATGATTGCAAACTTCTCTAATTGTGGATGTTCTGCATCGGAAATGAATAGGTGGTGAATATCCCTGCAACATTGGTATATATAATAAGTTATCAAGTAATACCTAACAGAATCGAGAAATTTCGAGATGTACCAGGTTCAACAACAAATATCGAGATGTATCAAGTTCTACCGATCAGTAATAAACATAATTTACTCGGTACAACAACAAATATCAATAAGTACCAAATAATACCCATACGTACAGAGCAATACCGACAATTATTGAAATAAATTACTCGGTACAACAACTAATATCAATAAGTAAAAAAAAAAATACCTATCCGTACACAGCAATACCGATCATTAGTGAAATAATTTCCACCTTATAACAACAAATATCAAGATGTACCGAGTAAAACCTATCAGAATTCGACCAATACCGATCATTAATTAAGAATATTACTCGGTACAACAACTAATATCAATAAGTTCCCAGCAATAATGATCATTTCGGAGCAATACAAATCAGTACGTACAATAACAATTAGTACCGATCCATTATGCCTGAATTGCTCACAGAAAAAAGTCGGTACCGAGCAATACCGATAAACACCGAAGAATACCTACTCGGTACCGATCGGTATAAAGCATATACCCAACTGTTAGAGTCGGTACACTCTACGGGGCTTCATTACCTTATTATAAAAATACCTACATAGGTATTTACACCAGGTTCTACAATTTTTAACTGAACCCTAAATCAACGCATATCAATACCGAACGTCAATGAGGAATTTATAGCAGAACCGACCGTTAAACTCGGTACTGTGTTTTGATGCCAACTCGGTACTGTGTTCTGATGCCAATTTACGGTTCATCGTTCTAAACATTACAAACCCTAAATGATATAAACACATTTACATTTCTTTGTTATACAGGATAACAAATGACAAACAATGAAGGTCACGAACGTACGTTAAACCCTATAAACTACTGACCTGAGGCATCGTTTCAGATTATATACGCAATGAAGGTGACGACCAAACCCTAAAGATATTCCAGACGATGAATAGTTGCAGAGAGCGAGTGAAAAGCTTCGTATTTTGAATTTTCTCGAGTGGTTGCAGTAATTTCGTATTAAATTTGCACGCCCGAACTGGGTCGGGTCGTCGGGCCGTGCGTTAAATATTTTAGCACGTGCGTCATTTCGACTTCTTGCCGAGGTGGCTTCGTGCCGCTACGTGTCACAATCACAGAGGCGTCCGGACGTAGCTCAATGTCCGGACGACGTACCCAATAATTTTTCCTATACAACAGAGCACTTTATCTGATTCTGCATCATGACCGTTCATTTCTAACCACCTAATCTACACCGTATAAGTCTATTTGTATATGCTGGTTTGTGTACTGCTGTAGAAGAAAATAGTAATACAATAGAATGAAATGAGAAAAAGCTTTCTGCACCGATTCTTCTCCTTTCTCTGTTTTCCGCCTGTGCTTACCTTCGTTTGTTTCAAGTACACAAATTAGGTGATGAAGCTGGAGAAGTTAAAGCAGCTCTTCACAATCTACCTTATGAAGATTGGAAAAAAAAATAGCTTATTACTTGTCTGATAAGTAAAGGAAATTGGATTGTTCCAGAAGAACTTATTATCGCGAACCCTAATGCTAATACTAAGGGTTTATTTGAGGAAAGATATTGATAGTTTTGCTTTTCATACCGTAGCTACACTAGCATTTGGCTGACAACTTCTCAACTACATTTTAAAAAGATTTTATTATTTGGAATCTAGAAAATCTTTTTGTAATTGAGCTCACCATCATACCTTCTAGCACATCAATTAATTTCTATGATATTTTTTTATTTAAAATTATGTATCAATATTTAAATTTTATATAATATCTTCTAATAGTAACTTTTTTACAAATATTTTTCACTCAACTTTATTGATAACTGCTAACACTCAAGCTTCTTTTGGGACGGCTTTCTTTCTGCTTCTTAAAGCAGCTTTTTAGTACTAGAAAACTGCTTTAAGAAGCAGAAAGAAAACCGTTCCAAACGAAGCCTCAATCTGATCCTAAGAATATCCTGTTTTATAAGGGTTTGATTTTTATGGCATAAGAAAGACTCCAAATATTGCTGGAAATCATTTGGCTTTCTTAATGCTTCTTAAGATAATTTTTTAGTACAAAAAATAATATTTTTTTACTAAAAAAATGTGTTTCTTAAAAAAGTCATCCCAAAGACATAAGAGGACTTAATCAGCTAGGAGACAAATTGAATCAAAATATTTTGATCAGATTTTAATTATAATAATTTAAAAAGATTAATTTATTTAAAAATAAATATAATATATGAATAACTAATTGAATTTTATATTACATTCATCTTAAAAAAAAGTTAATTTTAAAATTCATCTAATCATTTAATCAGAATATTTTCATCCAATATCTTTTCAATTGAAGAAAAAGATGAGCCTGTAATAAAATATCTCATTGCTTGAAAAGAGTTGGGATGGGGCTATTACAACAATTTTGACCGTCTTGAGAAGGTTTTTACTGTAAAAAAAAATTACAGATATAACCTGAAGACCTAAAATATCTTGGGGCTTTAAGAATCCTTTTCAATTTTCACCCTAAAGAAAGCTGGTATCGCAGTTTTGTCAACATGAAGGCTTTATAGAAGAGGAAAAAATGTTAATAAAAAAAAAAAAAACAATTTTAATTACATTTTAAATTGTCTAATCAAATATGCAAATAATTAATGAAACTGAAATACTAGAATAGTTAAATTTTAAAAATTAATGGGCTTCCAATACTAATAAACTTAAATAACAACCACAATTCATTGATTGAAGATATACAATATACTTTAAAAACTGATGATTTAATTTATTTTCATTTTGTGTGAAATATGAGGTAATTATATTTTAAAAAATTTGAAGTTATTTGTTTTTGAACTTACTTTTTACATTTTATTTATAAAAAAAATAACAAATTTAAATCTTCGTTTGGGATAACTTTCTTATTACTTTTTCAAATGACTTCTTAATATAAAATTTTTTTGAACTAAAAATTATGTACCATAAAGCTACTTTAAAATGCAATAAAAAAATCGTCCCAAACGAAGCCTAAATGTATTTAATGCAGCCTTTCTTAACAACAAACAAATAAGAGAGTAAATAAAATAGGGTTTAGATGGAATTTTTTTTTATAACCATAAATTTACAAGAGATGCGAGTCAAACCAACTCGATGAACTAATGAACCAAATTTGAAAACCTAGACTGAAATCATTAGCTAGCAAGCCGGCTTATTTAAAAATATCATTATAAAAATATACTTCAAATATATTAAAATTCAAGAGTTCAAATATGAAGCTATTATAAATATTTAAAAAAAATCATATTTTAATTTGTTATATAAAGTAATTCTTTATTATCTATTTTTTAAATTATCATTTTTTATAATTTTATTATAATAATGATTTGAATCATAATTATTTTCTCTCTTTTATTATACATGAGTTGGCTCATGAGTCAACTTAAACTTAAAAAATTAAAATCAAGCTCAAACTCAATTAATTAATCAAATTCAAGCTCAAGCTAAAACCCGATTCAACTCATTTACACACCTAACGTTAATCCTCGAAAGTAATAAATTTACCATAAACTTGAACTTATAAAGAAAAAGATTTTTGTTCTATGGACTTCCAGTAAATTTACAAGGGGAAAGGAAAGAAAAGAACCAGTAAGAAAGAGAAGCCTCTTGTATGCCATTAGTTAGGCAAAGAAATTGCAGACAATCACTGAGGCAATAGATTCAGACCACCCATCTGTGGTTTTCGTCATCAGGACACAATAGAGAAAAAGGATTTATGTAGCCGACCCCACGTAGTGGGATAAAGGCTTGATGTGTTGTTGTTGTATTGATGCATTTGAAGAAGGCGACAGTTGAAAAGAGAAGGAGAGAAGGGAAGGGTAATAGATGGAGAAGAAGAGGTCAGGACATAGAAGGATTTGTGGTAGAATGAGAGGGAAATATAATTATTTCTTAATTTATCCTTTCAAGTTCTACTCACATTCATTTTAACATTCTCATTTACATCACTCAATTACATCACGCTCAACTTAGATATCGACAAAACTATTTGGAGTTTACATCACATAATAATATGTTCAACAATAGTAATTTAAAGCTATTCAAAATAAAATAAAATAAAAACAAACATATAAATGATATAAATAATGAAGTGATGTAAGAAAATATACTAATGAGATTTAGTGATAAGCTAGAGATTCGGCGATGGAGGAGGTGTGAAGTGAAAGATAATATAAAGTTGATGCATCAAGAAGCATTATTGAGAAAAAGCTCGTGTGGAAAAAACTACTAGCACTAATTACTAGAACTAAACTAGCAAGGTAGCGAACATAAAGAGAAGAACCATCAAGAAGATATCCAACATTCATTCATAAAAATAAATTTATTTTGCATATTACAACTCAACAACAACAACAACATCAAGTCTTTATCCCACTACGTGGAATCGGCTACATGAATCCTTTTTCTTCATTGTGTCCAGTTAAGAGCCAAATTTTTATTTAAATCTAATAAAAAAAATGTCATTTCTAATATTTTCTAACCAAGTCTTTTTAGATCCACCTCTACCTTTCTTAACATAAGCCAAATTTAATACATCTACTCTCCTAACCGTGTCATCGAAAGGCTGCCGTTTTATGTGACCAAACCATCCAAGGCCGCTAGAGCTACTCCAACCTTTTTACATATATACTTATTTCGTATCATGTCTCTAAGAGTAAAACCACTCATCCACCTGAACATCCTCATCTCTGCAACACTTAACTTAATATTATGCTTCTCTTTTAATGGCCAATATTCTGTACAATAAATCATTGCAGGTCTCACAACAATCTTATAAAATTTTCCCTTAAATTTGAAAATGTTCCCAAAAGCATAGCATAGCAGCTGTAAAGTTCCAATCAAAACAAATGATTAAGTATTCACACAATTTTTCAGTTAAAGACTTCAGGACAGTTCACACAGAAACATTAATTACAACAACAACAACAACAACAACATCAAGCCTTTATCCCACTACGTGAGATTGACTACATGAATCATTTTTCTCCATTGTGTCCTGTTAAAGGTCATTTCTAATATTTTCTAACCAAGTCTTTTTAGGGTTTACATTTATCTTTCTTAACATAAGCCAAATCTAATACAACTACTCTCATAACCAGGTTATCGAAAGGCCTCCATTTTATGTGACCAAACAATCTAAGGTGACTCTCTCTAATCTTATCTTCCACTGGAGCTACTCCAACCTTTTCACGTACATGCTTGTTTCGAATCCTATCTCTAAGAGTAAAGCTACTCATCCACCTGAGCATCCTCATCTCTGCAACACTTAATAGTATGCTTCTCTTTTAATGACCAACATTCTGCACCATAAAACATTGCATGTCTCATTGCCATCTTATATAATTTCCCTTAAGTTTGAGGGGAGCTTTTCTATAACACAACAAGCCCGATGCATTCCTCCACTTCAACCATCCAACTCGAATTCTACTAATAATAAACCCATCTATTTCACCATCACTCTGAATAATAGACCCAAGATATCTAAAATGTATACTCTTATTGACATAATTATTCGACAAATTTTACGCTGGTTGTCGACTACCTAACACAACCCTCCCACTTTTCTAATCCAAGACTTGGGACCTCATAACGACTGTGTTAAATTAATAAAATGAATAGCTACAAAATGTTTCAGAGCTTTTGATTACTGGAAAAGCAAAATGAAGCAGGAAAAACACAGTTCTTTGACATGGGAAAAATCCCACGCACCTCTAATTATCTTCAACTAATTTTCATTCGATCCTTGATCTCTGCTTTATTGCTAACTGGAACAATTTATTGTTAAATAGTTCATTAGTTAGGTGCCAGTAGACCGAATAGTACAAGTCATTTTTTATTTTTCCAAATTTCTTGCTTCAATTGAAAAAGGCTTTTTTTCCCATTTTGCTCCTTCCCCTCCTATCAATTTTTACCCCAAACTGGTATCAGAGCCAAGTGGAGGACGGTGGCAACAACTTGGCACGTAATGGCGATTGCAGCTACGAACCATTATGGGAGGATCAAGCAACACTCGAGAAAAAGTTGGAAGGTCTAACTACTGAGTTCCAACTTGTCACGACCACTGTCTAGGGCAAGCTTTGCGCTAGGAACGGCAGCATCAACCAACCACATTCATTTTATGTCATTTAATTACAAGCAACTCTTGTATGTATAATCATAAAGTAGTGCCCAAGGATCTTGAACTATTAGGGCCTACACTCGGGAGTTATTTCACCTTAGTGCTAGAAATGACCTCAATAATCTACCCAACAGATTGTAGCCCGTTATAATGGAGGACTAAAGGATAGCATCCGTGACAAATTATAGATGAACTCCATTAGGACATACTATCACAGGCCATGAATTTTGCTTAAATGGTAGAACTTCAATTGAATCTAGGTACCAAATTATCATCCAATCGAAGGCACTTTGCTGAACAAAATATGGAACCAGCTAAGAATTCTCCATAGGTCAACAAATTGAGCCACATTTAATCCCAATCTCCTACTCCTCGAGCGGGAATTAATGCAAATCTCCTATCAAAGGTGTGTATTAAATTAGGATTACAAACTCCCAAAATTTTTTCGGTATTTTCAACTTGGCCATTGCCTGGACTAATGCCCAAATCATCGACAACTGTAGCTAGCTGACAAAGAAGGGGACAAGGAAAATTGCGAAGGTTTCCCATTTGTCATCAAAGAATTTGAAGATGCTATGGAAGATGAAGTCGACTTCCAATCTTGTATCCTTGTGAAGGTTTTATTAGCTCCAAAACGGGCCCCCAGCAACACAAAGTCATGCAATTTTCTAGACCAAATGGACCATTCGGGGGAAGGTTTGCAAGGTTGCAGTGGTCAACAGCTGCACCGAGAGCATCATAGCCAACAATGCAGTCTACGGCATTGCAATTAAAAACATCAAAATAACCTCACCAGTATGAGTTAAGTTGGATTAAAAAAGGAGTGGAAGTTGTTGTTATAGATACGTGCCAAGCAAATTTTTTATTGTCAAGGATTTTGTTCGCAAAGTCGTTTGGGACATCTTAGACATGGATGGGTGCCAATTGATTTCAGGTAAGCCGTGACACTTAAACATAAGAGCCATGGTACAATTACTACACAAAGGCCTATAATTAGATTGCTGCCAACACTACCTCACGACAAACTACCCTTCTGGGAAGTTTGCTTATACGAGTGTTCAAAGACCTTAGCACCTCTTCGCACAGAAAATTGAATTTTTGTTATTCTGCTGGCCGAACGGAACACCTCAACGCAAGAGATTCCGATCACAATATAGAATCTACTACACCAATTTGAGGATTTTGCTCCTGCAGAGCCGCCAAACCATATTCCACCACTGTGGACTATCCCACTCCAGAATGATTTCGTGCTAGGAACAAATTTGCCAAATCAACGCACTATTGTATGAGCCCAAAAGAGCACAAAACCCAACAAGAAATAATGGATAAGTTACTACAAAAGCAGCTCATCTACCATAGTTTAAGCTCATGTGGCTCCGACTTGATCATAATTAAGAAATATGGCCCATGATACATGTGCATCTACAATAGAGCAATCAGCAAAATAACTATCAAATATAGATTCTGATAAGCCAGTCCCTAGACCGGATGGTCTGGTCCAAGTGTTTAGAAAGGCGGAACAAGGGGGTTCCGCCCCCTTCTTTGCCGCCTAGGCTTGTGAGGTCCACGAGTTTAATTGGGGAGGGATTTGGGGGGAGGATTAGGAGGGAAAATTCAAATAGGATGGGTGGTTTTGAGATTTTACATAATTATTGCATGCTTAAGTATATTTTGGAGGCTAGGGTTAAGTTTTGTATCTGATTTTTGCTGAAATTAGGGTTCTTGTGTTCTTGAGTGGGCTCTAGTAGCATCTAGAGATTTGAGAGAGACGGATCTTCCTCTCCAATAGAAGATCTATTATATCTTGCTTTTTTTCGTCATCTACTATCGGTCAAAAAGTTCAATTCTAATTTTTTTCCTCTAAGTTCTTTGCAATTTTTGTTTTTACAAATTGCTGAAATTAAATTTTAGCAAGGGAATTTCTGGTATTCAACAAGCATTGCCTATCAAATTGATATCAGAGCACTTCGATCTAGGGTAACAATGGCCGGAAGGAAATTGGAAGTTTTGGAGGGAGAATTAGGCCAACTAAAATTAGATTTTGTGGAAATAATTTCAGATTTTGAAAACCAATTTGCATCCGTCCATGAAAAGATGGATGGAGAGTTCGCCGTCGTGAAAGAAATGCTGAAAAAGTTGCTTGAAGCCAAATCCAATACGACGACATCAGAAATGAAGAAAGCCACTGGCGGCCAAGGAAGAGGAGGAAACCCTAATCCACTTAGGGGAGGGGAAAATCAAGAGGTGGAGATTATGAAGGGAGAAGATAGGATGCCTCCGCTAAAGCCTATTTCTAGGAAGGAGATGAGTATTGGGTATGAGCAAAGGGGTGCTGATTCTATAAGAAGAGAGGTGAATTATGAGCACATGGGTGCTGATTTTGAAAGGAGGGGGGATTTTGAAGAAGAATTTGGGTACGAATGCAAAAGGGAGAATCAGAACACCTGAGGAGCACCTCCCCTTCGTGGAATGGGAGGCTATGGAGAATTCAGGGGAAATGGAGGTGATCCGAGAGTGAGGAAGCTAAAGATGCCCATCTTTTAGGGAGATGATGCACATGAGTGGATCTACAAGGTGGAGAGGTATTTCGCCGTCAACGGCTTGACGAAGGAGGAGAGGTTGACAACAACAGGCCTATGTTTGGAGGGACATGCAACGACCCATACAAAGTTGGAGGGAGTTCAAGGATTGCTTGATGGAACGTTTCTGAACCAACAGAGAAGGAGACTTCTACGAGCAATTTTTTGCCTTAACACAGGAGGGTTTAGTGGTAGAGTACCGGGAGAGGTTCGAGTACCTCGCTAGCCATTTAGACCGTCTTTCAGAGACGATGTTAGAGGGAAACTTCATGAAGGGACTCAAACCATAGATCCGGGCAGCAGTTAGAGTGATGATGCCCCAGAACTTGGGAGAGGCTATGGAGCTAGCACAGCTAGGAGAGGACCAGAAGCACCTACAAAGGGGGGCCAAAGGTAGGAATTTAAGAGGCTCGTATAAAATGACCACCACATTCCTAGCTCCTAAAGGACCAGCACCGGGAAACCTTCGTGAGGCCCCAAAGGAGAAGCCGGTAGGAGAGAGATTTGGGGAAAATTTCAAGAAACTCACTAAGGAGTTGCAGGAGAAACAGGCAAAGGGATTATGCTTCAGATGTGATGAGACGTACACACCGGGGCACAGGTGTAAGGATCGAACCCTTCAAGTTCTCACCGTCTGTGATAACGAGGAAACTGAGGGATGTGAGAGTGGGGCAGTGGTGAAAGAGGAGGAAGAGTTGCATCTTGACATGGCCAAAGTCTCCTTAAACTCAGTGGTGGGGTTCACTCCGAACCACACCATGAAGGTGAAGGGGAAAATAGCAGATAGAGAGGTGGTGGTGCTGATCGACAGTGGAGCTACAAATAATTTAACTCCAATCAGGTCATTGCCCACTTGGGGGCGATATTGGTGGACACAGGGGTATGGGGTGATGATGGGCAGTGGGAATGTGGAGATGGGTATTGGAGTGTGTAGGGGAGTGGTACTGACGATACAGGGTTCAGGTGAGGGAGGATTTTCTCTCATTGGAGTTAGGGAGCACTGATGTCATCTTGGGGTGAAGTGGCTGCAGACCTTCGGAGATAATAGGGTCAATTGGGGAGCCCTGACGATGAAGCTTGTGGTGCAAGGAAGAATGATGGTGATTCGAGGAGATGCAAGGTTGTCCACAGTCATAATGTCTCTCAAAACCATGGTACGGACCATACAGGAGGTGAGAGAAGGATTTATGGTGGAACTGCAGTGCTTGGAAGGGATCAGACTAGAGGAAGGGGGCATTCCTCTTTCAGTACATCCACTCATACAACAATTCAATGAGATTTTTCAACCATCTCAAAGCTTATCACCATCGAGAGAGCAAGAGCATGTCATTACCTTGAGGGGGGAGTATCATCAATCAGTGTCAGACCATATCGCTACCCTCATATTCAAAATGATGAGATTGAAAAGCTGTTCCGAGAGATGTTGGAAGCAGGGATCATCCGACTGAGTGTGGGCCCTTTTTCTAGCCCAGTCTTACTGGTCAAGGACAGGAGTTAGAGATTCTGCGTGGACTATCGGGCCCTAAATAAGGAGACTGTGCCAGACAAGTTTCCTATCCCGGTGTTAGATGAGTTGTATGGAGCAGTAGTGTTCTCAAAGATGGACTTGAAGTTGGGTACCATCAGATTCGAATGAGAGAGGAGGATGTCTCAAAGACCGCGTTTAGGACATATGAGGGACACTAAGAGTTCTTGGTGATGCTCACCAACGCCCCTGCTAACTTCCAATCCCTCATGAACAGGGTTTTCCAACAATATCTCCGGAGGTTTGTACTGATTTTCTTTGATGACATACTGGTGTACAACAGATCGATAGAGGAGCATTTGGAGAACTTGAAGGTAGTCCTGGAAGTATTACAAAAACATCAGTTGTGGGCCAATCTGAAGAATTGTTGGTTTATACAAGCCAGTGTGGAATACTTGTGGCACATGGTATCTCAGGAGGAAGTGGCGGCGGATCAGGCCAAGATTGAGACCATGTAAAAATGGCCCTACCTAGGAATATGAGAGAGTTGAGGGGCTTCCTAGGGTTGATTGGGTATTACAGTAGATTTGTGAAGGGATACAACACCATAGCCTAGCCATTGACAGAGCAGTTGAAGAAGGATAACTCTTTGTGGAGAGAGGCAGCTACCAGGCCTTTGAACGCTTGAAGAAGGTCATGACCACAATAACGATTTTGGCCCTACCGAATTTCAATCAGGTTTTTGTGGTTGAGACCAGTGCATTGGGGTATGGCTTAGGGGTAGTGCTCGTGCAGAATCACATGCCCATCGCTTACTTCAGCCAGATGTTGATAGCCAGGGCTAGGCTGAAGTCAATCTATGAGAGGGAGCTGATGGCCATTGTGCTAGCTATTCAGAAGTGCCGACCTTACTTACTGGGCCGACATTTCATTGTCAGGACGTACCAAAGGAGCTTGAAATATTCGTTGGAGCAGATGATGGTGACCGAGGAGCATCAGAGGTGGTTGTCTAAGCTTTTAGGCTATTACTTTGAGATCCATTATCGGCCTGGATTGGAGAAGAAGGCGGCTGATGCCTTGTCCAGATGCATGGGGGAGCTCCAGGAGTTAGCTATGTCGATACCACTGATGTTGGATTCAGAGGTCATTAAAGAGGAGAGTGTGCAAAATGAGCTGGGAAAAATAGGAGCATATCTACTTAAAGATGTGAAGTCACCCCGACTATTCTCTAGAAGGGAAGAGATTGTTATACCAAGGGAGGTTTATGATGCCGAGGACCTCTGTTCATATTCCACAGCTGCTGCTAGAGTTCCACGGAGTGCCGTTGGAGGACACTCTGGTGTACAGAAGACATACAAGAGACTGGTGGCGAAGCTGTACTGGAAAGGGATGCATAATGATGTGAAAGAGATGATGGCTAGATGTGAGGTGTGGCAGCGAAACAAGTATATGGCCATGGTTCCTAAGGGGTTACTTCAACCCTTAGCTTTACCAGACAAGGAGTAAAAGGAGGTCACCATGGACTTTATTGATGGGTTACCTAGATTGGAAGGGTTTACTAAGATTCTGGTGTTAGTTGATAAATTAAGCAAGTACGCTCACTTCATCTCCCTATGACATCCTTACACAGCGGTGACAGTAGCGACCAAATTCATCAAGGAGATGGTTAGACTACATGGGATACCAGAGTCTATAGTATCTGACAGAGATAAGGTGTTCCTTAGTTGTTTTTGGAGGGAGTTGTTCAGGCTCCAAGGGATAGTGCTGAAGTAGAGCACCGCTTACCACCGCCAGACAGATGGGCAAGGAGGTAGTGAACTAGAGTTTGGAGATATACCGGATTACCTGCGGTGTTTTGCTTCAGAAACACCATGGGTATGGGCTAAGTGGATGGCATGGGCTGAATACTGGTATAACACTTCATACCACTTGACCTCCCAAATGACTCCTTTCAAGGTAGTGTACGGTTCCAAATTTGGTACATGTTGGGCAGAGCCGCACATCAGTATCTTTAATAGAGCACTACTTGGAGAAAAGGGATAGGGTGTTGGAGGAGCAAAAAAGACATCTGTTGAGGGCTCAGCAAATCATGAAGAAACAAACGAATGGGCACAAAAAGGACATCTAGTTTGTTGTTGAAGAAAGGGTATTCTTAAAGCGACAACCCTACATACAAAGGACAGTAGCCAACAGAAGGAATGAAAAGCTGGCCCCGAGGTACTTTGGCCCTTATGAGGTGCTCGAGAGAATTGGAGCAATAGCTTATCGCTTGAAGTTACCCTCGACCGTTTCCATACACCCCGTGTTCCACGTATCACAGATAAGGAGAGCGATGGGGGATCATGCAACTAGTTTAGAATTACCAGGGCCGCTAAAAGAGGATCTAGAGGTGGTTTTGGAACCATTGGAGCTTTATGGGAACGGCAGGGAGAGGGAGAGCCTAAGGAAGTACTGATTACGTGAAATAATCTACCTGATTATGATGCCACATGAGAGGATGAAGCATTTTTTTACAATGCATTGAGTACATTTATGTGACTAATTAACAAGACACTCAAATCATTTATTGACCATTTTTCTGTTGTTTACTTTGGCGATATCCTAGTCTACAATGCCTCCATAAAAGAACATCTCCGCCATTATAATTGTTATTTATTGCATTGCTGGATAACAAACTATGCATTAACTCGTATAGATGCAAGTTTATGATGAATGAGGTGCATTTTTTGGGATCTATTATCAGTGGAGGGAAAATTTGCATCAATCCTAAGAAGAATAAAGTGATACACGCATAGCCAACACTCACCTCAATTACTGATGTACATAGTTTCCAC
Organism: Dendrobium chrysotoxum; assembly: GCA_019925795.1. Classification (NCBI taxonomy): domain Eukaryota; kingdom Viridiplantae; phylum Streptophyta; class Magnoliopsida; order Asparagales; family Orchidaceae; genus Dendrobium; species Dendrobium chrysotoxum. Next base: position 4,196,337 of record CM034314.1, on the reverse strand, counting down.
AGCCTTGCAAATTCCTATCGTTGTTTCTTTCAAAATCTTAGCACTATTGTGGCCCCGCTAATCAACTGCTTTAAGTTTAAACAATTCACTTGGTCGCAAACAATAATGCAATTTTACCAAGTTAAATGAACACCTCAACATGACCCCTATCTTGGTCATTCCTGATTTTGAAAAACCTTTTCAAGTTTGTGCAGATGCTTCCAGCGTTGGAATAGGCGCTATCCTAACACAGGAAAGAGAACCGAAAGAGTTTTTCGATAAGAAGCTTAGCTCTACAAAGTAAAAATAGTCAATATATGAGTAAGAGTTATAAGCGGTGATTCACGCTTTAAAGTAATGGGAAGGCCATCTACTTCACCAACAATTCATCTTATTTAGCAAACACTAGCCACTACGATCACAAAAAATCTAAGCAGAATGCATGTTCGATGAGCGGTATTTCTGCAAAAATTCAACTTCGTATTGAAACACAGAACTGGAATAAGTAATCACGTCACAAATGTCTTGAGTAGACGAGCTAGCCAACTCAACACGGTCCAAACAACCAGCATCAAATTGGAATGTCTTTGTAAATTCTACATTGAAGACAATGATTTTGCTATAATAGACGAGCTAACTACATTAACATTCTTCCTCCAGCAACTATTCTATACAACAAGGATACCCTTTCAAAGGGAACTAACTGTGCATTCTCAATACATTCCTCCATCATCAACAAATTAAGGATTGCCACAGTGCGGCGGCCTCACAATCCACACAGAAAAGGACCAAACATTATATCTAGTGCAATTCTGATTTTTTTGTCCATATGTGTAGACATGTATCGTTTGCCGGAATTGTAAAACCTGAAATCGGCGATCGTAAGCATTGCACGCATCTCGATGCACTGCAACGAGATTTAAGTGAATTTTCAAAGCCATCGGATTTTGACGAAATTAATTTTATAAAATTCTACGCAAAATTTCGAGCAAATTGGTATAAAGAGCCTATAGTGAATTTCGCTAACTCCCTAAATAATGAAGAGGCCCGAATTTAAGCGAAATTGATAGAGAAGTTAGGAGAGATACTTCTAAACCTAAAATGAGGTTTTACCATAAAAATGTTGAATTTAAAAAGTTAGGTTTTTTCCTAATTTGTGAATTTTAAGAAGACCACTTTATGATTTTTGTTTCATATGATATTATGAATGTTTTAAATATGAAAATTTAGATTTTTAGCAAAAATTTTATTTTTCATAATTTTTAAATTAAATTAATCCAAAAATATTAAGCCCTAATTATTAAATTAATAAGGGGGAAGTTTTGGAATTTATTTGGAAGGAAATTAGCTAATTTTAGGTTTCCAAAAAATGAAATTTTTAATAAATCCGAAAATAGAATTTAATTAATATGATCATTAAAAATAATTTATGATTAATGCTTAGTATGTTGTATTTACTTTTATCTTTAGATGTTGATTAAGAGGACGTCTCGAGCTTAAGTGAAGTTGTTAAGGTTTGCTATAATTGTAAGGTAGGTACTTATATTTAAATTAAGTTCATATTCATACACTTTTAAATGTTATGGTTATGAATGAATTTCACATGTTCATGTTTACAAATGTTCCTATTTACTCCATTTTCTCATGTTATATTTACATTCATGTTATTGTGTTTATTGTTAAGGAAAAATTAAACTTGTAAAATAAACATAAGGCATATGATTGTAGGAGTAATTTCATATTTTTATGGCATGTCCTTTAATTAAAATCTAGATAAATATAAGGGCATTTAAAACACATATGAAGTTCTGAATGACTTAATCCCTATGATATATATTATGATTGCATGTGCATATTGATCCGGAGTACAAAATGGTAAAGGGACTCTTTGGAGTCTGATAAATGGACTTTTGAAGCCAATGGTAAAGGGGTTCTTCGGAGCCAATGGTAAATGAATGGCTAAATTTGACTGTGTACCTGATCAGTAAAAAACACTGGTACTTTCGGGACAGATGTATTATATTATGATTAAGTATTTATTGCATTTAAAAAAGGTTATGAAGAAAGAAAAAATTATGAAAAATAAAAAAGTTAAAGAAAACTATGTATGAAAAAAGTTATATATTATATGCATACCCAAATGTTAAGTATGATTTCTTTTATTTTTTATAATTCTTATGAATGAAAAGTTGCATGTATAATATTTTTTTATGGTTTCATGAGTTTATGCTAAATACCTGTTACCTGCTGAGCGTTGGGGCTCACCCCTACTTTTGGGAATATTTTTTTCAGGAGAAACTACTAGAGAGTGATGGCTGAAAGACAGTTTACCTACCGTCGTAGAGGATCCCAGGATGTCAGATTTTTATGTTTATGTTATGTAATGTGTCAAATTGATGTATTGTGGACTACTGTGATATTTGAAATTTATGTTTTAAGTTTTGATGTATTAGAGATATTTCAGTTTGGATGTTTAGTAGCTCTTTCTTACATTGTTATTGGATAATATTTATGTTTGTCATTTATGAAATAAAACTTTTATGATATGAAAGTTATAAGTGTTCTCCGTACAATCGTCTGTTCCCGTCCCGTTAATTCGGGCTAGCCGGGCCGGGTCGTGATAAGAGTAGTATCAGAGAGGTTTAAGAATACTGATCAATATGGAAAGAGCCTATAAGATAATTGTATGAATTATAGAATGTATAATAAGTATGTTATGTGAAATTTTGAATTTTAACTTATGGTGTTGTATTTTATCTCAGGGTTATGGATCTTGAGCAAATTGCCACTGATGGCAATGTAAGGGAAGAAGTGATGGAGCTACCAGTTGTGAACCCGGTGCTTGCTGCTACTGATGGCAATGTAGGTGAAGCAGGGAGGGCGCTACCTGCAGTAACAGATCCTCAAGGAGGTAAATTTGGCCATTCCTTTACTATTGGCTCCGAAGAACCCCTTTACTATTGGCTCCGAAGAGCCCATTTACCATTAACTCCAAAAAGTCCCTTTATCATTTGGTACTCCGAATTAACATGCACATGCAATCATAATATATATCATAGAAATTAAATCATTCAGAACTTCATTTATGTTTCGAATGCCCTCATGTTTATCTAAATTTCAGTTAAAGAACATGCCATAAAAATATGAAATTACTCCTACAATCATTTGCCTTAAGTTTTATTTTACAAGTTTAACTTTCCCTTAACAATAAATACAATAACATGAATATAAATATAACATGTGAAAATAGAGTTAATATGACCATTTATAAATATGAACATGTGAAATTCATTCATAACCATAACATTTAAAAGTGTAGGAACATGAACTTAATTTAAATATAAATACCTACCTCACAATTATAGCAAACCTCAACAACTTCAGTTAAGCTCAAAGCGTCCTCTTAATCGACACCTAAGGATAAAAGTAAATACAACATACTAAGTATTAATCATAAAATATTTTCAATAATCATATTAATTAAATTCTATTTTCGGATTTATTAAAAATTTCAATTTTTGGAAACCTAAAATTCACTAATTCCCTTCCAAATGCATTCAAAAACTCCCCCCTTATTAATTTAATAATTAGAGCTTAATATTTTCGGATTAATTTAATTTAAAAATTATGAAAAATAAAATTTTTGCTAAAAACCTAAATTTCCACCTTTAGAACATTCCTAATATCATATGAAACAAAAATCGTAAAGGGGTCGTCTTAAAATTCACAATTTAGGAAAAACCCTAACTTTCCAAATTCAACATTTTTAGAGAAAAATCTCATTTCTAGGTTTAAAAGTATCCCTCCTACCTTCTCTATCAATTTCCCAAAAAAATTTAAAGTTTTTACAAAACCCTAAAAATTTCTCTTCCAAAAATTTAGAGAAATAGAAGAATTTTCTTATTTTTAATCATACCTTATTCTTCCATTGGTCTTTCTCTACGATTTCTCCCAAGTCCGGCCGCCGGAAACTGTCGCCGGAGCCGTGCCCTAAGTCCTCCGTCGCCCTCTCCCGTCCTCCCCTTCTCCCTTCGGTTCGGCCGAATAAAACGAACACAAGAAATGAAGAGGAATTCGGCCTCCTCATTATTTAGGGAGTTAGGGATATTCCAAAGTACCTAAATGCCCTTACATGCCTTATTTCATTTTAATATTATTAAGGGTACTTTAGGTATAATGAAACTTCTATAATTTTTAACTTCCAATTTAAGCGAAATTCACTATAGGTTCTTTATACCAATTTGCTCGAAATTTTGCGTAAAATTTTATAAAATTAATTTCATCAAAATCCGACGACTTTAATAATTCACTTAAATCTTATCGCAGCGCATCGAAATACGTGCAACGCTTACGATTGACGATTTCGGGTTTTACAAATTCAAGAGGACCGATAAAAAATTCAATTTCTCTCCCTATCCCAAAATTTACATTGGAGTATTTGAGAATGGATTTCATGCTGGGCCTATAAAACAAACCAAGTGAGCTGTGGAATCTATTATGGTCGTTGTTGACCGCTTATCTAATATGGCTTGCTTTATAACATGCAATAATGCCTTTGATGTCGTGAATGTGGCCAAGCAATTTTTCAAGGAAATTGTTCACCTCCATGGGTTCCCTCATGGCTTGACGTCACGCCATGGCATTAAATTCAATAGTAATTTCTAGAGAGAACTTTAAAAATGTTTACAAACTAAATTTAAATTCAACTAAGCAATACCACCCGCAATCTGACAGTCAAACCGAGATGTCATTAACTGCACCTTAGGTAATATGATGCATTGCCTTACAGAAGATCATCCAAATCAATGGGATGATGTACTAGAGTAGGCTGAATAAGCATTTAATTCCATGATTTATCAAAACATTGGTAAAAGCCCCTTCAGCATTTTATACACCAAAGAACTCAACCATACTATGGATATTGTGGTGTTAGTGAACCCTAGGAGCCAACCTGATACAAAGATGATGACTAATTTCGATCAAGTGCTCCAGGAGGTGAAAGACAAACTATCAAACAACAATAAGAACTACAAATGACTCAACATAGGAGGCATAAAATAATTAATGTCGATGATTAGTTATGCCCCACCTCTGCAAGGAACATTTCCACGTTGGAAGTTAAAAAATCGACTAATTTCCTATTGTCAGGCGCATCAACGATAATGCTTACATTATTTTCTTGTCGAACAATATGAACATCTCTTCTATGTTCAATGTCGTCAACCATCATAATTATCACCCACCCGACAATGGACAAACACAGATCATAAAACTCAAAGTGAGTTGTTTCGGAATGGACGAAAATCGATATAACCATAAGCCTTTGCAACTCACCAAACTTCTCTGACTCATTGCTTTGTTTATCTTCAACTAGTTTTCTTTTAATCCTTAATTTCTAGCCATATGTCTTACACAATCTTCTCAGTCTAAATTAATTAGCTTTATATTGAGGGCAATTCATTGATGAAAATCCACTTCATGATCATGAACATATTTGAATTTGAAATCTTCAATCGATAGACCTATTATGTGTTTGAAGGCTGACCTACAATTGCTTTTGTATTGTCAGCAAAGCTCCTATCTATCAAATTATGAGGATAAAGGGATTGATGGATACATTTGTAAAGTGGATCAAGGGCTGCACTGATTAAGTGAAACAAAGGGACTGAGGGGAGTAGATATGTCCACAAAATAGAAGAATATGCTCTACTAGAGTATGATTGAATAAAAGCAAGGTATGAAGCTAGAAGCAGAAGATAAAAGATAACAGTAATGTAAAATATTGAGTTTATCTTATAAATAACCCTACATAACTTGCATATCTTTAATTAAATTCCTTAAACAAAAATCCTTCCAATGAGGCCTTTCTTCTGTTACAAACTAATCACTTATATACATTCCTGTGTATAGGTTCATATCCAAACTGTTAGCAATGTGTCATGCACAAACTTCTATCTTAAATCAATTAGCTTTTATATCTAGGGAAATTCATTCATGGAAATCGACTTTATGCTCAGGAACTTATCTAAATTTGAAATCTTCAATAGGGAGACCTACTATGTGTTTGAAGGTTGACCTGTAATTGCTTTTGATATTGTTAACAAAGTTCCTATCTATCAAATTATAAGGATAAAGTGATTGGTGGATATATTTATAAGGCCAATCAAGAGCTACATTGATTGAGTGAAATAAGGGGACTGAGGAGAGTAGATAGGTCAGCAAAATAGAAGAGCAGGCTCAATTTAGAATATAATTGAATAAAATGAGGTATGAGGCTAAAGGCGGAAGATAAAGCATAGAGTACTATAAGATACTGATTACAGAGTTTACCTTATAAAGAACCCAACAAAACTTGCATATCTTTAATTAAATTCCTTTAAAAAAAAATCCTTCCCATGAGATCCTTCTTCTCTTATGAACTAATCCGATAGACAGAGCATACAAAAACATAAGCATTAGATAAAAAGAAGAATTGAAAGCACCAACGAATTGATGACAGCCTACTTGTGATTGTACTATGAAAGCATGATCTTGATTAGCAAATCAAGGGAAGGCATAACAGACATACTATCAAAAGTAAGCCCTTGGGTTGGAAAAACTTCACTCTGCCATCAAGCAAGGAAGATCGAACTACACCATGCTGAAATATTAGAAATCACAGTTAAGCATAATACTCCAACTATTGTGCATAGTGAGATACAGAAAACACCCATTATGGTAGTGAAAATTATATAATGAACCCATTAAAAATGATCAACATTTGAAAATATCTATAAAGATGCTAGAATTGGGTTTCACGTTCACCAAAACAAAGGCTAAGTAGGTTTGGCAGCTTAGTTGCACAAATATTACTCTAAACAATAAGGACTACATAATGGAGAAACTATTCTGCGCAGAGACCGAACGACGAGAACCGTCCGGATTTGCTGCCCTTTAGCTGCACTTTTGCAAATATTCAACAAAAGGGCATCAAATATGCAATTATGAATGCCCTTTTGCTGAGTATTTGCAAAAGCGCAGCAAATATTCAATTAGTAGGATATTTTATGCGCTTTAGCTGCCCTTTTGATGCACTTTTGCAAAAACTCAGCAAAATGGCAGCAAATATGCAATTATGAATGCATATTTGTTGCCCTTTGCTGAGTATTTGCAAAAGCACAGCAAAAGGGCAGCTAAAGCGCAGCAAATTAGGATGGTTCTTGCCGTCCGATCTCCGCACAGAATAATTTCTCTACATAATGACGACTGAAATGGTTGAAAGAATAATATAAAAATTTTTTTAATTAAAAAAATAACATAATGCTAGTATTTTCAAGACAAGAACTCAAGTAACATATCTTGAATCATTGTCAGTGCCAAGGTGTATTCTGAGCCTCTAGTGGTTTAGGCCCTTTACAACTCATGCATGATGCCAAAATCAATAAGTGCGGAACTGATAGAAAAACAGAAGAGAATGAAGGAAAAGCAAAGCATCCCCATGTTGGAGCGGTGCACAATACAAACTTCCTAATGATCAAAATGCAGGACATTTCATTTTGAATTGCAAGAAAAATCTTCCTATTTTGAAGTTGTGTGATGCAACACTCAACAAAAATAAATGAACAATGTGGGCTCAAAGCCTACCCAGTTGGGTTAAGAAGATGATGATGATCAAAATATTTTTTTTTACTGATAAAAAACCATATATAACTATTTTGATTGTATTATGATCAAATATAAAAAGATGTCTTGTTATTTGATGGAAATGTTTTGCAATTCAAGCAGTAGTGGCTTGCATCCTAAGCTACATTTAGCTCAGAATATCGTAATCCAAGTTTTGTCCCAAACTACCTTGTTTCTGAAGAATGCAAGGCTTCCCCGCTAAACTGATAGAAGCATCTTCAACACCAATTACATAACCACTACACTGATAAGCTGTAAGGATTCATTTCAAAATCATGGAAATATAAACAACCAATTCATCTCAAAACTGCAAAGAACTCCTAGATCAACATCAAATGGAGTGTAACCAAAACAGATCCAAGTATCCATAGACAACTTTCTGCGATCAGTAGCAGATCTACAAAATTCTACAGCCAAGCATCTATGTAACTTTAGACAGTTTTCTTACAATTCCTACAAAGGATCGTTCCTTTTTTTTTCACGTTTCATTTCTCTTAATACAACTTCCGACCAGATAAAACCTAACTCAACAACAGGAAGAGAAAGAAAAGGAAGGAGAGGGACTCAACTCGATTTAAATTCAAGCCTGCATCGAATTCTTTGTGATGGACTTCATCTGGACGTGATCGAAATCATTGAGTCCTCCGGACGAGGAAGATGTGGCCAAAGCCTCGTAAGATCCGCCATTGTACCGCCTTGGGTGGCCTCCGCCTGAGCCCCAGTTGACTACTGCGTAGACGGTGACGGCAATAACGGAGATGAAAGTGGTGTGGAGTGCGAACGCAAGATCAAGGAGAGCAGCAGCGCGGTTACGTGAGTCCTCGAGCTCGCAGCGTATGGATCCGTCGGTAACTTCGAGGAGGCGATGGCAGCCCTCAGGTATGAAGGCCTCGACGTAGAGCGAGAGAGTTTGGAGAGACCAGAGTCCCTGGAGAGAGACAGAGGCGGCGAGGGCGAGCTCGGCCAAGAAGAGTCTAGGATAGACGGCGAGAGCTAGGGAGAAGGCGGCGGACGCAGCGGAGATCGCCGAAGAGATGGAGTCGCACTTGGATTGGAGGTCCGAGGACAGGTAGGCGGAGGAAGCAGAAGAGAGGAGAGCGAAGGCGACGGCGGCCAGGAGGAAGATGAGGTCCGGGGGAAGGGAGAGGGGAAGGATGAGGGAGATCGTGATGAGGAGAAAGAAGATGAGGGAAGCGGCAGTCTGGAGAGAGGAAAAGCGGCTGGAAGCAGCGGAGGAAAAGAAGGCGTGATGGGCTATGGAGATCAGGAGGGAGAGGAGCGCGAGGTAGAGAGGGAGATGACAGATAAGGTGATGTAGGTGGGATGAGAGGAGTAGGGGGTAGTAGGGACGGGCGACGTGGTCTCCGTTGCCGGCGACTGCGGCGCGGGAGGAGGATGATGAATGAGAGTTTGGCCTGAAGAAGGAGCGGGTGGCGGAGACAAGGTGGTAGATGCCGCAGGAGAAAAGAGCGAGGAAGGCGAAGGTGTGGTATAGAAGAACGGCCATTAGTAACCTGCTGTGATCTCCTTTATTCTCAGTCTGCCCTTCTATTATTTCTCTTCTTCAAGAAACGAAGAGAAGAGATCAATTTCTTTTATTAAAAAAAACAGAAGAAGAGAGACCAAATCGGAAGGAACCAAGAGAGGCGTGAGAATAGCTTATTCGGCAACCAAAGGCAGTGAAATAATTAGGAAAAAATTTATTATTATTATTTTTTTGGGGGGAAAAATTTATTAATTACTTACGTATATACAATACATTTTGATCAGCATATTCTATCTAATTTTTCTCCCTACAAAATAAACTTCACCTATGCCTATGTCTTGACAAAGTTTATTTATTTAAACAAAATGTTAGAGTCCAAATTCTGTATATTTGATCATCATCATTATTAATATTATTATTATTAAAATAAAAAATAAAAAATTATCATTATAATATTTAATTTGGAGCATAATCTTAAGCCAATTCAAGAAGTTGACTAGATGATTGAATTTACATAAGAAAACTAAATCAAAGATTAAGGGTTCATTTGAGGCGATTTTTTTACTATTTTTTAAAATTATTTTTTAGTACAAAAAATTTTTAAACTAAAAAATTTTATACTTGTTGCGAGCTAGAGTATTCGCGACGATAAAGTATGAAAAATTTCACGTCTTAGCATTATACGACTATCTAGCACACAAACAGAGAAAAAAGAAACACCAAATTTTTTTACGTGGAAAAATCTAAAAGGAAAAATCACGGAGCCACGCCCAGTTGAAATGATTCAACTAGTGTTTGAATAACAAATGACTGGTTTGCGCTGAAAATTTAGGACAATCAGATTACAACAGTCAACCGTCAAGTTGAAATCAAGTGACAAACGAAGATCGAACGAAAATCCGATGATGTTCGGTGATCGGGCAGAAATCCGACGTTAGTTGGCGACCGGGCGGTGGTCCAGCGACAGCTACTGGTCGGTGACCGAGCGGTGGTCAAAGAGGAGTCTAGTGCCAAGAGAATTTTTGTTTTTCTTTCTTTCTTCTTTCCCTTCTCTTGCTTGAGTCCTCTTCAATGAAGAAAGGGGGTCTATTTATAATTTTTTGGGAGTAGCATGACCAGTAAATAGGAGGGAATTCAAGGATATGTTAGGAGTTATTTGAATGGACAACCGATATTGATCCTCTTAATCGTGAACCATTTACTGGGCATTTGAATGTCTTAATGATATCAGAATTTGCCAATTTTGGGCTCGTTGGATTCGTCTCGTCGATCCGCTCGATTCGACTACAAGCATGTCTTGTTTGAAAATTGTTTGGTTATCCAATTTATGATTTGAACTTTCCAAATGCGCTTCGGGTCTTCGATTTGGACCCATTTGGGCTCGGGTTGAGTTGAATTTAGTGTTGTTGGATTCATCTTTTCAAGATGTTCAGTTCGACTATAAGTTTGCTGAGATCATAGTTCATATGATTCCATATTTAATTTCGGAAGTTTTCAACTTGATTTTGCCTCAAGATTTGTGTCTGATCAGAATTAACTTTTGATGATATATCAGTACTAAAAAACTGCTACAGAAAGTAGTAAGAACATCGTCCCAAATGAAGCCTAAATAGTTTCAAATAGTGTAAAAATATTGGCAAATGATATCACTTACCAGGATGATATGATTTGGTGATATAATAGGGCCATACAATTCAAACTGAGCTAGATCAAATCTGTATAATCTAAGCATAGCAAGAGATGGATGAATTAGAAATATAATCAACTTGCTATTTTTTTTTTTTTAATATCTTCCAAACTCAAATAGTGAAAGATTGTCAAACCCTGGGCAAGAAAAACGGTACATCTCGACAAATAGAAAATTTTATTTACAAGTAATCTAAACATATTAAAGAAACAGAAAGTAAACTAATATCTTATTTCATTAATAAAATTCATAACAACAGCACATCAATGAATAAAAAATATAATAGATAAAAAAGAAACATAACAACTGCAAGAGCAAAAACTATTCAAACCCACAATAAAAAATATAAACTATATGAACTTAAGACTACCAAATAAAATTATTCTACTGAAAAATATGCTCCTCTGATGATGGCCCACTAAATACTCCAATAAAATCAGTTGTGAGAAAAGTTTACAACAAATGAATATGATAGCTTAAATTCAATAAATAACTCATATTTATTAAAGTATAAACAATAAAACATTGGGACATACAATACGAACAAAAAAGGAAGTATAAGTAACTATATTTGTTACATGTTAAAAAATTTGAGTAGAGTGTGTGTTTTATTGTATAAAAATTTAACACACAAAGATAAAAGTAGTAAAACTAAAAAAAATTTACATGGAAAACCCCAAAAAGAGAAAAAACCACAGAGCCTAACTCAGTTGAAAATCCACACTATATAATAGGTGATACAAGAATACTCCATTACTCACAGTCTTCTCACAGTTGAAGATGATGAAGTTATTTGAAAATAAATATCTAATTTTTCCTATGGAGACCATAAAAACAAATATTTGTGAATGGACAGTTAACACCCAACAACAGGACTTAATTTCTCCTAAAACGATTATAGATTTGAATCCACTTTCCTCCACAAGATGAGTGTTCAGAGAGAAAAAAACTCATAAAAATGAAATGTATGATGCATAACTTAAAAAAAAAAAATTAGGCACTTGGAATAATTATTGCATTAAAAAGCACAAACTAACAGCTACAGTGACCGAAAATATGCAATTACCACTCGGTCCCATGAGGATGAGGCTATCAGATCTATCTCATAATGAGAACTCACACCAAAGTTCAGCAATGCACATGGCCCATACACGTAGGAGACGATTAACTAGGCTCAGTCCGTCCAATCTAGCCTAAGTTGGTCTGGCTCAACTTCATTTAATCAGTTCAGAGCTTGTTTGGGTTTAGTCAAACCATCATGAGCCTATGTGACCTTCAGTTTAATCTAATCAATTTGGACCGGTTCGCTTGTCAAAGATCATTAGTTTGGATCGAATTGTTTGGTATTGGAAATCACTAATGACAAATACTGTATTCTTAGTGGGTTAATGAAATATTGAATAGAAAAATTAAAAAAATAAAGGCCATCAACTTCAACATTTTGATAACAAATTAAGATTTAATTTTACAGGAGAAATTACTACAAGGATATTGTAAAATTAAAATACTATGCATGTAGAAGGAAAGCTTTGAGTACCTAAATACAGAAAAATTATTGTATGGCAAGCAGATCACCTTCTGTCATTGAACCATTCAACTGCTGTGGAAGTCATTTGTGCTTTGTAATTTTCATGCCCAGGATATCTAAATCATAATAATGACCTTAGTAAAAACCAGTACATCGAGATCTTCTGGTATGGTTTTGGTGTAATATCTGGCTTCCCCATAAGAAAGATTGGAGGCAAACCAAACTATTTAGAGCTTGTCATTGGGATAAAATAGAGATATATATATGATAGTACCATCTGAGAGGACAGGTGGAAAGAATTGCTTGTAATCGCTCTAGTATTTCACAAGAGCTGGCAAAGAAGCATATAGTTCTGCCAAGCATTGAAAAATCCAGTTGAGAAGTTGCTCTTCTGGCAACTCTAGTAGAAGTTCAGCCTGTAAAAGATGGAGAAAACATAGTAGAGCATTAGTTGATTGAATAATTTTTCATTAAATAGTTTCATATGCAGGAAACATAAGTTTTAGACATAGGCGATATTCAAACTCAGTGTAAAAAAATTGCAATAAACAGCTTCTTTCAAAATTCAAAATGCTTTTATCTTTGTTTCTCATGTAAATAAAGTTGGTTAAATTTACATTGATGAAATAGAGAATCCTGAGATAAGCAATTCTACTTCTACACAACTATAGGTGACGCAGCACAAAGACCATATCATAAATAACAGCGCTGCATCAAACTTGAAGATGAACATCATTATCAGCATTCAAAAATTTCAAAGCAATTATCAAGCATGCTCAGCCCGCCCTTTAAGGATATCCAACAGTGATCAAATTCATGACCATTCTATTTACCAACTTGTTTGGACAGCCTGTTCCCCCTTGTACAAGCAATATGTGATGGAAATCAAGATCATCGTCCTTCCATATGTGCTTGGCCGGCCATTCAAAGGAGGGTTGATGGAATCAGTCCCCTTGCCTATTTGGCTTTGGCTGACCATTCATATAAGAATATGCAGCATGTAACCATGTATCAATCATAAAATGAAGAAAATTATTTTAATTTGTTTGATTGCAATCTATGATGCACCAACACTCCGCTTAAAGAAGGAATGCAGCGTCCGACACGTGTCGAACACAGACAAGCGTCCGATATGACGGGGGCACGTGTCGGACACAAGATTAGCGTGTCAGATTAAAAAAAATTAAATTGAAACGGACATGCGTGTCCGACACGCATGTCTTGATGTTTAATAATTAAATTTAAGTAAATTATAAAACACGTGTGTCCTTAAATGTATATCCGGTATTCACATATATGCCCTAGGTTTTCATTTTCACGCCCTCGTCTTCCTTTACGGCACGACCAAGTGAGCGAGGCGAGGTCTCCATCCATCGTCTTCATCATTTATGCCCGCAGGCGAGGCCAAACCGAGCACATCTTCTTCATCTTCCCCATTCCTTTGTATTCGACCAACCTTCATTCGTCATTTTTGCGCGCAAGCGAGCCAACTGAGCACAATTTCAAGCCATATAAGTTCGATTGAAACAGTTTCCTCCTCTTCTTTTCATTTTCGTTCGATCGTTCATCTTCTCTTTATTTCCTATTGAAGTGCTCCGATTTTCGACACTTGCGCGTGCTCCGTCGAAGGCAAGGGAGGGAGCGTCGAAGGCAGAGGAGGGAGAGTGACGTGAGCCAAACGACTGAAGCCTGGTATATATTAAAGTTCTCTCTCTTTGTTTTTTTAAGATATCTAATTTTTTCAAGAATTAGATGCCTCTTGCTTTAGTTTATAATTTAGAACTCTTCAAATTAAGATTTAAGAACTGAACTTAACCTCTTGAACTCATTCAATAATTAGATTCATATTATAAATTGTAACTAGGATATTAACCTGCTAATTTGACTTATACTAGCAACTTGAAAGTTTGTTGTAATGCATTGCTTGTTGGATTAACCATCATCATACGGAATCCTGTACGGAATATTGAATTCTCATTTCTCTTGGAAACATTGGAATTTTGACACCCGTTTATGTCGTACTAGTAATATGAAATTTTTTTTATATGGTCCAAGTCTTTATCCTTTGACCAAACTTGATCTCAAGGCACTTCAAACATTTTTATCATCTTTCAACTTTTATTGGTCTGGCAACATCCAGTTGAATTTCAGTTCCAGATGCTTGTAGAACTGGAATGAGTGATTTTTATTTATGACAATTCGTGGGTCATGGTCATCAGACTCAGATATAACTGCTTATATTGCTTGATAAGTTTTGAGAGCACACTATCTAGTTCCTTATTCAAGCAACATAGATCTGTTGAGAGCAAGTTTCTTTGAGTGCTATTATTAATCTCGTCGCATCTAAAACCCTATACTTATAATATGTCTTACAATATGAAACCCTAGATTTATAATATGTTGTACATTCATAACATTTTTCTTAGTCATATTTGAAACCCTGGACTTAAGCGTTAAGCATTATACCACATGAAGGTAGGAAGCAATAGTTTCAAATTTGGGAAGTTTTTGTTTGGCGTATTTTAAATGTCTTACAATATGTCACCCTATTTATTAAGACCTTATTTCTTCCATTTCACTATTACTCTCGCCACAAAAAAGATTTAGAAGTTTCAAATATGAGAAAGATATATTTGAAACGATATTTCCCACATGAGGAGGAGAGAAGAAAGATTAATATAGAACTTACAAAGTTTTTTGGATATTTAGAGAATTTTAGTGATCAAGAATCTTTGGTTGATATATGGAAGATGGATCCAAAGAAGTGGTGGTTGATTCATGGAGCTTCAATACCGCTTCTTCAAACAATAGCAATAAAACATCTTGGTCAAGTTTCATCCTCCTCTTGTTGTGAGAGAAATTGAAGCACATACTCATTTATTCAATCGATGAAGAGGAATAAAATTACTCCACAATTGGATGAAGATTTAGTTTATGTGTATATAAATCTTCGTCTTCTATCAAGGAAGACCCCACTTTATATGGCAGGTGATAACAAGATGTGAGATGTTGTAGGAGATGGGCTCGAGTCCCTTGATGAGATAGGAATATTGAACCAGAGTTGGAGGCAATGATATTCAATGATGATGATATTGAAGGCCAAAGGCAAACCTCTGAAGTTAATCCTATCATTCCCTCTACTGAGTATTTGAAGCTTAATATTGTACTAAATAATTTTTTGCTTATATTTTTGTGGTTGTACTAGACATTTTGTACTAAACATTTTATATTATAAGCTAAACAAATTATCTACGACATTGATTTATTATTATTTGTCATTTCTAATATGATGTTACCTTAATTTTTATATATTATATTAAAAAAATTATTATGTCATGTCACGCTGCACCCGTGTCCTATATTTTAAAAAAAGCCGTGTATTGTGTCGTGTCGTGTCCGTTTTGTTGTGTCCATGTCCATGTATCATAGACTGCAATTGTGGTGATAGCTTGATGGACTGATTTAAGAGAATTTTTTATGCAGGACATAAATGAAAAGATGAAATGATTAAGAAATTTGCACGCTTAATATTTAAAGAGCAACCTAATTATAATCTTATAGTGATATTAAAAGATGAGATAAAATACAAAGAGCGGTGAAACCAGTTTAAGCTAAGTCACTTGCATAAAAATTAAGACCGCAAAGTAATCAATTACTCTAACGTTGCATACATGAATGGTTTTTAACGATAATCCCTAAGCTAACAACGAGATTAGTCACTAAGAGATATCCCTCATTCAACTCTCTAATATACTAGACTTTAGCGGAGAGATTAGCAAGAGTCTTTTATGAATCAATTATAAACCACAATTGAAAAGCAACAAGGAATAGTAAAAGAGTTGGGGGAAGAGTTTACCCAAAGAAGAGGAGTTACGATGCTCCGGTGTAGTCGATTATGTGCTTGAGGAAGAATGGACAGCAACCTCAGGTTTGGGAGCCTTCAGGATGGCGATCGGAGACCTTCTGGACAACGAGACAACCATAGGAGGTCACCAAAATGACTGGAGAGCAGCTAGGGACCTCTAGACAGCAGCAATGAAGGTCGGAAAATGACTGGAGAGCAGCTAGGGACGTCTAGACAGCAACAATGAAGGTCGGGACAGCAGTTTGGCACTTGAAATACGTCTGGATAGCAGCCAAACAGCCTCCAGAAAATCTGCTAGTTTAATTGGGAACCTCAAATTAGGGAGGAGAGTTTAACTTCAATCCAATTAAAAATTAATTTGGATTTGATTTGAAAACCTTCCAAAAATAGAATTCTAAATTTGGAAAGATTTCAAAATTCAAATTTAATTGGACAATTGACATCAAGGCTTTCCAAAGGAGGGTTGATGGGAAAGGAAAGTAATGAGGGAGATTTTGAATTTTGGAGGCAAAGGGAGTTGGGAGCGGTGGCCGACGGCTAGATCTAGGTTAGGGTTAGGGTTAGGTGGAGGTGGGGTTAAGTGGATCAAGCAAACAAGGGATGAGTCACCTTAGATGGCCGGCTGCTAGGTGAGGTGAGTGAAGGGGGTCTGGCCGAAAAGATGAGAGGGCCTCCTTGGCCGGCGGTAGAGGGGAAGGGAGGGAGAGAAAGAAAGAAAAGATAAAAGAGAAAAGATCCACGAACCTGAACTCTTTCAAGGTTGGTGGGTGATCTGATTTCCCTCTCCTAGGGATTTCACTCCAAATCTCTCAAACTCTCACACAAACACAAAGGTGCAATAAATTTCATTGTAATTCATTCATTAGTTCTCTCCAAGAGGAGGAAGGGCTTTTAAATAGCCAAATACAAAGAGGAAAAATAAAAGACAGTATTGCCCCTAGGGCTTACATAGGACTAGACCCATAAGTAAGGGCAGAAACCAAAAAATGCAATAATTAAAACAAATACATAAAAATGAACTAGAAATATATCGGCACAATCGTGGCCGTAGATCGTCGGCTCCATCTTTGGTAAAATTTCCAAGGTTGGATGTCCTCATCATTCTCCCGGGGTGGGAAAGATCTTGACTCCATCGAGTACGCGTCCCGGGTGCTTTCATAGAACTCAAGTGCATCTGGATCAATGTATTGAAGCTCCTCGTGCTCCAACCAAGTATCCTCCGATTCCGGCTTACCTTTCCACCTTATCAAATACCTTCTTCGTCCACCTTCTTTTGTGGAAATAATGTCATCACTTAGAATCATGTCAACCTTCTCCGATATAGATGTTTTGAGAATATTTCGGAGTGGAGGTAGGCTTGGGTTCTCACAGGGTGGGGTCACACAAGGCTCAATTTGAAGTGGATTTGGTAGGTTAAACTCTGGACCCTCATAGACTACTAAATCTTCTATGTTAAAAAAGGGATTAATGTTGAACTCTGCAGGCAGACCGACCACGCAAGCATTGTCATTGATTTTCTTGATTATTTTGAATGGTCCCGCACTTTTAGCATGTAACTTCTTATACTACAGGAAATTCAGGCATTACTGGCGGCTAATACCGGCGGTTAGACCGCCTGTATTAACCGGCAATTTAACCAACGATTTTTAATAAACTACTGCCGGAATTAATGGCGATATAATAACAGTCGGCAAGGGCGCCGGTTTTATGTTTTATCGACGCCTTTACCGGCGTTGTTGGCCACCGGTTTTAAGTAATTTTTTTTGGCGGTTTGGACCGCCAGAACACCGCCGGAAATGGCCCTAATTTTAGCCAACCCGAGCCTTCCTCTTCATTTCTTCGCGTTTCTCTTTCGCTGCAGATGCTTGCTCGCCCCCGCTCTCCGGCCGCTCGCGATCACGCCTCTGAGTGATTGCGTAGGAATCCGGCCGCCGACAACCTCTCTCCGGCCGACGATCTCGCCACCACTCCGGCAGCCGAGCACGCCCGCAATCTACCCTCGAAAGCTGTGGCAACAGTCTCGAACCGAATTTAGTTTTGCTTTTTTTTTTCTCAAATTTGCAATAGGTGGTTTGAACAAGTATTTTCCTATTTCGGTTGGATTAAATCAAGGATCATCATTAAGTTCATATCTTTTTGCTTTAGTTATAGATGTTCTCACTAGACATTTGCAAGAGGATGTACCTTGGTGTTTGCTTTTTGCTCATGATATTCTTTTTGTTCATAAGAGTAGAGATGGAGTTCAAGGTAAACTTGAATTAAGGAGGTCAACCTTAATTAGATGTACCTTGGTGTTTGCTTTTTGCTCATGATATTTTTCTTGTTGATAAGACTAGAGAGGGAGTTCAAGGTAAACTTGAATTATGGAGGTCAACCTTAACTAGATGTACCTTAGTATTTGCTTTTTGCTCATGATATTCTTCCTGTTGATATGACTAGAGAGGGAGTTCAAGGTAAACTTGAATTATGGAGGTCAACCTTAATTAGATGTACCTTGGTGTTTGCTTTTTGCTCATGATATTCTTCTTGTTGATAAGACTAGAGAGAGTTCAAGGTAAACTTGAATTAAGGAGGTCAACCTTAATTAGAGGATGTACCTTTGTGTTTGCTTTTTGCTCATGATATTCTTCTTGTTGATAAGGCTAGAGAGGGAGTTCAAGGTAAACTTGAATTAAGGAGGTCAACCATAATTAGATGTACCTTGGTGTTTGCTTTTTGCTCATGATATTCTTCTTGTTGATAAGGCTAGAGAGGGAGTTCAAGGTAAACTTGAATTATGGAGGTCAACCTTAATTAGATGTACCTTGGTGTTTGCTTTTTGCTCATGATATTCTTCTTGTTGATAAGACTAGAGAGCGAGTTCAAGGTAAGGTCAACCTTAATTAGAGGATGTACCTTGGTGTTTGCTTTCTGCTCATGATATTCTTCTTATTGATAAGACTAGAGAGGGAGTTCAAGGTAAACTTAAATTAAGGAGGTCAACCTTAATTAGAAGATGTACCTTCGTGTTAGCTTTTTGCTCATGATATTCTTCTTGTTGATAAGACTAGAGAGGGAGTTCAAGGTAAACTTGAATTAAGGAGGTCAACCTTAATTAGATGTACCTTGGTGTTTGCTTTTTGCTCATGATATTCTTCTTGTTGATAAGATTAGAGAGGAAGTTCAAGGTAAACTTGAATTATGGAGGTCAACCTTAATTAGATGTACCTTGGTGTTTGCTTTTTGCTCATGATATTCTTCTTGTTGATAAGACTAGAGAGCAAGTTCAAGGTAAACTTGAATTATGGAGGTCAACCTTAATTAGAGGATGTACCTTGGTGTTTGCTTTTTGCTCATGATATTCTTCTTGTTGATAAGATTAGAGAGGAAGTTCAAGGTAAACTTGAATTAAGGAGGTCAACCTTAATTAGAGGATGTACCTTTGTGTTTACTTTTTGCTCATGATATTCTTCTTGTTGATAAGACTAGAGAGGGAGTTCAAGGTAAACTTGAATTATGGAGGTCAACCTTAATTAGAGGATGTACCTTGGTATTTGCTTTTTTCTCATGATATTTTTCTTGTTGATAAGACTAGAGAAGGAATTCAAGATAAACTTGAATTATGGAGGTCAACCTTAATTAGATGTACCTTGGTGTTTGCTTTTTGCTCATGATATTCTTCTTGTTGATAAGACTAGAGAGGGAGTTCAAGGTAAACATGAATTATGGAGGTCAACCTTAACTAGAGGATGTACCTTGGTGTTTGTTTTTTTCTCATGATATTCTTCTTGTTGATAAGACTAGAGAGGGAGTTCAAGGTAAACTTGAATTATGGAGGTCAACCTTTATTAGAGGATGTACCTTTGTGTTTTAGACTTTTATTGATTTCACAACCCTAATAATTGATTTCACAACTATGTAGGGAAACGTTTGCTTTAACATCCAAATGACTATCCAAGAAGAGAGATATTGGATGTATAACAGATTGTTACCGGGTCGAAGAGGATTGACATATGAATTTATACAGGGAGTTGAGACTTTTATTCAAGTTGCATCTCAACTACCTTCCTTTAAGTTCGATGGAATGTTTAGATGTCCATGTTCGAGGCACAAAAATCAAGCATTCCTCAAGCCTGATGATGTGAAGGTTGATTTATATCGTAGGGAATTTGTTCCAGACTACTGGATTTGGACCTCACATAACGAGTACGAGCCACACAGAGATACTCATGCCGGTCCATCCACAATTTTTGAAACATTTGATGAAGATCAAATGACTAGACCGTATGAAGAACTTATTTTTGATGTAGCAGGTCCTAATTTAAGGGCTACTGTGGAAGAGCCACCAAATGCAGAAACCAAAAAATTCTTTGAGTTACTACATACTGCTCAAAAACTAATTTGGGATGGTTGCAAAACTCATTCAGCGGCTCTATGCATCAATGAGTTCAGCAGATCATATGAGCTGTCATAAGGAGAAATTAACAAAAAGTGGTATTTTTTTCTCATCCATCAGATACTGAAGCGTGGAAACATTTTGATCGAGTATGTGCTTCATTTGCTGCTGAATCACACAACATAAGATTTAGATTATGTGCTGATGGTTTTACCCCATATAGTCAAGCAATTTCACCGTACTCTTGTTGGCCAGTTATACTAACACCATACAACCTTCCACCAGAAATGTGTATGACTACCCCGTACATATTCTTAACACTTATAATACCTGGACCACATAATCTAAAAGTAAAAATTGATATTTTTTGCAACCATTAATTGATGATCTCAAATTATGGGAAGGTGTCCTCATATATGACATCTCAACCAAACAAAATTTTCTCCTTTGAGCTGCATTGCTTTAGACCATTGGCGATTTTTCAACTTATGGTATATTGTCTGGTTGGAGCACAGCAGGAAAATTAGCTTGCCCTTACTGCATGAAAAATATTAAAGCTTTCACACTAAAATATGGAGGAAAAAATAATTGGTTTGATGGTCATCGTATGTTCCTACCTACTGATCATCCGTTTAGGAGGAATAAGAAAGCATTCGTTAAAAATAGAGTTGAGAGGTCACATCCTCCACCCAGATTAAGTGGTGATGACGTACTACAGAGACTTTCTGGCTTTTCATCAATTATTGATTTTTCAATGTTATCAAAGTCTAAATTTCTGAGATATGGTGTTCAACATAATTGGATTAAAAAAAATATTTTCTGGACATTACCATATTGGAGAATAAATTTGATAAGATATAATCTGGATGTTATGCACATTGAGAAAAACTTTATGGACAATATTTTTAATACAATTATGGATGTTAAAGATAAGAGCAAGGATAATGTCAAAGCTAGGAAGGACATTAAAGAGTACTGCCGGCGAAAAAATTTAGAGTTAGTAACAACCACCGACGGCAAAATAATGAACCCAAAGCACCTTACTCTTTCACGTTAGAGCAAAAAAGATTAATATGTCAGTGGTTTAAAGGTTTAAAATGCCTGATGGCTATTGATCGAACTTAAGCCGATGTGTTGACCTTAAATCTGTGAGGTTATTTGAACTAAAAAGTCATGATTGTCATATAATTATGGAGGTTCTCCTTCCGATCATAGTATATATGTTACCAGATTACATATCGAATCCGTCGACTGAGCTTAGCATTTTCTTTAAAGACATATGTTCATCTAAACTAAGCGAAGATACTTTACGGAGGAGCGAGGAGAATATACCAATCATCCTATACAAGTTAAAAAAAAATTTTCCCCCGGGATTTTTTGATTCTATGGAACATCTTCCAGTCCATCTACCTTACGAAGCTAGAGTTGGTGGACCTGTACAATATCGTTGGATGTACTCTTTCGAGAGGTAAAACATATTTTTATTAAGTTGTTTTAAATATTTTTGAATAAGTTGAAAACATATGTTTACTAACTTGATAATTGTAATTATTTAACAGATATTTGAACAAGTTAAAAAATATGTTAAGAATAAAGCATGACCAGAATGATCGATATGTGAAACATATATGTCTCAAGAAACCACTTACTTCTGCTCCTACTTCGAACCCCATGTAAGGAGTACGAGAACAAAGATTGGTCGTAACATAGACTTTGATGTAAAAGAACAATCACATGCAGCACTATTAGTCTTTAGAAGTCATGGAAAGCCCAATGGCAAATGTATTGAAAGATTTTTCAACGATTTAGAAATCAAAACAGCGACTTTATATGTGCTACTGAACTGTGAAGAAGTCCAACAAATCTTAGAGTAAGTTCTTCCATAATATGCAGAATGAGTAATATTTGTTTGAAATACTAAAATATTATTTGGATGATTTGTCACCAAGTATTTCGTAAGCAATTTGCCTCTAACAGATACTACAGATATTGAGCAAATTGTTACAAATGAATTTTCAGCTTGGTTTAGATCTTATATGAGCCCTTAAATTTTAAAATTTTTATTTGAATTACATCTTCTTTAATACTAAAAATCCTAACAATTA
Source organism: Dendrobium chrysotoxum (assembly GCA_019925795.1). Lineage (NCBI taxonomy): Eukaryota > Viridiplantae > Streptophyta > Magnoliopsida > Asparagales > Orchidaceae > Dendrobium > Dendrobium chrysotoxum. The sequence goes on along the minus strand of CM034314.1, from coordinate 4,173,650 downwards.
AAAATTTTCTTAGGTACATAACACTGATAACAAGTGTTTCGATAAAGGTCTGCAAGCACTACCATATGGCATAATGCGAAAAGTAAAAACCTGGCCAATATATATAGTGAATGGGTTCAGATTTCATTCCAAGTCGTGGAGTGAAGGAAGAAAAACTAAAATTATGGAGTATGTGTTAGAGGGAATACTCATGAAGAAGATGAGTGTGATTATTACAGTATTCTGAATGAGGTTCTTGACCTGAAGTACCCAGGTGAAGATGAGAACTTTGTATATTTGTTTAACTGTCAATGGTATGATCCAGTACAAAATACATGCACAAGGGTTCATCCTGCGTATGGTTTAGTAGACGTAAAATAAAGTAGAAGATACGGAAAGTTTAATCCATTTGTGTTAGCAAGTCAAGCTGTTCAAGTTTATTTCAACAAATATCCCAGTGGTCATAGTGATAAACAAGATTGGCTAGCTGTCATAAAAATAAAAGCACGAGAGATAATTAATCAACAATATGTTGTAGCAATTGCACATCAAGAGGATGAGATGTCAAATTGTAGGTCTTTTGAAATTGAGGAGATGCCAACTACAACCCATAATATTGAAATGCAGTTAAAAGATGTGAATAGTTCAACTAGCTCATCAAGTGAGAACGATGATGAAAGTGAAGATACCTTTGAGAGCAATAAAAATATTTCTGATTCTGAGTAGTTTTTGTAATTTAAGTGACTAAATTTATTATAATGTACTTATTGAATTGTTGGGGGAAGAGTTTACCCAAAAAAGAGGAGTTATGATACTCCGGTGTGGTCGATTATGTGCTTGAGAAAGAATGGACAGCAACCTCAGGTTTGGGAACCTTCAGGATGGCGATCGGAGATCTTCTGGACAACGGGACAACCATAGAAGGTCACTAAAATGACTGGATAGTAGCTAGAGACGTCTAGACAGCAGCAATGAAGGTCGAGACAGCCGTTTGGCACTTGAAATACATCTGGACAGCAGCCAAACAGCCTCCAGAAAATCAGGACAGCGGTTACCATGTCGGACAAGTCTTTGGACAGCAAGGAGGGCCTCTCGGAGATGCAGGACAGCAAGATAAACTTGTTGTAATTCTTGGACAGCAGTTGGAAAATTCCCAAAGAGAAGAAATTTTGAGGAAAAGGCTATTGGAAGGGGTGGATCGGGCTGTAGTTGGTTCCCTTAAATTTGAAATTAAATTTCAGATTTAATTCTGAGAGAACTAGGTCTTGAAATTTGAATTCAAACTCATGAAAGGGAAAGGACAATCTTCTTCCAAATTGAGAGGTTTGATTGAGGTGGTTAGGGGGAAGAGAATAAATGTGGAGAGAGAGGCCGGCGGCATAGTGATGAGGGGAAGGGTTTGGGGGTGGTATTAATTGCTAGTTTAATTGGGAACCTCAAATTAAGGAGGAGGGTTTAACTTCAATCCAATTAGAAATTAATTTGGATTTGATTTGAAAAACTTCCAAAAATAGAATTCTAAATTTGGAAAGATTTCAAAATTCAAATTTGATTGGACAATTGACATCAAGGCTTTCCAAAGGAGGTTTGATGGGAAAGGAAAGTAATGAGGGAGGTTTTGAATTTTGGAGGCAAAGGGAATTGGGAGAGGTGGCCAGCGGCTAGATCTAGGTTAGGGTTAGGGTTAGGTGGAGGTGGGGTTAAGTGGATCAACCAAACAAGGGATGAGTCACCTTGGATGGCCGGCGATTAGGTGGGGTGAGTGAAGGGGGTCCGGCTGAAAAAGAAGAGAGGGCCTCCTTGGCCGGCGGTAGAGGGGAAGGGAGGGAGAGAAAGGAAGAAAAGATAAAAGAGAAAAGATTCACGAACCCGGACTCTTCCAAGGTTGGTGGATGATCTGATTTCCCTCTCCCAGGGATTTCACTTTAAATCTCTCAAACTCTCACACAAACACAAAGGTGCAGGAAATTTCATTGTAATTCATTCATTAGTTCTCTCCAAGAGGAGAAAGGGCTTTTAAATAGTCAAATACAAAGAGGAAAAATAAAAGACAGCATTGCCCCTAGGGCTTACATAGGAATAGACCTATAAGTAAGGGCAAAAATGGAAAATGCAATAATTAAAACAAATACATATAAATGAACTAGAAATATATCGGCACGATCGTGGCCGTCGATCGTCGGCTCCGTCTTTGATAAACTTTCCAAAGATGGATGTCCTCATCAATTTTGATTAGTTCTCAACTTATCTCATACTATTGTTGGTCCCTCAAAGCTGCACATACAACTCGAAGCTGCACATACAACATCTGCTTCGTGCCCCTGTGCTGATGTTTGCATTCAAACTCCAACGCTAGTCTGGTTTCTAAGCCATTGATGTCTTCAATGATGGCCCTCCTCCACCTCCTTAACCTTCCAACATAGAGTATGGCCTTCCATTTTGCTTACTAGGGTTTTCCTTAGTTCTTCGCCCCGCTTTGCCAGTAATTGACGACACCAACATCGAGGAACCAGCTCTTGCTTCATCTCTTTCTACACCTATCTGCCATTCGTCTCTTAATGCCTTATTTTATAAGGCAGATATACCTGCTCCAATCTCTCCTTTTGAGGTGCATATCTTTATGGAGTCTTGAGCCACATCTTCTCTCATGATGGAACCCACTCCTTTGCTCCCAATTTTAGATTCCCCATTCATTTTGTGGTTGATGTTGGTTCTTCCATGGCCACCCATCTTTTGATCCAACAGCTGCCACCAGGACATACCACAACAATCTTTTAAGTAACTTCTCTATTGTGAATAGGACTTTCATTATTATCTCTTCATGCACTTTTACTTTCAAGATTCAGAGTAACAGAAGAAGTTACTTCTCCTAATTCTCCACTCCTCAAGTCCTCACTTAAGATCAAGTGGCGGGCATAATTGAGATTCAGTTATATAGTCCTACCTAACTTGTTGAATGATGTCACAATTCCAATCCAATTTTCTTGCATTGATCATAACAAACTCAAAGCACGATGTTCACGTAGATATCAACCAAGCTCAACTAATTTTTTATTAGATTGAACTCATTGATATGTGCTACTTTGGAAGCGCTTTTAGACATCCGAAGATAAAAAAAAAAAAACTTTTTCATTAGACATACCATCGCAATCGTCCCTCATACAAGTCTTGTAGAGCTTTCGTCATGCTAGCTACGTTCTTCTCATTGATTACAACATTCTTTGCCGCTCTTAGGAGTAAAACTCTCCAACACTCTATACAAAAGAGATCCCACTCTTCTTAACTCATGGTTGTAGGCTTCAACACCAAAAGAGAAAGATGTAACTTATAATATAGGTTAGTGCTTACTCCCTACTGTGAACATGAGTTATTTCCTTTCATTCTTCTTTCTTGGTTTGATAGTTACTTGAGGATTTCTTTTCCTGCATAGAAGTCTTCATCATTTCCAGCATGAGTCAATTCGTTCAAAACAATCAGTCAGGCAACTCATCAGAGCATCATAGCAATTTATTCTATGTTGTGCATGTAATAACCCAAAAGTGTGAAATGAATTTGTTAAATTCAAATAATTGGAGAGGAAAAATACTTAATTTATTACACAAAACTATCCAAATTTATAGATCTATACAGGATATCTTAATAAAGAAACAAATAACTACGAAATCATGCATAATTGCCCTAATATAATCCTTCCTAAATTAGCCACCCAAATATGGAAGGAGATCAGCGTGATCCAAGTGAGCCTCCCACTAATCCCCATCCTGACCATAGGATCAAGAGCCAAGGGACAGCTAGGATGATTTGCATGGTATTTGACACTCCCCCGCAAGCTGGGGAATAGAGATCTATCATTACCAGCTTGGTAATCAGTCCCAGAAAGTTAGAGCTATATTAAGCAGGGCAGCAATGAAGGTTACATTGGTTATAGATAGGATAACTCCAATAAGGGAAGGCCGGCAATGAGGGCACATTGGTAGAAAGAATATATATATATATATATATATATATATATATATATATATATATATATATATATATATATATATATATATATATATATATATATATATTAGGGTTGCGGTAAGCTTCAGGGACAATAGCAAAAAAAAAACACGTCTCAAGCGACTCAACACTCGACACGCAGATCTCCTCCCGTCCGATCGAGCCAGCCTTCAGCCTAATGCAAATCATTCGTCCGACTCCACCCGAACAGACTCTTGTTCGATCAGCCCCATACAGGCGTACACAAGGCCTCTGATCCCTCTGATCTGATCTGAGGAAGGAGTGCAGGTCTCACACCCTTGTCACGGCCCAGACCAACACGAGAGGGAACTCTTGGCTCTTTCCAAACGCACATGGGAGGGTTTCGCTTGGCTCTGCTCAGTTCCGCCCCAAACGCACGCAAGAGGAGCCCTCCCGCTCGATCTCTCCTCGGTCTTGGACACACAAAGGAAGAATGACCAATATTCCTTAGAATTCCGACAATGAAGGCTGGTGGTGGGAACCAATATTTCTCAGAATTTCAGCAATGAAAGTCAGTAGTGGGAACCAATATTCCTCAAAATTTCGGCAATGAAGGCCGGTAGTGGGAACCTATATTCCTCAAAATTCCGGCAATGAAGGCCGGTGGAACATGTATTCCTCAAATTCTGGTAATGAAGGCCGATTGTGGGAACTTATATTCCTCAAATTTCTGGCAATGAAGGCCAATGGTAGGAAACTGTATTCCTTAGAAGTCCGGCAAGGAAAACCAATTGTAGGAACATATATTCCTCAAAATTCCTGTAATGAATGCTTGTGGTGAGAATAGGTATTCCTCAGAATTCCGGCAATGAAGACTGGTGGTGGGACAACAGGAAAGTCAATTAAACATCCTTCCAAATCCACGAAATCAAGAGCAAACACATGCAAACGAGTCTCCCCAGTCTGTTCCCGACTAGATCGCACGCATAACAACTCTTCAACTGCTCGTTCCATGTTTAGCTCGGCTCTAGCACACGCACGCGGACTAGCCGTCCCTCTCAGGCACACATATACACAATTCTTGCTCGCTCCCTCTCTTGATCTTCTTCATTCAGTTTGGCCCCCAGGTAGGCACGCAAGAGAAGGGTCTCGTGCACCTTCTCTAGCCGCACACAGAAGACTGAAATGGGAAGCCCTCTCACTTGCTCGGCTGCTCTGGACGTACGTGAGAAGGAAGCAAAATGCAAGAACCAGCTCGCCCTTGATCACACGCAGCGGTGAGCATAATACCGCTCAATCAGCTCCTAGGCACACACGCAAAATCTTCTGGCCACACGCCTCTCCTGTCCTATGCGGCATGCAAGAGGGGTTTACGAGACTTTTACCTCTCTTGATCGAACGCAGAGACCGTTGAGGTTCTCCCTCGACTCCTCCAGATGAGATGCACTAGACGTTCATCTCTCTCAATCAAACACAGAGACCGCAGAATGAAGCACTCTCCCCCTCTCGGTTGGACATACGCCAGAATACGCTCCATTTCGTTCTGAAGGGAAAGCTGGCAATGAAGGCAAAGTAATAAAAATCCTCAGAATTTTGGCAACAACAATAAAAGCTCTGGTACCATGTAAAATTAAGAGAATCAGAGAGGGAAAATGCTTAATTTTATTACACAAAACTATCCTTATTTATAAATCTATATAAGATATCTTAATAAATAAATAAATAACTATGAAATCAAGCATAATTGCCCTAATATAATCCTTCCTAAATCAGCCACCCGAATATGGAAGGAGATCAACGTGATCCAGGTGAGCCTCCCACGGATCCTCATCCTGGCTATAGGATCAAGAGCCAAGTGATGGCTAGGATGTTTAGGATGGTATTTGACAGAATTTATATGAAAAATATGAAAATTCTGAAGTAGAGCACAGTGGTGCTAGGCCACTAACAGTGTTTTTATATATTTTTTAATATAAATATTTCCACCTCACCCAACTGCCTCCCTCACTTTGTTGCTTGGCCAGAAAGAAATTTAAGGAGGAGAAGAATAATAAGGAGACAGAAAAGTCTTTGGGTCGTATTTGCCAGCCATTTCTGTTACGAATTTTATTCAATTTATTGTAAGTAACTATCTTCTTAGTTCTGTTTTTGATGATTCTAATTTCTACGGATTGATCTCTCTTAAATCTTCCCAAAATACATTATATCATGATTTTATAAGCTTTCACCGTATAACTTTTAATATATTATAGATTTGATCATTCCAAATAATATTATATGATTTTATTATATTTTCACTGGTTAAATATGTGCATAATAATTTCTCAGTAAAATGAGTAGGAAAAAAGACATACTAGAAATAGGTTGAAATTACTATATTGTGATTTGACATGATAAGATTGCAAGAAAATATGTACTGAAATAATTGATATGATTGAGTTATTCTGACCCATGCACTAAGAAACACAAAAAAAATCAAAATCGGCGATGCGAGCGACAGTCAAGCAGCACGACGCGTCACTAACGTGCTTAAACAACCACCGATCGTCGAATAGATTGCGCCGTTATGATTGGAATGTCGAATTTACCTAAGAGAGAGTCCCTTGCAGTCGAACCGGGCGAAGACAATTGAAATCAACGATCTACACCAAAGAAAAAGTTACGCAATGCTGCTTAAACAAAGTCCGATCGCAAAACGAACTTCTTGGTTGCGTTCGAAACATCCGAATTATCTAAAATTGACTATAATATTACTTAAGGGTTGTCAAAAACGGGATATGGGTCAGGGGTGTCAAAAACGGGATATGGGTCAGGTTCAAGTTGAACATGATATTGACCCGACCCGAACCATTTTTGCAAACGGGCAGACCGGCAGAGCATCCGCCAAGGTACGGTCGTGCAGCTGAGCGGGGCCTGCAGGCAGTGCCGCAGCGGGTGGGCGAGCGATATGAGCGGGGCGAGCCGGCGGGCAAGCGAGGCCAGACGCGCAGGGCCTGCGGATAGCGGGCAGGCGATGCGAGATGGTCATGCAATGGGACAAAATCGAGTTTCCGGATTGACTCGAACCTGACCCGAAATTCAAAATAGGTCAAAAAATGAGACCCAACCCCAACCTATTCTTAAAAGGGACACCCTAACCCGAAAAATAATAATATTTTTCAGGTCGTGAAAATTTGACACCCCTTATTATAATAATAATAATATTATTATTATTATTATTATTATTATTATTATTATTATTATTATTAAAATAAAGAAAAAGGTATGCCTCACCTGCAGTTCGACGTCGGCGTTGTCGTCTCTCACTAATTCTGCGATTCTCCTCGATCGCACTCACCTTCCTATTGTTAAAATGAGGCAGGCAAGCCTCCGCTCTTTTGCTTATACACTCAAACTTCAAAATCTCGCACCCCACTCGACCTCTATCTTCTCACAGTAGCATATAGCCCGTTTCCTCCCTGTCGACTGATCCTCACAACACTCAACCCAACACATCAGCTGCCCTCTCATATCCTCTATCATGAAGCCTCCCAAGTTGAACACTCAACCTACCTTACCCAGCCCTCCATTCGAATCCCACAACCACAACTCCTCCCTCCTCCGATTCCCACCACTACAAGCCCCGATCCTTCCTCCACACTCAACTGAACCCACTCCTGCAGCTCCACCGTTCGAAGCAGCTGTAATCTACCAGCCCAGCTACCTGATCCAGCCCCGTGAGAACGAACTCTAGAAGCTGAACTCCCCCTACTCGCGAACCCCAGTGCAAACTCCACTAGCTGACTCTCACCCGTACTCGACCGACCCGCTTCCACCTGCAACCGATCACACCTGCACCATCCCAGGCTACCCGATCCTCTCCTATCCGCATACAGTCGGCCGAATCTCCTCACTTAGTCGAACCCAACACTAATCCCTCACATTTCCTTCCCTGTCTCTTCCCTGTAATCACATGCCTCAGCCTCCTCAAACCTCATGCAAGCCTCCTCAACTTGATCACACTAGCTTTGCTCCCTGCAGCCGACCCTACCCGATCACACCTAGCAGCCGACCCCTCCAACATCCACTTCCCTCTATCTCATCCAGCTGTGAGGCCTCTTCCAGCCCCCGTATTTTGACGTGCAAAGAAGGTGATAATTCGCCAACGGATTATGCTTAAGGAGGTTGTAATGAACATGGCATGCTTGTAGCTAATGCCATTTATCTTGCAAATGAACACATTAATCCACCAGCAAGTAATGACAATTGATACACAATGAATGTGATAACTCCTCTCTACAAACATGAATAAGGGAGATGCAATGCATGCGACATACTATCTACAATCAAAGGCAACAAACTTGGGATGAATACGAGAACTTGCGGGTAGCTGTAGGAGGTCCGTTATGCACGCAACAGTTTACCTACAAGCTAAGGTGATAGGCTAATGATAGAGAATATGAGTTTGAAATGCATACAGTAGTCCCACCTACAGGCAATGTTGGAAGATTTACACTGAATGCAGTTCACCTACATATAATAACCAATAGCTTTTTGAATGACTATTGCTTGACTACTGCTTACCCACAAGCAATACTAACAGAGTTCGGTACCGCATGACAGCTTGTCTGCAATAAACAACAAGTGACTTGTAGCACAGCGCTACGATTCACCTGCGAACAGAGACAAGGAATTTGTATTGAAAACTACGGATCACTGATAAACAAAAGCAGTAAATTCGTAGTGTCAGGTTGTCACACTGGTAAATAAAAGGTGAAGGACTCATGATGCATCGTATAGCTTGCTTGCAGGCTAAAGCACGCTCCTACAAGTTAGGTTGGAGAAAATGACAACTTGCAGATGCAGAAGATAATATAACCTAAATAGCACCGCCGATGCACGACAAATAAAACCCAACACACTTCTAACTAACGCCACCGGACCCGCAATCAGTGTCGCATGCATACACACCATGCAATATAAAAAATTGTCATGTAAGCATGTTAGGTAGTGCGCAAATGCATATGTCAATATACATGTATACATGCAAATATACAAATATATATGTGGGTATGTCAACATGCGGATGAATACATAAGTATGCATGTAAATACATAGATATGTCGTATACACCTACTGCATTACATACATATGATCATCGCATAAGCATATCATGTAAAATGTGCAAGAAAAATACATGCGATTAAATACCTGCATGGGCCCCGACGAGCGTGATGTATATACACACATGACGTTTGAGGATGTTGCGCGGATCAAAAGTGAACCTGAGTTTTAATCTGATCCTCCTCTTTGAATGGACTGGAATTGACACGACTTGAACAACGGAATAAATACACGATCGTAGCGTCGAACGAAGTATTTGATTTTATACATTAATATTAGGCCTTCATGGTCTATTACAAGAAAGGTTCATTGCTAAAAGTATAACTCTTGATTCTCATTATTCATATGACAACTCACAACATCAGTAATTGAACCTAATCCTCTGTCAGTGGGCGGTGACAGTTGATACGGTTCAAATGACAGATACACGACCTATTTAAAAATCCCCAATGATTGGGAATTATAAGGCGTACACTGATTGGGAGTCATAAGGGATTACTGATTGGGAGTTATAAGTGTATGAGCAAGATGCCCTCAAGATACCCTCTTCTGAATATCTTAATATTGTCACTGATACTGATATTGTATAGATATTAATATTACGGACACTAATCACTATTACTGATTACTGTTACTATGACTAACACTGAGAATATTGATACTATTACTGATACAATTCTATTACTGATATCCAATATTGTTATTGATACTGTGACTGTAACTGACAGATTAATGTGAGCTGAATGGATGATAAGATTGAATAGATTGATTGAGTGATAAAGATTGACTGACTAATTAATTTATTACAGTTTATAATGGAAGAATGAAATAGAACTGACTGAGATTTGATATATTATAGACTGATTATTAATACAGATAACCAGTATATATACATTGAAACACATATATTTTTATATGATTTACAACATGTTCTCTTTTACCTTATATTGATTTCAGTTATAAGATTTTGATTAATTGTTAGGCTATGTGCTTATTACGTGATTTTATATGATTTCAGGTAAAGATAAGGATCCTATGATATGAGGCTCCAGACAGCATGCATAATTTTTTTTTTATGTTCACAAGAAATTGGTAATCTCTAGTTAAATGCTAAAATAAAATACATAGGCAATTCTTCCAATATAGATCTTGGAAAGTAATAATATTATATGAGAGCAATGATTATTGAAAGAATTGAAATAAAACTAGAGCGGATGAGCGGAATAGAGAGCGTATGAGCGGAATAGAAATGGAATTTTAATTTACATGCATGAATACGAGTTGTACACATGATTTCCTATGCATTTAATCTTAACGATTTATTTAACTGCTCAAGCATATAAAAATGAATCCACTGGTATAAATTTATATTCTTTTATCCTTCTTTAAGTTTTCCAACATAATTTTTTTTGCAAGGATTTGATGTGACTTTTTATTTATAATTAGTTGATTTGAGTTTGAAATTTTGAGTATGCTCTCTCTCTCTCTCTCTCTTCGATTAATATAAAAATATCAAGTACGACCTTTTTCGAAGGTGGAGAGATTGTAATAACCCAAAAGTGTGAAATGAATTTATTTGAAAAATATAAAAATTTTGAAGTAGAGCACTGTGGTGCTAGGCTACTAACAGTGTTTTAATATATTTTTTATTATAAATATCTCTCTCACCCAGCTACCTCCCTCACTTGGTTGCTTGGCCAGGAAGAAATTGGAGGAGAAGAGTAAGGAGAGAGAAAAGTCTTTGGGTCGTATTTGTTAGTCGTTTCTGTTACAGAATTTATTCAATTTGTTGTAAGTAACTATCTTCTTATTTTTATTTTCAATTATTTTGATTTCTACGGATTTATCTCTCCTAAATCTGTCAAAATTCAATATATCATGATTTTATAAGTTTTCAGAGTATAACTTTTGATATGTTATAGATTTGATCATTATGAACAATATGATATGATTTTATTGTATTTTTATTGATTAAATGTGTAAAAGAATTTCTACGTAAAATGAGTGGGTAAAAAGGCAGACTGGAAATAGGTTGAAAAGTGTTATTGTAAAACCCGCCAAATAGCATTTTAGGCTTCGCACGCTTTTCGATGCGTCGCGACGAACTTTAAGTGAAAAATTTCGAAGTCGTCGGAATTCGACGCAAATAATTTTATAAAATAGGGCGCAAAATTCTGAACAAAATGATGTATAGAACCCATATTGGATTTTAGATATTTTGAGAGTTAAAATTTCCGGAAAACTTAATAGGACAACTTTGCCCTTGATGTCACATGAATAGAGGGAAGTTTAAGTGAGGGCAAATAGGACTTTAGGAATTAAATGAGGACATCCCACTCTTATTAGGGGACCGAAATATTTCGGTCCCCATATGTTTCGTGCGGCCCAAACCGAGCGGAGAAAGGGAGAGGGGAGGCGGAGCGGGCGACGGCGACGACGGCTTAGGGGCGGTTTCCGACGGTGTTTGCAAGGGGGTTTTGAAGGGAAAGTTAAGAGAAGGCTAAGGTGAGTTCCTTGCAAGAGTTTTCTCATCCTTTTGTTGAGTTTCCTTGGGAGAAATTTCTAGGGTTTGCTCCAAACTCAATTTTTTTTTAGAGAAATAAGAGGGGGAGATTAGGGAAGGTTTCTAAGCATGAAATTTTTAGTTTTCCCCAAATATTTTAAACTTTGAAGATTAGGGTTTTCTTCATCTTTTGTTTTCTTTCCAAATATTTGATATGAATGATTCCTAAGGGCATTAGAAAGCCTCTAATCGAAAAATAATGCAAGATTATGAATAATATTAGGGTTTCTAAAATTAGGGTTTTCCCTAAAGTTTGAAATTTTGAAAGTGCTTTTACAAATATGGTTCAAAAGCGTCCTAAGAGGGTTTTTAAGGGAGTAGAGTAAGTTTTTCTTACCAAAATGATATTTTCCTAATTTTTTTTCTTAATTAATCCGAAAATTAATTGTATTTTAATTATTATTTAAGTGTAAGGGAGATTCTTTAGGCATGTGCTAGGCATTAGACATGAAAGGGATTTCCAAAAAAAAAAAAAACATTAAGATTTTTATTAAATTCCAATTTAGAGAAATTTGGAGATAAAATTAAGTATAAATGGGGAAAGGGTTCAATTAGAGATTTAAAAATAGTGTATGGGTGGGTTCCTCGTTTTCATAGTTTAGGGTTTTGAGAAGTTTGTGTGGAGACAAGCAATGTTTACATTTATGTTATTTTTCTTTTAGATATTGATCGTGTAAAAAGGGGAAAAGCTCGTAAGGTTATCCGGCAAAGCGCATTGTATTGAGGTAGGTAAATGTGGCACAGTTAAATTTAGTAGAGAATTTCTTCTTTCCCTAATGGCCTTTGAATTGTTGTGTTGATGCTTAGAAACCTTGTAATTGAACTCATACTATATTTTATTATACACTAATTGATATGCATATGTTTTATGTCTTATGTTATTATATGAATTTATGTGGTAAAGGGTTTGGTTACTTTTGACCCTATGGTTACTAACTAGTTTATGTTTTCTTTTGCTCATGAGACATCTTACATTACAATTACATTTTCATGTGATGACTTAGCTCTTCATTTATAATATCATTTAACCAAGTAGCATGTAGAGGACATTTGATCATATGTATGAAAGGATGAAAGAAATGATAAGGATCTTCTATGAATAGATTTAGAATGAATGTATGTGCATGCTGATGCGGAAGTATCTTGGTAAAGGGGCTCTTTGAGCCATTGGTAAAGGGACTCTTTTGAGTCAATTGGTAAAGGGGTTCTTATGAACCAAATGGAAAAGGGTTTGGCCAAACGAAATGTACCTGATCAGTACAAAAGATACTTCCGAGACGGGTGCTTACGATATACTTATATTACATTAAAGGCATATGGATATAGAGTATTTTATGATCCATTGAGCAATTTATGTATTGTGTAAAGAGAAGGATTGTAAACTTGACTAAAGAATGAGGCTTAATGGATAACCACGGAGGCATTTTACTTAATTGTTATGGTTTGTTTAATGTTCATATACAAAGCATTGATATACATGTTGTTTCTCTTACCTTGTTTTCTAAATTTAATTGAAAAAGCATTTACCTATTGAGTTGTGACTCACCCATATTGTGGGAACATTTTTCAGGAGGATCTGGGAAAGATAAATGACGGATAGACCACCCCTCACGTACCGTCGTAGGGAGACGACGGGCGGCAGGTTTCTTTTGGGTTATTTTGTCTTTTTGATGTTTTGAGTTAGAAGGATTTTTGTTGAATTGTAAATAAAAGTTAGTTTTTGGATACTTTTTGTAGTTTGAAAACTATATGTTTTGATGTTAATATGATTGATAGATGCAATGAAATGAAAAAATTTTATTTGGAGTTCATTAGTGGCTCTTTCCTTATGTTTGAAAATTATTTGTGTATGTTTGGAGACATGTTCCTCCTGTCCGACCTCTGTTCCCGCCTCGCACTTGCGAGCTAACCGGGCCGGGTCGTGACAATAGTGGTATCAAAGCCCAAGGATTTGAGAATACTGATTTTTATGAAAGAGCCAATAGGGTGATCGTTATTCTCATTTTTATGAAAGAGCCAATAGGGTGATCGTGTAGGTTAGAATAGGTATAATATGCATATGCTATAGATTGTTTAGATTTCTTTATTGCTTTATGTCTCAGGGCTGAGGAACCTGAACCTGATGCCACTGATGGCCATACTAGAGAGGTCAGGGGAGATTTGCCATCCGTAGTGGAGCCTCAAAGTAGTAGCATTAATGCTATTATGGATTCTTTCACACAAATGATGGCGGCTATGACACAGATGATAAAGAGCACGCAGGCTCAAGCAGGGGGTAGTGCAAGCACTGGTATGGACAAGAATTTAAAGTTATTCCAAGATATGAAGCCTCCAACATTCGCAGGAGGTGGACCCATAGAAGCAGAAGACTGGTTAATGGAAGTAGAGAAGATCTTGGAAGGCATGTTATGCCCTGTAGACAGAAGGGTCACCTTAGTTGCTTATGCTTTTAGAGGTGAAGCAGAGAGATGGTGGAGAAGTCAATTAAAAGGAACTTTTGGAGGAAGGCCTAGTAGTCAAGTGTCATGGGAGGAATTTGTCAAGGTGTTTAGAGACTGGTATGTGCCAATGACTGCTAGGAGGTCAATGCAAGACAAATTCAATAAATTGGTACAAGGAGACAAGACCATTACACAATATGAGGCTGAATTTACAATGCTCTCTAGGTATGCTTCTCATTTGATTCCAAATGATGAAGAAAAATGCCATCGCTTTTTGAGTGACTTAAGGGATGCCATTAGACAACCATTAATCCCTTTTGGCATTGAGGACTATGTTACCTTGGTTGAGAGGGCAAGAAGAATTGAAAGTGATTTGCAAAAGCACTCAGAGGAGAAGGGATTTTCAGAAGAGGAAATATGAAGATAGATCAAGGTCCACTCAATCCTTTCAATCTGGAAGACCTAATTGGAAGAAGCTCAAGCCCAACTTTTCAGAGAGCAGCACTCCTTCTGTTATGTGCAATAAGTGTGGGAGGGCTCATAAGGGAGAGTGCCTTTCGGGCACCAATACCTGTTTCTGGTGCCATCAACCAGGGCACATGGCAAAGTCTTGCCCTATCTTAGGGCAGAAGTCTTCCCCAGAGGTTAGAACCGGTAGTGCTCCTCAGAGGACAGTTGGAAGGCCAAGGGTGGTGGAGTCTACTGCATCAACTCCATCTCAAGGCCAAGCTCGGCAACCTGTTCAGCCGAGGGTTTATGGTCTATCCCGTCAAGAAGCAAAAGACTCTCCTGATGTTATCACAGGTATGAATTTTATTTAATGTCAATAATTTCCCTCATGCTATATGAAGCTTTATGTTGTGTTACATGCATGTTATTTAGGAACAATCTTTATATGTGACAAGCCCATTAAGGTGTTGTTTGATACGGGAGCATCACATTCTTTTATTTCGGAGGAGTTTGTTAAGTCTGTTGGTTTGTCTTTTTCAATGATGCTCAATCCTTTATCAGTGCTAATGCCAAACGGGAGTCAGTTGGAAACCAACAAGAGGTGTCATGTTGAGTTGACTGTAGGTGATAGAAATTTGGCAGCAGATCTTGTGTTGTTACCTTTAATGGAATTTGATATGATCCTAGGTATGGATTGGTTGTCTGGCCACTTTGTGACCATAGACTGTAATAAGAAAGAACTTAAATTTTATATGCTAGGGCAGAAAGAGTTTAAATTCTTAGGGGAAAGAGGCGTAACTTCCATGTTAGTCTCTTCATTAGTGGCATACAAATTGTTGAGGAAGGGTTATGAAGGCTTTTTAGCCTATGTTAAGGAGGAGAGGAAAGAAGAGAAGAGATTAGAGGAGATACAAGTTGTGCAAGAATATCCAGAGGTGTTTGCAGATGATTTTCCTGGTTTGCCTCCAAGCAGGGAGATTGATTTTTCCATTGAGCTGGTTAGTGGAGCGGATCCAGTTGCTAAAGCCCCTTATCGGATGGCAATAAAGGAGTTGAAGGAACTGAAGGATCAATTACAAGAGTTGCTTAATAAAGGATTCATCAGGCCTAGCACTTCTCCTTGGGGTGCTCCTGTGCTTTTTGTGAAAAAGAAGGATGGGAGCTTCAGACTCTGTATAGATTACAGAGAATTGAACAAGCTGACTGTGAAGAACAAATATCCTCTTCCAAGGATTGATGACTTGTTTGATCAATTGGAAGGTGCCTCTGTGTTTTCTAAGATTGACTTGAGATCAGGATACTATCAACTTAAGGTTAGAGAGGAAGACATACCAAAGACAGCATTCAATACTAGATATGGGCATTATGAATTTGTGGTGATGCCATTCGGACTTACAAATGCACCTGCTGTGTTTATGGACCTCATGAATAGGGTCTTTAAGCCATTCTTAGACCTATTTGTGATAGTGTTCATTGATGACATTTTGGTGTACTCCTCTAATGAAGCACTTCATGCAAATCATTTAAGGGCGGTGTTGCATACTTTAAAAGGGAACAAATTGTATGCCAAGTTCTCCAAATGTGAATTTTGGTTGAGGAGTGTGAACTTTTTGGGGCATGTAATCAGTAATGGAGAGATTTCAGTGGATCAGCATAAGATACAAGCTATAGCAGATTGGCCACGACCCACTACTGTGACGGAGATCAGAAGCTTTTTGGGTTTAGCTGGTTACTATAGAAGATTCGTTGAGGGATTTTCTCGGATAGCAATGCCATTATCCAGGTTGACCCAAAAGACAGTGAAATTTGAATGGTCAGATAAGTGTGAAGAGGCTTTTCAGAGACTGAAGCAATGCTTGATGACTGCTCCAGTGCTTACCATTCCTTCGGGGACAGATGGCTTTCAGCTTTATAGTGATGCCTCACATAAAGGACTGGGTTGTGTACTGATGCAAAATGGGAGGGTTGTTGCTTATGCCTCTAGGCAACTGAAGAATCATGAAAGAAACTATCCAACCCATGACCTGGAATTAGCTGCAGTAGTCTTTGCCTTGAAGATATGGAGACACTACTTGTATGGGGTGAAGTGTGAAGTGTTTACTGATCACCAAAGTTTAAAATACATCTTCACACAGAAAGAGTTGAATTTGAGGCAGAGAAGATGGTTGGAGCTTATTAAAGACTATGATTTGGATATCCAATACCATCCAGGTAAAGCCAATGTAGTAGCTGATGCCTTAAGCAGGAAGACTTCTTGTAGTGTCAGTTGGATGATTTCACAACAGCATGAGTTGATAAGAGATTTGGAGAAGTTAGAAATTTCAATAGTCCAGCCCAATGATGCAGAGTTTATGGTTTTGAATCAGATGATTATTCAGTCAACATTGAAAGACAGGATAAGGGAAGCTTTGCCACAAGAGGCAGAATTTGAGAAAATCTTGAATATGGTGAAGGCAGGTCATGTGGAAGAATATGAGCTTGATGAGGATAATCTACTACGGTATAGAGGCAGAATTTGTGTCCCTGATGTTGGAGACTTAAGGAAGGATATTCTTCGAGAAGCTCACTATTCAGGTTACACCATACACCTAGGTAGTAGCAAGATGTATCAAGATTTGAAGGAATATTTTTGATAGCCTGGAATGAAGAGGAATGTAGCAGAAATGGTGGCTAAGTGCACTGTTTGCCAAATGGTTAAGATAGAACATCAGAAGCCAGGAGGTTTATTGCAACCTTTACCTATACCAGAATGGAAATGGGAAGACATAGCAATGGACTTTGTAGTTGGTTTGCCCAGGTCCAGAAGTGGTCATGATGCTTTATGGGTAATAATAGATAGGTTGACCAAATCAGCACATTTTCTACCTATCAAACAATCTGATGCAGTTGAGAAGTTGGCAAGTGTGTATGTTAATGAGATTGTCAGACTTCACGGTGTGCCAAGATCCATTGTGTCAGATAGGGATAGGAGATTCACCTCTAGACTGTGGAGGAAAGTTCAAGAGGCAATGGGCACCAAACTTACTTTTAGTACAGCCTTCCACCCTCAAACAGATGGTCAATCAGAAAGGACTATTCAGACCTTAGAGGATTTACTCAGATTATGTGTACTAGACTTTGGTGGCAAATGGGAGACACACATACCACTGATTGAGTTTGCTTATAACAACAGTTTCCAAGCAAGTATAGGGATGGCACCTTATGAAGCCTTGTATGGAAGGAAATGTCGAACTCCTTTATGTTGGGCTGAAACAGGAGAAAGAAAGATTATTGGAGCTGATTTAGTAGATGATGCTACTGAAAAGATTAAGCTGATCCGTGACAGATTAAAAGCTGTGCAAGACAGACAGAAGAAGTACTATGATGCCAAGCATAGATCAGTTGAGTTTGATGTTGGAGAATTTGTATTTCTCAAGGTTAGCCCTATGAAAGGTGTGAAGAGATTTGGCAAGGTTGGAAAGTTAAGTCCAAGGTATGTTGGTCCTTTTGAAATAGCAGAAAGAGTGGGAAGTGTGGCTTACAAATTGATCTTGCCGTCTCACATGAGTGGAGTACATAATGTATTCCACATCTCTTCTTTGAGGAAGTACATGGCAGATGAAACTCAAAAGATTAGTGTTGAATCAATAGACATTCAACCAGATCTGACTTTTGTTGATGAACCAGAGAAAATCATAGATTTTGATGTTAAGCAGCTTCGAAATAGAGAGATTCCTTATGTTAAAGTTCTATGGAGGCACGGATCGGAAAGGGACGCCACTTGGGAGAAGGAATCCGAGATGAGAGAAAGCTACCCACACCTGTTTAACTAAGGTATGATTCCTTAATACTTGTTTCTAAATTTCGAGGACGAAATTTTTTTTTAAGGGAGGGAGAATTGTAAAACCCGCCAAATAGCATTTTAGGCTTCGCACGCTTTTCGATGCGTCGCGACGAACTTTAAGTGAAAAATTTCGAAGTCGTCGGAATTCGACGCAAATAATTTTATAAAATAGGGCGCAAAATTCTGAACAAAATGATGTATAGAACCCATATTGGATTTTAGATATTTTGAGAGTTAAAATTTCCGGAAAACTTAATAGGACAACTTTGCCCTTGATGTCACATGAATAGAGGGAAGTTTAAGTGAGGGCAAATAGGACTTTAGGAATTAAATGAGGACATCCCACTCTTATTAGGGGACCGAAATATTTCGGTCCCCATATGTTTCGTGCGGCCCAAACCGAGCGGAGAAAGGGAGAGGGGAGGCGGAGCGGGCGACGGCGACGACGGCTTAGGGGCGGTTTCCGACGGTGTTTGCAAGGGGGTTTTGAAGGGAAAGTTAAGAGAAGGCTAAGGTGAGTTCCTTGCAAGAGTTTTCTCATCCTTTTGTTGAGTTTCCTTGGGAGAAATTTCTAGGGTTTGCTCCAAACTCAATTTTTTTTTAGAGAAATGAGAGGGGGAGATTAGGGAAGGTTTCTAAGCATGAAATTTTTAGTTTTCCCCAAATATTTTAAACTTTGAAGATTAGGGTTTTCTTCATCTTTTGTTTTCTTTCCAAATATTTGATATGAATGATTCCTAATGGCATTAGGAAGCCTCTAATCGAAAAATAATGCAAGATTATGAATAATATTAGGGTTTCTAAAATTAGGGTTTTCCCTAAAGTTTGAAATTTTGAAAGTGCTTTTACAAATATGGTTCAAAAGCGTCCTAAGAGGGTTTTTAAGGGAGTAGAGTAAGTTTTTCTTACCAAAATGATATTTTCCTAATTTTCTTTCTTAATTAATCCGAAAATTAATTGTATTTTAATTATTATTTAAGTGTAAGGGAGATTCTTTAGGCATGTGCTAGGCATTAGACATGAAAGGGATTTCCAAAAAAAAAAAAAAACATTAAGATTTTTATTAAATTCCAATTTAGAGAAATTTGGAGATAAAATTAAGTATAAATGGGGAAAGGGTTCAATTAGAGATTTAAAAATAGTGTATGGGTGGGTTCCTCGTTTTCATAGTTTAGGGTTTTGAGAAGTTTGTGTGGAGACAAGCAATGTTTACATTTATGTTATTTTTCTTTTAGATATTGATCGTGTAAAAAGGGGAAAAGCTCGTAAGGTTATCCGGCAAAGCGCATTGTATTGAGGTAGGTAAATGTGGCACAGTTAAATTTAGTAGAGAATTTCTTCTTTCCCTAATGGCCTTTGAATTGTTGTGTTGATGCTTAGAAACCTTGTAATTGAACTCATACTATATTTTATTATACACTAATTGATATGCATATGTTTTATGTCTTATGTTATTATATGAATTTATGTGGTAAAGGGTTTGGTTACTTTTGACCCTATGGTTACTAACTAGTTTATGTTTTCTTTTGCTCATGAGACATCTTACATTACAATTACATTTTCATGTGATGACTTAGCTCTTCATTTATAATATCATTTAACCAAGTAGCATGTAGAGGACATTTGATCATATGTATGAAAGGATGAAAGAAATGATAAGGATCTTCTATGAATAGATTTAGAATGAATGTATGTGCATGCTGATGCGGAAGTATCTTGGTAAAGGGGCTCTTTGAGCCATTGGTAAAGGGACTCTTTTGAGTCAATTGGTAAAGGGGTTCTTATGAACCAAATGGAAAAGGGTTTGGCCAAACGAAATGTACCTGATCAGTACAAAAGATACTTCCGAGACGGGTGCTTACGATATACTTATATTACATTAAAGGCATATGGATATAGAGTATTTTATGATCCATTGAGCAATTTATGTATTGTGTAAAGAGAAGGATTGTAAACTTGACTAAAGAATGAGGCTTAATGGATAACCACGGAGGCATTTTACTTAATTGTTATGGTTTGTTTAATGTTCATATACAAAGCATTGATATACATGTTGTTTCTCTTACCTTGTTTTCTAAATTTAATTGAAAAAGCATTTACCTATTGAGTTGTGACTCACCCATATTGTGGGAACATTTTTCAGGAGGATCTGGGAAAGATAAATGACGGATAGACCACCCCTCACGTACCGTCGTAGGGAGACGACGGGCGGCAGGTTTCTTTTGGGTTATTTTGTCTTTTTGATGTTTTGAGTTAGAAGGATTTTTGTTGAATTGTAAATAAAAGTTAGTTTTTGGATACTTTTTGTAGTTTGAAAACTATATGTTTTGATGTTAATATGATTGATAGATGCAATGAAATGAAAAAATTTTATTTGGAGTTCATTAGTGGCTCTTTCCTTATGTTTGAAAATTATTTGTGTATGTTTGGAGACATGTTCCTCCTGTCCGACCTCTGTTCCCGCCTCGCACTTGCGAGCTAACCGGGCCGGGTCGTGACAATAGTGGTATCAAAGCCCAAGGATTTGAGAATACTGATTTTTATGAAAGAGCCAATAGGGTGATCGTTATTCTCATTTTTATGAAAGAGCCAATAGGGTGATCGTGTAGGTTAGAATAGGTATAATATGCATATGCTATAGATTGTTTAGATTTCTTTATTGCTTTATGTCTCAGGGCTGAGGAACCTGAACCTGATGCCACTGATGGCCATACTAGAGAGGTCAGGGGAGATTTGCCATCCGTAGTGGAGCCTCAAAGTAGTAGCATTAATGCTATTATGGATTCTTTCACACAAATGATGGCGGCTATGACACAGATGATAAAGAG
The DNA here is from genome assembly GCA_019925795.1 of Dendrobium chrysotoxum. Taxonomy (NCBI): domain Eukaryota; kingdom Viridiplantae; phylum Streptophyta; class Magnoliopsida; order Asparagales; family Orchidaceae; genus Dendrobium; species Dendrobium chrysotoxum. Next base: position 4,152,500 of record CM034314.1, on the reverse strand, counting down.
CACGCAGGCTCAAGCAGGGGGTAGTGCAAGCACTGGTATGGACAAGAATTTAAAGTTATTCCAAGATATGAAGCCTCCAACATTCGCAGGAGGTGGACCCATAGAAGCAGAAGACTGGTTAATGGAAGTAGAGAAGATCTTGGAAGGCATGTTATGCCCTGTAGACAGAAGGGTCACCTTAGTTGCTTATGCTTTTAGAGGTGAAGCAGAGAGATGGTGGAGAAGTCAATTAAAAGGAACTTTTGGAGGAAGGCCTAGTAGTCAAGTGTCATGGGAGGAATTTGTCAAGGTGTTTAGAGACTGGTATGTGCCAATGACTGCTAGGAGGTCACTGTTGATTACTATTATTGTGACTGACACTAAGAATACTGATATTGTTACTGATACAGTTCTGCTACCGATAATCCAATATTGTTATTGATACTGCGACTGTAGCTGACAGATTGGTGTGAGCTAAATGGATGATAAGATTGAATGGAATTGATTGAGTGATAAAAATTGACTGACTAACTGATTGATTAGAGTTTATGATGGAAGAATGAAATAAAATTGACTGAAATATAATGTGTTATAGACTGATTATTGATACAGATAACCGGTATATATACATTGATGCATATATTTCTTTATATGATTTACAGCATGCTGTTCTTGTTTACCTTGTATTGATTTCAGTTGTAAGATTTTGGTTATTTGATGGTCTATGTGCTTATTATGTGGTTTTATATGATTTCAGGTAAAGATAAGGATGCTATGATATGAGGCTCCGGATAACATGCATAATATTTCCGCTGTTCACAAGAAATTGATAAGCTCTAGTTAAATGCTAATATAAAAGACAGATGTAATTCTTCCAATATAGATCCCGGGGTGTGACAATGCAAATGTAAAAATGTGTAAGTGCAAACTTCAAAATTATTACATGCATGTAAACAGATTACAAAATGAGTTCATTTATTCATTGCATGAGCTTACAACAAGTATCTGGATAATCAGTACAACACTTTAAGATCTTAATATACACCTTTAATGGCACTGCTTCTAAGTGCACCTTATAGGAAGATTGGATTGTTGCCTCAACGCCTATTCTTGCAATTCAAAACAGCCTGAATGGTCTCTCAATTGCATATAATAATCACTCAGCAATTGATTTGCATTATGTCAAGTTAGAATTACTCAAATCTCATATAAATGTGTTGAGTACATAGCAAAAAAGTTTTGATGGTTCAATGTCATTGATCTCAATTGCACTAACCTTGCCGCAATTACCTAGGCAATCTCAATGCACTCAATCTTCACTTGAGCCCAAAAATCAAACTTCCCTAGATCGGGTGACCACAAAGCAGCTTTACTGAAGACAACTCAGTCTATCAAAACTTTAGTATCATCATCAGCAACCTCCACTCTCGGTACTACAATGTTTGTCAACTTAATTAAGGTTTCACACGCTTTAGTCGACAATCAATCTCTCCATGTGCCACATCTAATATTCTTCCTTCCATTCTGATGCAATCATGTTTTTTTATTTATTTCTTATTAAACAATGGTTTTATTTTATTTTTAGTTATTTTACATTTTTTTTAGCTATCCAATGATGGAAGGCATCCTATGAGCATGGTAGGTTGTGCTTTGGGCTTGGTAGACCTTGGTTTGCTAGCTTGGGTCCTTTGGTGGTTGCTGATTTTCGGTTGGGAGCTGATTTTGGAGTTCTATTTTTGTGAGCTGAAGTTTAGCTCATTAAATTCTAAAAGGTATGAAGTTTTGGTGAAGCTCATTAATTCTTAAAGGTATGGTGGAATGTGGCTTTTCTTTTCCCCTTGCTGCCTCCTCATTTTCCCCCTTGCTGCCTCCTCGGTTTCTCCTCTTAACCCTTCGGTTTTGGTGGTTTTGCTTCTGTTTCCCAAATGGTTGGCTGGGCTTCTTGTGCCTGCTGCCTTGGTTGTTGGTTTGGCCCTTCGGTTCCTTCCCAGTTGGCTGGTTCCGTGGCCTGCTGCCTTGGTTGCTGATCTGCCCCTTCGGTTCCTTCCCAGCTGGCTGTTCCGTGCCCTTTATGGCTGATTTGCAGTGGACTTTTGCCCTGTTTTCCTGTGCTGAAATTTATGGCTGCTGTTTGGTGACCTTTGGTCTTTCATTTCCCTAAATCTAATTGGTTTAGATGGAGGTGCTATGGCTGTTTGGTTTCCTTATGGTTTGCCTATTTATATAACATGTTTTTGGAAGAAAAAGGGTGTTGAAAATTGCTTGGTATAGCCACCTAAACCTGAGGGTTTCTTCTCTTGGAAAAGCTTGAGAGCTTTGTCCACCTTCTTCTCCTCTTTTCTATAGCTTGCGAGCTATATTCTTCTCGGGCTTCTTATCTCTTCTTCTCTCCACAAGTTACATTCCACCTGTATCCTTCCTCTGGTTCTTTTGGTGTTGTTGGTTGGTTGATTTGGAGAGCATTTGCCGGCGGAGTTGGTTGGACGGTTGGACTTTCTTGCTGTGGTGGACCATTTGGTTTGCTAGCCCTAAGCACATAATTTACTTTACCTACTTTTCGATACATGCGAGGAAACCGTTCCTACGGTTGTTCTGAGGATAGCGACTTTTTATTTTTCTTTTTGTTTCGTTTGGTTTCAATTCTCCTTTGTCTTTTGGAAATGTGGATGATTGCTACTATTTGACGTTAATTTAAGTAAGTGTTGCCTATTGTTCTCCTTATCTGGCTTTCTCTCTAGTTTGCTTGCATCAGTTTTGGTATCAGAGCAAGTTCTTATCCTCGGTTTGTCGTTTCTTTTTCGTTGGTTTTTATCCGTGGTTAGTGGCTTCTTATCTGATTTTGGTGAGTCTTTCTTTGTCATATTTCTATGGCTAATAATCCGGGGGATTGGCAAAATCTTTTGCAACAATTAAATAACTTGCAACAACAAGTAAACACTTTGCCTGAGGCAGTGGCAAATCTAAATGTTAACAATGCTAATGTCCAAACTTCTGAAAGTGAAGAAGAGGGGCCTAGAAACAATAATAGGCAACAAAGAAATTGGGATCATGGGATCAAAATTGATGTTCCTAATTTTGAGGGAAAGTTACAACCGGATCACTTTTTAGAATGGGTAGAAAAAATGGATCAGTTTTTTAAATGGAAAGAAATACCTGACAACAGGAAAGTTCGTTTTGCAAGTTTAAAACTTTCTGGTCATGCTTTAACATGGTGGAAAAATTGTCAAAATAATAGACTTAGGAGAGGTAAAGAAAAAATCCAAGTTTGGGAAAAAATGAAAGAAAAAATGAAGGGAAAGTTTTTGCCAACTGATCATGCTAGAACTATATTTCAGGAATTTAATAATTTGAGACAAAGCAACCAATCTGTTGAGGAATATACTGAAACATTTTATAAACTTCAATCTAGAAACGATTTGAATGAATCTGAAGAGAAAACTGTGTCAAGATACATTAATGGTTTAAAATTGTCTATTCAGGATCAACTTAACTTGCATCATATTATTAAAACTGACGAGCCATATCGAATGGCAATAAAGGTGGAAAAGCAACATCAAAGAGAAAGGGGTCATAACAAAATTGTGGAAACATATAAAAGGAGAACAACTGGAGGGGTAAAAACTCAAACTTCTGGAAACACATCTGGTGTCAAAATAAAAACTTTTGAAACACAAAATACTGAAAAGGGAAAAGGAATTATAGGAACAAAACCTGCTGAACAACCTAAATTAATTGGACCTTGTTATAAATGTGGGCTCTATGGTCATCTTTCTGCCACTTGTAGAAAGAATAATCCACCTAGGAGCAATTTCATTGAAAATGATGAAAACTTGGAGGAGGAAGAAGAAAATAATTCTGGTTCTGAAAATGAAGAGGAAGTAGAGAAAATAGATGTTGAAGGAGATGAGGGAGAGGAACTTTTGGTCATAAGGCAAGTTTTAACAACAAAAATTGACAAAGGGGATAGATGGTTAAGGAGAAATATTTTTAAAACAACTTGTACGGTGGAGGGAAAAATCTGTACGCTCATGATTGATAGTGGAAGTTCTGAAAATTTTGTTTCACAAAAATTGGTTGATAAACTGAAAATAAAGTCAAAACCTCTTGCCAAAACTTACAAAATTTCTTGGTTTAAAGAGGGGGGTGAGGTTCCTATCACTAAGCAATGTGTTGTGAATCTTTCAATTGGTGGATCTTTTAAAGATCAAGTTCTTTGTGATGTAGTACCACTTGAAGTTTGTCACATTTTGTTGGGACGACCTTGGCAATACGACCACAAAACTATTCACAATGGGGAAACAAATACATACACTTTGGTTCAAAATAACAAGGAATACACTCTCCACCCTCAAAAACTTGTGCCTGATTCACCTTCAAAAAGTAAACTGGTTGCAAAAATTGATACTCCTGAGCTGCTTTTGAATGCTAATGATTTGAAATGTTCTGAAGTTGCTTACTTAGTTGTGGGAAAGGAAAATGATTCTACTTTTCAAATTCCTAAAGAAATGAAGGCTTTACTCGATGATTTTTCTGACAAAACTCCTGATGAGTTACCTATTGGTTTGCCTCCTATGAGAAATATACAACATCATATTGATTTGATTCCTGGAGCTACTTTACCTAACCTTTCTCATTATAGAATGAGTCCTTCTAAACATGACGAGCTTTTTAAACAAGTGACTGATTTATTAACAAAATGTTTGATTCAAGAAAGTTTAAGTCCTTGTGCTGTGCCTGCTTTGTTAACTCCAAAAAAAGATGGAACGTGGCGTATGTGTGTGGATAGCCGTGCAATAAATAAAATCACTATTAAGTATAGATTTCCGATTCCTAGACTGGATGACATGCTTGATATGCTCAGTGGTGCTAAAATCTTTTCTAAAATTGACTTGAGAAGTGGGTATCACCAAATAAGAATAAGACCACGAGATGAATGGAAAACTGCTTTCAAAACAAAAGAGGGTTTATATGAATGGCTTGTGATGCCTTTTGGTCTTTCAAATGCGCCGAGTACTTTTATGCGAACTATGAATCATGTTTTACGATCTTTTATTGGAAAATTTGTGGTGGTATACTTTGACGACATTTTGATTTATAGTATTCATATTTCTGATCATTTGAATCATGTGAAACAAGTTTTACAAACTTTGCGAGAACAAAGGCTTTTCGTTAATTTAAAAAAGTGTTCTTTCATGACTTCTAGTTTGACATTTTTGGGCTTTATTATTTCTGCTGAGGGAATTAAAGTGGATCCAATCAAAATTGAGGCAATTCAAAGTTGGCCTACTCCGAAAAATATAACTGAAGTGAGAGGATTTCATGGGTTAGCTTCTTTCTATAGAAGGTTCATTAAAAACTTCAGTTCTGTGATTGCTCCTATTACTGATTGTTTAAAAAAGGGGATTTTTCGGTGGACTCCTCAAGCTGAAAAAACTTTTGAAATCATAAAAGCTAAAATGAGTCAAGCACCCATTTTGAGTTTACCAAATTTTGAGAAAATTTTTGAAGTTGATTGCGATGCTTCTAATGTTGGTATTGGTGCTGTTTTGAGTCAGGAAGGGAAACCTATTGCCTATTTTAGTGAAAAATTGAATGACGCTCGTGCTAAATATTCTGTTTATGATTTGGAATTCTATGCCATTGTCCAGGCTTTGAAATTTTGGCGATGTTATTTGATCCAAAGAGAATTTATTCTTAACACTGATCATGAAGCACTTCGTTTTCTGGGTTCTCAAAAAAATTTGAATAAGAGACATGCCAAGTGGGTTTCTTTTTTACAAGAGTATACTTTTCATATCAAACATAAAACTGGTGTTTTGAATAAGGTGGCTGATGCTTTAAGTCGAAGATCTCATTTGTTGGTAACTGTTTACCCAACTATTACTTCATTTGATTTTCTGAAAGATACTTATGCTACTGATTCTGATTTTAAGAGTATTTGGGATTCTTGTCTTACTTCTGGATCTGATCCTTCTGCGCAGTTTGTTATTCATAAAGGATTTTTGTTTAAAGGTTCTCGACTTTGCATATCTAAAAACTCTTTAAGAGAGCAACTTGTGAAAGAACTTCATAGTGGGGGTTTGGGTGGTCATTTTGGTCAGGGAAAAACTATTGCTTTAGTGGAAGAAAAATACTTTTGGCCTCACATGAGAAAGCAAATTGCTAAGATAGTGAAACAATGTAAGGTATGTCAGGCTTTTAAGGGAACTTCACAAAATGCTGGTTTGTATACTCCTTTGCCTATTCCTAACAAACCTTGGGAGGATATTTCCATGGATTTCATTTTGGGTTTGCCTGTTACTATTCGAAAATTTGATTCTGTTTTTGTGGTGGTGGATCGTTTTAGCAAAATGGCACATTTTATCCCTTGCAAAAAAACTTCTGATGCTTCTTACATTGCTGATTTGTTTTTTAAAGAGATTGTTCGTCTTCACGGTGTTCCTCGTACTTTTACTTCTGATCGAGATACTAGATTTTTAAGTCATTTTTGGAGAACTCTTTGGGCAAAACTTGGAACTTATCTTCAATTCAGTAGTGCATATCATCCTCAGACTGACGGACAAACTGAGGTTGTCAATCGAAGCTTGGGAAATTTATTAAGGTGTCTTGCTGGGGAAAAACCATCCCAATGGGATTTAGTCTTGCCCCAAGCTGAGTTTGCTTACAATAATTCTGTTAATCGTACAACTGGTAAAACTCCTTTTGAGATTCTTTATGGCCAACCTATTCCTCATATTTTAGATAGAAACTGTTTGCCTTTACCAAATAAAACCAGTGCTGAAGCTTTTGAAACTTTTGACCACATAAAGTCTGTCCAACAGCAAGTCCTAGAAAAACTCCAAAAGGCTAATGCTAAGTATAAATCTGCTGCCGATAAGCATCGAAAAGAGGTTAATTTTAATGTGGGTGACATGGTTATGGCTTACTTTCGTCGCCAACGGTTTCCTGTTGGTACTTTTAGAAAGCTAAGCAGAAAAAAATTTGGTCCTTTTCATGTGCTTAGAAAATTAGGCACAAATGCCTATCTATTGGATCTTCCTATTTCTGTTGGCACTTCTCCTATATTTAATGTTTCTGACCTTTCTTTATATGAAGGAGATTCTGATGATTCAGTGGAAATTGAAACTTTGTCATTCTTTACTCCTATGGCAAAAGCTGAAGATCAAATTGAAGATATTATTGATGTTAGAGTTTCTAAAACAAGGCAAGGTGAACATAAACGGTTCTTGGCAAAATGGAAGAACCATCCTCTGACCGACTGCACTTGGATGAATGAAAAAGAGCTAAAACAAAGACATCCTGATCTTTTTCAAAGAGTTACTGATGCTTTCTCATCTGGAGATGAGATTTTCCCACTAGGGGGGAATTGATGCAATCATGTTTTTTTATTTATTTCTTATTAAACAATGGTTTTATTTTATTTTTAGTTATTTTACATTTTTTTTAGCTATCCAATGATGGAAGGCATCCTATGAGCATGGTAGGTTGTGCTTTGGGCTTGGTAGACCTTGGTTTGCTAGCTTGGGTCCTTTGGTGGTTGCTGATTTTCGGTTGGGAGCTGATTTTGGAGTTCTATTTTTGTGAGCTGAAGTTTAGCTCATTAAATTCTAAAAGGTATGAAGTTTTGGTGAAGCTCATTAATTCTTAAAGGTATGGTGGAATGTGGCTTTTCTTTTCCCCTTGCTGCCTCCTCGTTTTCCCCCTTGCTGCCTCCTCGGTTTCTCCTCTTAACCCTTCGGTTTTGGTGGTTTTGCTTCTGTTTCCCAAATGGTTGGCTGGGCTTCTTGTGCCTGCTGCCTTGGTTGTTGGTTTGGCCCTTCGGTTCCTTCCCAGTTGGCTGGTTCCGTGGCCTGCTGCCTTGGTTGCTGATCTGCCCCTTCGGTTCCTTCCCAGCTGGCTGTTCCGTGCCCTTTATGGCTGGTTTGCAGTGGACTTTTGCCCTGTTTTCCTGTGCTGAAATTTATGGCTGCTGTTTGGTGACCTTTGGTCTTTCATTTCCCTAAATCTAATTGGTTTAGATGGAGGTGCTATGGCTGTTTGGTTTCCTTATGGTTTGCCTATTTATATAACATGTTTTTGGAAGAAAAAGGGTGTTGAAAATTGCTTGGTATAGCCACCTAAACCTGAGGGTTTCTTCTCTTGGAAAAGCTTGAGAGCTTTGTCCACCTTCTTCTCCTCTTTTCTATAGCTTGCGAGCTATATTCTTCTCGGGCTTCTTATCTCTTCTTCTCTCCACAAGTTACATTCCACCTGTATCCTTCCTCTGATTCTTTTGGTGTTGTTGGTTGGTTGATTTGGAGAGCATTTGCCGGCGGAGTTGGTTGGACGGTTGGACTTTCTTGCTGTGGTGGACCATTTGGTTTGCTAGCCCTAAGCACATATTTACTTTACCTACTTTTCGATACATGCGAGGAAACCGTTCCTACGGTTGTTCTGAGGATAGCGACTTTTTATTTTTCTTTTTGTTTCGTTTGGTTTCAATTCTCCTTTGTCTTTTGGAAATGTGGATGATTGCTACTATTTGACGTTAATTTAAGTAAGTGTTGCCTATTGTTCTCCTTATCTGGCTTTCTCTCTAGTTTGCTTGCATCACATTCCTTGAGGGCATAGGCAACGGCACCTCTTTCTTTACCACTAGATTCTATTCTATATGCGTCTCTGTCCAGAATACCCTTCAATCTTTTCAAAGTTAGCTTCCTTCATCTTGCCCGAGATCCATCTCAGGATGTTCTGCTTGAACTCTTGCAGCCCTTTCTCCTTGGGAAGTCAAGTCTTCAGTCCAGCATCTAGCTCCTTTTGCACATGAGATGGACAATTGTCTCTTTGAGGCTTGGGATTTTTGGTAGACCATCACCAGACAACAGCAACTCTATTGTTGCCACCTTAGCTGGAGAATCGTCATGATCCACCATCTCCATATCCTCTACCTAGTCAGCAACTTGAGGTTCATTATCCTCTGTGGCAGCGCCCTCTCCAACATTCTCCAGCAAAGTCAACAAACCATTTAGTCCAAACATTTCACCATAGGCTCCTCAACAAAGTTCATCGATATTGATGTAGTCGTCAAAAGGGCTCTCCTCTAGGTTGCCTTTAGCGGCCATATCATTCTCAGCCACCTCCTTCGACTCGAACATCTTTCTTTTAAGAGCTATGCTCTCTGCTCAAGCATCTTTAACTTGAAGATCCTCCACCCATAACTATAACATCTCCAACAATGATGATTTATTTGTCCGAAACTTGCATGCCCGCTCCTTGTTTTAAAGATTTTATTATTGCAGCTACCACAACTTTTTAATATTATTTTGAAGACTAAAAAGATGTCAGATGAGTGGAGAATCAGTGTGTTGATTTCTATTTTTTAATATTTCCGCTCTCTAAGCTGATGCACAAGATTGTGCGAATTATAGAAGAATTAAGTTAATGTGTCACACTTTAAAACTATGGAGAAGAGTTATTGAGCATAGGCCATAACATAGGTTGCGGTGTGACACTACTGTTTCTCAAAAACAATTTGGATTCATGTCAGGTAGGTCTACTATGGAAGCTATTCATTTATTGAGAGATTTGATGGAGAAGTATAGAGAGAATAAGGAGGATCTACATATGATTTTTATTGATTTAAAGAAAGTATATGATAAAGTTCCAAGAGAAGTGCTGTGGAGAGTTCTACATAAAAAATGGGTTAATAATGCTTATAATTAAGTCATTAAGGATATGTATGCAGGAGCTATGACTTGTGTTCAAACACAAGGTGGTTTGACCAAGTATTTTTCTATTTCAGTTCGATTACATCAAGGATCAGCCTTAAGCCCATATCTTTTTTCTTAAGTCATGGATGTTCTCACTAGACATTTGCAAGAGTTTGTACCCTGGTGTATACTTTTTGCTGATGATATTCTTCTTGTTGATAAGACTAGAGAGGGAGTTGAAGGTAAACTTGAATATGGAGATCAACCTTAGAGTCTAAAGGTTTTCGTTTGATTAGATCTACAACTGAATATATGGAGTGTAATTTTAGTAATAATAGATCTAGTGGGGGAATTGTTACTTTGGGTGATCAAGTCATTAATAAGAGTACACGTTTTAGATATTTTCAATCTATTGTTCAGAGTGATGGTGAAATAGATGGGGATATTATTAGTAGAATTCAAGTTGGATGGTTGAAGTTGAGGAATGCATCGAGCTTGTTGTGTGATAGATAAGTCCCTCTCAAACTTAAGGGAATATTCTATAAGATGGTAGTGAGACCTGCAATGTTTTATGGTGCAGAATGTTGGCCATTAAAAGAGAAGCATAATATTAAGTTAAGTGTTGCAGAGATGAGGATGCTCAGGTAGATGAGTGGCTTTACTCTTAGAGACAGAATACGAAATGAGCATATACTTGAAAAGGTTGGAGTAGCTCCGGTGGAAGCTAAGATTAGAGAAAGTCGCCTTAGATGGTTTGGTTGCATAAAACGGGGGCCTTCCGATTACCTGGTTAGGAAAGTAGATGTATTATATTTGACTTATGTTAAGAAATATAGAGGTAGGCCTAAAAAGACTTGGTTAGAAAATATTAGAAATGATCTTTCTTTATTAGAATTAAATGAGAATTTGACTCTTAACAGAACACAATGGAGAAAAAGGATTCATGTAGCCGACCCCATATAGTGGGATAAAGGCTTGTTGTTGTTGTCGTCGTCTCTTCTCGACCGTTTTCTTCAGTGCTAGGTCCTTCACAGCCTTCATAGGCGCTCCAACAATAATGACTCATCTTAATGCTTCTCGATCATTCCATTCAACTAAAACAAGCTTAGCAATAGTTCATATTTTTAGTTTAATGATCTTTCTTCAAGGTCCATATGGATCTAAATTTCAAAAGCTCAAAGACAATAAGCAGAAAGTTTTGCGTTTCTTCATTGGAACGCCATACTCTATATACGAGTTCAAAATAAAAGAGAAAAATGTTCATCAAATTCAAAATCATCCTGATGGTCCAATATTTGCTAGCCAAACATCAAGCAATATTGACCAACTAGTGAGAATGGGAAGCCAAAGGATTTCCTCAGATTGACAAACACTTTATTACCTGCTAATTGCTTTTTGAGCAATCCAAATCATCTCAGAACAGAACACCTCTTCGTGCTTAGCCACTTAGGAAAAGCAAATTCTTCTTCGTGAAAGTCCATTCAAAGTTCAATCTAAGAACAACTAAAGATTTTTTTAGTCTATTCCCCAAAGCCTTCTATAAATTCCTTTAATTTTATTCTTGACACAACATATAAAGTCTACTCAGGTTCTTCTTCGCCCCTCTTAGATCCATTCTGATTTCCTTTCAACCTACTCCTTAAAGTCTTCTTAGTTTTCCTCTCAATTTTATTCTCAACACAACAAGCGGAATTTACTCCAGTTCTTCTCCATCAAGGCAATCTTCACTTCTCGATATTGGCAACATCTCTATTTATATGAAAACAGAAGTAATTATTTTTTCATCAATAGTATCACCTCCATTCATGCACATGGCCAAATCCTTTGAATATATCCTCCATGTTGATCAAATGAGCTGTGACTCATTTGTGGCTCATTACTGATTCAATGATAACAAATCTTGCGTTATATCACCAAATTCTTTGTTACGTACTTCTTCAAAGAACACAATATAAAAACAACCATGAATATGATCGTTTTTTACTAGACGAGTACAAGCTACTTGAAAATATGCTCAAAATGCAATTTCAATATATTTAAAGAAGTAAAATGATCATCCATGGTTTAACAATTTAGCGAATGTTTAGAATATTTTCCTTATAAATTAATTAGGTTATAATAATCAAGATTTGAATTTATTTTAGCTAAATTTTTAAAAATTATTTTAAGATTTTTGGAAATTTATTTGACTTGATTTTTAATTTATTTGATTAATTAAAATTAATTATTGATGTTAAACTATTTTATTATGTCATTAATAATCATTGGTAAAATGCTCAATGATCATGGATGGGTTTCGCAAAGTTATTTAATTCTAAATTTCATAATGTATATATCAAAATTGCTAAACAATCATCAACCAAGATAAAATAATTCAAAATATGAAAACAAAAGAAAAAGAGAATGAGTTGACCACATTAATTAAAGGCATTAACTTCTCACAATATTCTAAGTAAGAGCACACTTTCCGATGCAAAATCACCCACTTCCCATATAATACATAAATGATTGAATCAAAACTTCAAATTTCCAAGCTAGATATTTTTAAGAAAAATTTAATTAAATTATTTAATATTTAAGCACAAATGGGCGTTGGTGGGCTCGTGAAGTATGCATCCTTCTTTCTTGAATTATTCTTGAATTATTCAAAGCATTGATTTGATATATAGTAAATGATTTTTATGGGCTTCTTTGATGCTCCCTTAGGTCCACTCTAATATCCACTTATATGTCTTTAATATATGGCCCATATAAATCTTTATGATTTGTTACATCAATTATATGAAATTAAATTATATTATAACATAAAATAACATACTAACATAATGTGGCGTCATCTTGTACTATGTCATATTATACTATAACATAATATAACATAGTATACATAATATATAATACTATAAAATATTATAACACACTATATTATATCGCATTATATAATGTTATACTATACCATACTATACTATTGCATACTACACTGCACTAGGAATCAACCAAAGTCCACAAGAGCCTCAATTTAACAAACAAATTAATGACGACTATTTTTAACATATAACTCAACTTGTTTTTAACTAGAGGCAGCATATTGGGCAAACCTTTGATACAATGCCCTAAAGCCCCATGTAAATTTGGTCAAAATCAATCTTCTTGACCTTCAAATCTGTATTTTTAATAATTTATATCATAGTAATCTCCTTTATACTATATAATATTATACTACGCTATATTTTGACATACCCTACTATGATATAGTAGTATATCATACTACACTACACAGTAAGAAATTATGATACAATATATTATATTATACCACACTACAATATTATAGTATTTTATTATATTATGCACTATGTTATACAATACTCTATTGTTTTCTATTGAATACTATGACATAGTCAAATATTCTAGGACATAGTGCTATATCGTATACCATACTATAATATATTATCTTAAATTATATAATATTTTATTATAATATTTTATAACATATTATAATATATTATAACATATTGAATTCACGCCAGGCTATTGTATGTTATAACCTAAAGCTTCCTATTATTTTGGATCTGCATGAGAAAGCTAGCCTAGGTGTTGACTGAAATCTACTCCCAAGGCATGCTTGTTGGTCTTTGTTGTTGTTGTTGATGTTGTGGGTTCGAAGGTTGTTCATGCCTAATATTCTATCGTTATTGAACTGGCTCTAGTTACCTATTGGTTATTAGGCTTGCCAAACACCTACTGGCATTCCCACAATTCACCTTTGTCACCTTTTTAGCAACTACTAATGCATGCCCAAACATGTTAAATAACAAGAATATCAACCTCATTAGAGCAAAGAATAATGTCTCAAATCAAAGACCCCCAAAATAGGCACTTAGCAAGGATTTGGGATCAACCACAATAATTCATTTGCTTTACAAGCAAAACGATGAAAGAAAACATGAAGAGACTCACCCATGCCCTCTCAAATTCTAAAGGAATGGGTATACTTAACGATGTCTACTAGCTATGACTGGTTAATACCTGAGTTAATCAAATGCAATAATGGTTGACATGGAGTTTTAAAGGACAATAGAATTAGGACCAAGCCTAGCTGCTCATTGATGATGAGAAGATCTGGCTAAGAACCATGATTGTGGCCTCATTATTATATGAAAGTGATCAATATGGTGATACGGATCCATGTACACATTTTAGGGATCAAATGTTGGCATCTTAAGCACAAGCGAGATCAAGTGGCAGGGAATCTAGTCAGTGAGAGTACTCTCATCCAAGTTTTGTAGTGGAGATAGGTTGTTTTTTGAACCAGTGGAGAACTCCTAAGAAGAGGCGTCAAAGTTTTTCCCAGAGATGCACATGCAGGAGCATGTCTGCCAATGCTTGAGCATGGATTCATGAAAGGTTTGCATAAAATTTTGATATTTGTATCCCTGACGCATAAAAGACTTCTACTTGTAAAAATTGTAATATTCTAGATAATCATAAAACTTCAAAGAAAGATCTACAATTGAAAGCTCCAATTTCTATCTTGGGCTGTGAAATCATTTTCAAGGACAATGTTTATACCCGTGTGCATATACTTGACAGAAATACAACTTTCGCATATATTTAATGTATTTATAAAACTTAATAAAATCAGTCGAATTGATGCACAGAAAGTTGTTTTGATATAATTAGAAAAACACAATAAAATATTGAAACTGACCTTGATTTCTGCTCCAGTATAAGTAAGAGAATTCCGGTGTATGTCAGATGTCATGGCCTCAGTCATAAGCTTAAACACCTTCTTACTCATGTTGGTTGTCATAACAACTTTCTTTCCAGATGCATATATCCGTCTTATACCAAGATCTGCTGCCATGCGCCTTACATAGAGTTTTTTTAAAAGTATCTGCAGAATATGGATAAGAGCTTAAAATCTCAATAGCGTTATGATAAACATTTCACATTTAACACAAGTAATGCTCATCAAAAAGTAGATTTAACATAACTCGTCATTTTTACCTCCATTGAATGAGGTTCTTTTCCATATTGCCGTCGCAACTGCTCAGTGAATTGCATCAGGCTCCAAATGTCACTTTCAGCAGCTCTCTCAGCTTCATTAATTAATTCCACAGGGTTGTTAATATTGCTTATATATTCCGAAGAAAGGCGGGGAGTAATATTTACATCAAACTGTAACAACAGAGAAAAATGAATACTCGACAAAGTATCTAATTTACAAATAGAATACACTTCTGGAGAAAGTGAGAGCTGCACTTTATGAAATTAAAAATACCTGTGCATCCTTGTAAGAAACTGATATAACACGGTGTTCATCAACCTGAGAAGACAAGGCAAACCAGATATTCAATAGTGTCGGAAAAACCTTACAATAGATTGGCGGCCTGCATTCCATTAACTACATATTGCTCTCAGCTGAATTTGTAATGCAGTTATAGTTTACAAAGCAGGGGAACTGTTGAAATATAGCAATCACAAAGAACTGGCGATTCATCTTTCATTAAATTAAGAAATAGCATATCTTTTTAGCTTTCCAAGATATGTCCAACTAAGTTAATCAATTTTCAGCTTAGATATTTGATATTTTAGCTTCCTGAGAAATGTCACCGCACAGATTCCTTCTTCAGAAGCTATATTATATTTTGTCAACCAAGTACGATCCTTACAACACTTCTCTTGTAGTTTTATATCACATTATTAATTCCAGGGCACCAGTTCTTGATGTACTGCAAATTGTCAACAACAATAAAACCCCGCATTCCTTTGAGGCTAGAATTGCATTTGGACAATACATCACTTAATAGAAAATTCTCCCCCTTTCATTCATTCATTCTACAAAAAACCATACATACTCCAATTTGGCTACTAGGAAGTTAGAAAGACTATGATGGCGCATTTTTTAACTTTAATAGATTTGAAATATTTTATGATTACGTACAGCACCAAAAAAATATATTTTATCCCAAAAGATAAAAATATTATTTTGTCATAGACTCAATAATCAAAATTTAAATTTTACTTTATATGCCCAGAGACTTTCTTATATATTATATTTAATTTGTAGTATTTAAGCAATTTAAAAAGGTAAAAGTCCAAATTTTACATAAAA
This sequence comes from Dendrobium chrysotoxum, assembly GCA_019925795.1. Lineage (NCBI taxonomy): Eukaryota > Viridiplantae > Streptophyta > Magnoliopsida > Asparagales > Orchidaceae > Dendrobium > Dendrobium chrysotoxum. The sequence goes on along the minus strand of CM034314.1, from coordinate 4,136,720 downwards.
CATTATACCCAAGTTTTATTATATTTTTATAAAATCCTACCATTAATACTAATTATTGAATCCAGATTTGTTTGGCAAATAATTCCCAACTATACTAACAGATCAACCCAAGGTTTAAAATTGTGCAATTTGGTATTGAGGCATTTTTTATTTGTGAGGCAACGCGTAAGTCTCAAGGTGTTTTGAGGCATGAGCCTCAAAATTTAAAAATTGTATAGAGTCAAAATGAGTATTTATTTGTATAATAACCAAATAATATATTAAAAATTTACATAAGAAATAAATTGATATATATGTGAAATAAAAAATGCACAATATATAAAGTGATAAATAATAAATTGTGTGAAATAAAATTGAGATTCAAGCATCACAATAATAAAACAACATATGTTGGGGAAATTTTGTCATCCTCAACAGATTACCTATTTTGTGATCGAGCACGGCATAGAAAATGATATATTATCCTAAATGTCAAAAATATCATTTCTCTATGGACTCAATAACAAAATTTATAATTTTAATTTCTAAATAGAGATTTTTTCTCATTCAATATTTTGTTGAATGGGATTTTTTTTATTCTGGGGTACGGATGCCCCATATGGGCTTGGTTAATTACATCTCAAATGTTTGTTATTTGAGAAAATTTCTAATTAAACTAGTGGTTTCCTTTCTTTTTAAAATCATCAAAATATTGGCTAAATTTTTCAATTTAAAATTCATGAAATTCTTATTTAAAGATTTGGTCTTTAGGAATTTCAAAGAATGAGGAGATCAAACTAATCTGATTTGGAATGGAAGTCAAAGGAATTGAGCGTAGGAGTATTTAATTCTGAGGGAAACTCAAAAATACTCAAACTATCATATGTTGGGCTTTACATTTTAGAATCAAATTTTATTTAAGTTGATCATGTTCATTTAAAATGTTGGGGTTTATATTCTAACAACATATGTTGAAGGAAATGCCTGAAAGGTGAGGACTTATAAAGTGATTGAAATCAACAAATGCCTCAAACCCTAAAACTAAGGTGAGGATCACTGAGGGATAGTATCTCAAACCTGAGTCTAACGGAGTGCAGGAGACTTACAAGCTACATCTCACATGAGGTGTAGCTAGTCTGACCTCTGGATTTATTGCTCTGCTTGGAAAGGGCTACCAGCTAACCCCTCTAAACACTTTAAAACTATGTAGTTCGGTCTCAAATGCATATGAAGAGTAGGGAAGATTGTTTTTCATTTAGAAGATATGGCTTACAATTTGGATTTGAGGCCAAGATCCCTGACCATGAAGGGTATGTAGAATGTTAACTCACAAATGCAAATTTTTGTTATATAGTCCTTAAGTGAGAGCTTTCTATATATGACGTACTGGACTATGCATGATCATATAAATTTTAGAAAACTTAGCTCCTTGGAGGTAGCCATATAATTTTTCTTTTTATTCATAAAAACATGAAGCTTATAGTTGATTTTATGTTGTTTATATTTTAATAAATAGAAAACTTATTTTGTCCTAAGAGCCTACCATATCAAAAGTCCAGGCCACCCACAAGCAAAACAAAAGAAGAAACCTAAGAAAAAGCATGCTTCTATTATGCACCTAATAAGTAATCAATACATGAATATATATGCAAATCAACCAAAAAATAAGTGTTAATGTCTAAATTATTAAAATCAAATTTGACAACTGAGTTTCATGCCATTATACAACCTAGTCAAATTTTATTTACAGACTCTACTTGTTGAGGGTCTTCAAGTTCTGGCTTCTAGGCAGGTCTTGAGCTTCAACTTTAGTAGGTACATCTTCTTGATCTGCCTCTCCTTTAACTAAACCCCACAAGTTTAAAATACAACCTAAGTCTAATCAAATATATTTGAAAAGAAAAGACTCAAGCATGTCAAACAAAGGATTAGAAAACAGCTTATATGACAGAAATACCACATCCAGAATTTGCTTAGCACTTAAAGTGCTAAGCCCATATTTCTATCCTATTGGTCACATTTCTTGAGGGGTTTAAGCAGGACATATTAGCAAGCATTTTATTTATTATTTATTGCACCCTTTTTGGACATGGCCACTTGCAAGAAAAGCATGCATATATATATTTCTAAACAATCCACTTAAGGGCAAGTGCCCACAACGCAGAAAATCCAAAAAGAATCACACCAAAACATCAAACACATGCACAGAAAAAGAAAAAAATCCTAATCCTAGCATGCCTAAGGGGCTGTGCACCTAAGTGTGTGAGACTTATGTGACATGTCACACTATGAAAGGTGTTTATGTTTTATTGAGGAAAGAAGACTTTTAATCTTAGTCCAAGGGTGATTCCACTTTAAATTGTTTGTGACTTAAAGATTTATTTGACTTTTAGGCGTTTCATATTTAGGAGGATTATGAAGAACTCATAAGACAACCACTGCTAGTTTTTAGTCAAATCTTACTACTTATGAGTCCTAAGATACAATAATGCAACCATTGATTGTTGTATCATAAGACTCAGATGATTTTTAGATGTTTTAAAGTTCTGTTAGTTGGATAAGAGATGAATGTTCACCTAATAGTATAAGGTAAATATGTATAAGGGTTATACTTAGGTCTTTGTGAAATTCACACAATAGAGTAGGATGAATTTCAACAAATGGATATCTCCTAGAAAGACATCTAAGAGTTATGTATTTTAAATGTCATGAGAGGAGAAACTTGTTTTGGTTAAGTAAAAATGATTACTTAGAGTTTGGATCTAAGCAGAGAGATGTCCAACATGTAGCTTTTGGGCTAGATGTTGGAGGATTCTCCTTAGCTTTTAGAGCTAAGGAGGGGGAATGTAGGAATCCAAAATGTTACTTTTGAGCTAAATATTGAAGAGTTCTCCTTAGCTTTTGGAGCTAAAGAGATGAGAAATCTCCTAACATTTAATGTTGAGGGGAAAGAGGGGAGACCTATAGCTTTCGTGCTAAGGTTAGAAGTCTTCTAAGGCTTTTGGATTCCTTAGAAGGAGAAATGACCTATAGTTTTGGAACTACAAGTCAAGAAGCACTCATCGAATTTTGTATTCAATGATGCACGGTCATCTACCTAATTTGGATTAAGTAAATACAGGAGGGTGAGATGTAAATGTGGATTACAAATCATAAAGAGTTTTCCTTGAACTTGTGGATGTTCAAGGAAAGATGTTCAGTCACCTAACTTGAGTTAGGCAAATGAGATGATTTCCTATAACTTTTGAGTTGTAGGAAGGAAGTAGAAACATAGAACTTCTTTAAACTTTGAGATGCTCAAAGAAAGATGATCATTCATCCAATTTAGATTAGGAGAATGAAGAGATCCCAAACAACTCTTGAGTTGTAGAAGTGAAGAAGCAAAGTGCAACTTGTAGGTTACGGGTTGAGGAGGGGACTTTGAACTTTTGAAATTCAAAGAGGAGGAATCATTCATCCAACTCAGGTTGGAGAAATTAGAAGAGGAGAAAATACAACTTGGGAGTTAAAAATTCATGATATTCTTTGAACATTTTGTGTTCAAAAGAATCCATTTATTTGCCCAATTCGGGGTTAGGCAAATGAGGGAGAATTTGAATATTTTCCTACAATCTTGTCTTGTAGGAAATGATGACTAGAATGTAACTTAAAGGTTGCTAATTGGAGGAAACTCTTGGAACATTTGGTGTTCAGAGAGGGGAGGCCCATTCCTCCAACCCAAGTTGGAGGGATGAAATAAAGGAAGCGCAACTAAGGAGTTGCAAACTATGAAAGATCTCCTTAAACTTTTAAGTGTTCAAGGAAAGATGTGTTCATCCACCTAGCTTGGATTGGGTGAAAGAGGGGTTATCCTACAACTTTTGGGATGTAAAAGGGGAGAAATAACATGCAACTCATGGGTTGCAAGTTGGAGGATGATTCATTGAATTTTTTGTTCAATGAAACTTGATTATTTACCCAATTGAGTGTTGGGTAAATATGGAAAACAATGTGCAATTTATAGGTTGCAAATTGGAAGGATTTGTTTGAGCATTTGGTATTCAAAAAAAGAGATACACACTCACTTAACTAGGTTAAGTGAATGGAGGGATTTTCTACAATTTTTGAGTCGTAGAAGGAGAAAAGAAGTTGCAACTTAGAGGGAAATCCTTTGAACTTTAGGTGTTCAACGAGGGATGTGCATTTGCCTAATTTGGGTCTAGGCAAATGAGGGGAGAAATGCAATTTAAAGATTGCAATTTGGGGATATTCTTTGAACACTTGGTATTCAAAGAGAGATGGTCACTTACTTAGTTTAGACTAAGTACATGGAGGAGTTTCTTTGAGCGTTTGGTACTCAAAGAGAGATGTGCACTTGCTTAATTTGGGCTGAGAAAATGAGGAAGACTAGGATTTGGATCCTATGTCTTGAAGATTAATCATTGGTTGTGTTCCAACGAATTTGGTTCCAAGTTCAAGAACTTGTAATATGTTGACCTATACTCAAGCAGCCAAAAAAAAAGATAAAAAAATTTGACTAAATCATTACCTGAGGAGAAGCTCTACCGAAAATCTTGCCCAAAGCCTGCAGAAATCATCACGCCTACAGTCGCCCATACCTCTGCGAGTGGCGCCGAAGTCAGAATGCCCATCTCCCGCGTGCGGAAATCCCTTCATTCTCGTCGTTAAAACGAGACCCCCCAGAGCCTTCTTCGCTTACATAATCGCAAGCTCCATCCTGCTTCCCAAATCCCTCAGAACTCCCACTACCTCTCTCAGACCCCGCCTCCTCTCTCATCTCTGACCACAAGACTCGCGCCCAACCTCCTCAAACCGAGCTCGACTCCATCTTCCCTGCTACAACCCGTCGCCCCTACCTGTAGAAATCATCCAGTCGCGAGCTCTTCCCAGGACCGAACTCCAGCAACCCCTTTGCCGCAAGACCTACCGCCGGATCTCCTTAGTGCCGACCCCACCATAGCTGTAACCTCTCGACTTCTGTAGTGTGTTAGTCAAGCTTCCATCACCTACCCCGATTCCAATCTTCAACCCGACATCCTTCCTCCTCTCAACCCTAGCCGAACCCCTCTAGTGAGTTCTTAATGTAGAGAGAGAGAGAGAGAGAGAGAGAGAGATAGTTGTCTCCTTACCTAGCCCTTCTTCCACTTCAACCAAACCTCCACCCTACCTCTTCCTCTGCTAGTCGCAAGAAGGCTCCTTAGCCGACTCCAGCCGCAAGCAATAGGGTAAGGTTAAGTTGGTGTTAGTATTAACAGTATTAGTATTAATATTAGTAATCTCACTATTATTAGTATTGTTATTAGTTAGATTATATATATATATACACACACACACATATAGTGTTATTAAAAAAGGGGAAGGGGGGGGGGGGGGGGGGTTATGACAAAAAAAGAGAGACCTCTCTTGCCTCGATCCACAAGCCGACACCATCAACGCCTTCCCGCGCAGGTATAACCTCCTAAAACTTAGATTCTCGCCCTCGAAGTTTGCGGCACACCAAAAAATTGCCTATGCACCCGTTTATTCGCGTGGTGGGATGGGACCCCGATGCGGCGCCTACAACGAGGTGGGTAATCACCTAAAATCTCATTATCGGCATTCGTGTCGAGCCGGCAAACCGCCTATACACGAGTTTATTCGCGTGGTGGGAAGGGAATCCGGTGCGGGTAGACCCCATACACGCTTTTATTAGCGTGGTGGGAAGGCCCAGACTCTTGATTTTTTCCCTAAACAGGGGAGACGCCGGGAGGCTACCAAAATTTCGGATGAACATAAAACCGCACTTGAACATGATTTGGACTCAAATGAACAGTGGACTTGTGAACTTGAAATCAAACTTGGACAAATGCAAATAAGGGACCTAACTTAAACTTTAATCAAAGTGATAAGAAATTGAACTTTCAAGATGACAAGGATTTGAATCAAACTTGAATACAAGGACTTGCAACAAATGACAACGATTTGGACTCAAATGAACTTGCATATTGAACTCGAACTGATTTCAAATAATTTGAATTCAAGCAAAAGACAATGAACTGCTATAAGCATAAACTTGAATTGAACTTGCAAGGATACAGGTGACTTGAACAAGCTATAAAGGCCATGAACTTGATTTGAATCAGATGACAAAGACTTGCAAACTTGAACTTGAACATACTGCAAGGGAATGCAATGATATCTCTACCTTCAGTAATAAGTTAACTTCGAGAAAATACATCAACAAAGGAGATTAATATGCAGTGAATATAACAAATTGATGATCAAGATTTGTTGAACAAATCTTAAACCAATACAGTTTGCAAGCGACATGACTTCCAACAGATATTGAAAGACTATCATTGCCGATTAAAAGGGCAAGCATAACTACAAACAAATCTAAGAAGATTGTGAAGAGGATACCAAGCATACTACTAATTTTAGTTAGCTTGTGGAAGATATGTGTGCCGCCTACACATATGGAAGAGAATATCTAACAAATATGATCCACCTACAAGCAAATGCAAGGAGTTCATATAGATGCGTTCAAATGAATAACAATGAGATAGTAGAGTTTGCAAGCAAAGATTAAGAACTCGCAATGAATGTGGACATTTACGAGTGCATGAAGTAGACAAGTAATGAATAAAGTGACTTGCTTACGAGCACACGACATATTCAAAGTCTCTTTATTAGTTGTCATAAAGGTCCTCGAACGTTTAACATTCTTCCAACCAACATCAGTTAGTTGACAAATGAAAGATTCACGATCCGACAAATGAAGGCTTTAGTTCCCTGTCATCAACAACAATTCAACTCTGAGAGGATACAACCACGAAGGAGATTAAATGCAAACAAACAACAGTCACCCGTGGATGATGAATAACTACAAGCAATGATTGATGATGAATAAGTTCTCTACATTTCACTTATCAGCAATAAATAAGATGAATACATAGCTTAATGGTTGAAAGCATTACAAGGAAAGCTGTTATTGGATGTGACCATTGACATACAAAGAAGGCAGTAATTTGCCAACAGAATATGCTTTGGAAGAGTATAATAGACATGACTTGTTCACAGTCAGCGCCAATTAGCTTGTAAAAAGGTTCACTAATCTACATGCGATATTCGCTGGTGACGAGCAACAACAAGAAATGAATACAAATGTTTGCTGGTAACAAAAAAAAATCTATCGTATACACAGTAGTTTTCCTGCAAATGACAACCGATAACAAGCAGTGAATACTATAACACCCTTCACAATGGGCGCTAGGAAGAACTGTACTGAGTATACTGGTCCTTTGCAAGTGGGGACGAGTGATAAGCATCAAACGCAACAAAGTAATGCAAGCATAGGAGCTCCTATGAAACACTGTAGAAGATCCCTATGCATCTAATTTACCATCCAAAGAACAAAATACAACATGATCACATCAAATGCAAATGCCTACGAGTGGCATTAGAAGATCTGCAATACATACAATCCGTCCACGAATACAGACATATATGCAATATACCACCTTGGATAGATATAGGAAGACTTCAGTAAATACAGTATCCTGTAGTCAACCTCAGTCTGCGAATGAATACATCTACCTGCAATAGAAGTAGATGCGTTGTAAGGACCAAAATCACAACGAAATGCATAAAGACTACGGCAAATACAGGCTCCTACGAGCTGTCGTAGAAGACCCATCAAATTCTCAAAATGCCCCCGCACATGCACTTTAATATGTATACACATAGATACACTAAAGTGGCAAGTATGATCATGACAACCGCATGGGCCCCGATGAGCGTGTTGTAAGAACACACGTGACGTCTAAGGACGATGCGCGGGTCAATAAATTTGAACCTGATCCTCCTAAGCAGGTAAGTAGGAGTCGACAATGTTCATCAAATGATTATAAAATGCCCCCAAACACCCGTATGGGCCCCGACGAGCGTGTTATTAGTACACACGTGACGTCTAAGGATGCTGCGCGGGTCAGATAATAAACCCAAGTTCGAGTCTGATCTTTCTATGCAGGTAGATAGGAGTTGACACGGCTCAAACTGTTAAACAAATATACGGTCATGACACCGACCGAGATATTTTATTTTATAGTTCATATTAGGCCTTCAAGGTCTGTTAAAGGAACAATTCACCAATAAAGGCATAAAGCCTACAAAACCCGATCCTCTGTCGACAACTCGATAGAGTCGACAAGGTTCAACCCACAAAATGAAAGTAATCCCATAACCCCGATGATGGCCATGTTGAATGCAGATCTCAACCGAAGGGGTTAATTTCAAATATCTTCAAAATGCCATCCAAATTTCCATGGAACTCCAAAATTCCAGAAAAATCCAAAAATCCCAAATTACAAGATATTTAAAATCGAAATAAACATCATTCAATCACTTAAAACATAAAATCCATCCACTCTCTGCAACAGTTTGACGAGGTAAACAAATTGAAAAATACTTCAGCTCACGAAGAGCCAATGCCTAGTCGAAAATATCACTAGGATCCATTCTCAAACAATCTCCTACTAGTAAGGGCGTGGTATGTGTCCTCTAACCGACAGTTTCGCCGCCAAATGGCACTACAGGATAAACGATTATAACCCGGGGCCCTCTAAACCGAGTAGTTTTGTCGCCAAATGGCACCACGAGATAGCGGTTATGGCCAGAGCCGATACGTTCCTTAGTGGCATCAAATCCTTGAGATATAAATCAATAGGATATGATCGATAGGGCACAAAGCCCTCTATTAGCTAAGGTGGATTCAAATTTATCCCCTAAGACAAACACTCCCCCTAAGTCTACAAGGTACCCTTGGACGAAGCAACCCATGGTTGCCGACAAGAATCCTTCTGTCAAGTTGGGTCGACTACCTCCTCTAACTAAGTAGACCAAGGACCACAATGGCCCGGGATGACGGAACCATGGGATCTTGATCGGGTACATCACCCATTCCCCCACCATCCACTTTAAGTGCAAGATGGTGAAATCTTCAATTTTAAATATCAAATTTTTCAACCAAATGCCCATGCTGCTACTAGATGCCAGATAACATGTATCTCTACGTATCTGACTGACGACTAGCCTTAATCGAAAGTTCTCTCTCATTACCGAGAGGGGTAATCAACTATAGGGGCTTGCACCTATAGGAAACTAGAACTCAGATCATAAAGTCCTCGCAAAATGAGGGTGAAATCTCTGGGTGGTGTCTTATCTACAAATTCATCTGCCTTCCAAAATTTACCCCGGAACTTAAATCCGTTAAAACTCCCTCGAAAAAAGCACGTAGGGGAGGCCGGGGCCGAATTTTTGGAGCCCACATAATATGACGTACTTAGGACTTTAAAGAAATACATAATACAAGACCTGATGAAGATTGGTGGTAACTCCTAAGCATGCTAGGAGTCAAGCAATGAAACATTTGAAGCCTTGAGGAGGCTTCAAAAGTCATGCATGAAGGAGGGATAGATGATTGCTTGTTGACTTTGTGTTTCAATAAAACAAGATATAAGTGACTTAGAATTTGGTTCTAAGACCCAATGACTCAAGTTATGATTTTGCTTGGAACCTTTGAAGGTTTCAAAATGTCATAAATGAGAGAAAAGAGTATTTAAAAGAGGGTTCCCTATTTTTCTATGAACGTTTTGGATTTATGGGAAGGGGAGATTGATTCTTAAAGCTTTAGAAGGATTCCTAAATCAATTTTGTCAAGATTAGGAGATATTAGGAACACAAAGAAGTCTTGCACTTGAGTACTTTTCATTTGCAAATTAAATGAAATAGGCTTAGAAAATTTCTAAATGTGGTGGGGTATTAACCATGGGCCTTTGAGGGTCCATGAAATACTCCAAATTTGCTCCATGGGAGCTTGAAATTAAATGAGCATATGTTATAAACTTTGCAAACTTCAGGAATTTTGGTAAATTAGAGCAATTCCTTAAACATTATTCTTCTATGCAATGAGATTTGTACGTGTCAAAGATGAACTCAATTAATTATTTTATCATAGGCTCCATAATATAGACCTTTGAGAGTCTATGCAAGCTCCATGACGAGACACAAGTTCTCTAAATTAATTAAATCCCTCTCCAACTTTTCCAAAAAGATAGGCTCTCAAGTGCAAAAGCCCAATCAAGAACAAACTCCCACCCTTGAAACATATCCATCAACATTTGATTTAGAAGCAAATGACAATGCAATCCTATGGTTTGATTGTGGGTGATGGCAAGGGAGACAACATGAATGCATTTCATGCAAGGTAAAGGTTGTACATCGACTTTTGGGGTATGTAAATAAATTTTAAAAAGTTTTAGCAAAGCTTTGTATTTCTTTTGATTATATTTAAAGTTTAATTGAGGTATATTATATGCTTCATATTGTTAAGTATAAAGTTTGATATATTAGGAGAGTCTAAATAGATTACCTTTTACTCATTCTGATAGAAGTAGCTCAAAATAGGTTTTAGTAAGAAAGGGTCTGTTTAGATTTTTCTTCTCTGCTATACTCCAGGTTGACCGTAAGGGAGGCCAAATTGGGGTGTGACACAATCGTACCCCCAGGCGGTTATGAATCAATGGCCAAGATGATATGCTACTTCCCCTAAGAGATTGCCTTTGCTGCCGGCAATAGAGAATTGTGGTAAAAGTGAAAATAGGAAAGCACAACAAAGCTGCCTCTTTTCTTTGCCTTCTCAGCAATTCGAGCAGAGGCTCGGGTTAACTTAGAGAGCATTAGAATACTAAGAAGGTTAATATCTATATCTTAATTTTGTCAGGGTTGAACCAAATGAACGAATTAGGTTCAATAGAGTTCAATTTTAGGTATAGGCTGAACTGGATAAGCTAACTAAAATTAATTTAGTCAACTTGGGCCTATTTGTTTCAATTTAATTTGAGGCAATTTAGAGCTAAATTGAATGAATCGATCAAATCAATTTAAATCGACTTGCTCAATTAGATTAAATCGAGTCAGTTGGGGTATAAAAAAAAAAGAGTCAACAGCTAATGTGTATAATGTGATGAACTTTAGGTGAATATTATCCATTAATAGCAGGAATAGGATGAATTATGCAACTAATACAGCGCTTCAAAGCATAGCATAATCATAAACTGAAACCTGGGACAAAAGAGAGTTATAGAACTGCTCGGCAGGATTACCATTTCTGCTACCAGTGGCATGCATTTTATGGTTCAGTGGTGTCCTCTTTTGCATTAAAACTGTAATTTCCGAATTACAGGTAATAAAAAAAAAATCTGAATAGATGCTTGTTTTGACATTTAGTTATAGTTGAGGTGGGACCCATTCTCCTTTTATCAGATAATACTACACGCAAGCCAACTGATTGGGAATAAAGGTTTCAATTGGATGAGAAGGAAAACAGTTATGTAAGTGGGCCCTCTCACATTTGTCCTTTTGTTTGGAATACAAGCCAATAATTCCTTCTTTCTTTCCAAAGTCACGGGCAAGTATATCCAGAAATTCCTGTAGCAAGAGGCGGCACAATGCAGAAAACACTGTAGCAAGCTCGGTACAGTGCCCGCGGTACTGTAGCACAGAGAAAATCTGTGCGGTTTGGCTAGCCGAGTGATAACAATGAACAGTAATTTCTATGAAGATTTCAAGAAAAAATCAAAAGAAAATTTTGGGAAAAAGAAGAAAGTGACATAAAAAGAAGAATGTCGAATGCAATCTAAAGATCAGAGAATTTTACAGAATTGGGTAACTAAAAATTATATTTTATGGCAACATAATTAGCAAAGGATTATTTAGATATATTATTCATGTTTATTGATTTCCACAGTAAGATTTGAGCGTGGAGAGAATAGAGTTGCAGTAAAGAAATTCTGTTAAAAGAAAAAAAAAGGAGGAAAATAAGAGAATGGAGATATATGCAGAGAGAAGGTTTCGAGGTGACTTAGAATCGTAGAAGAGTACAAAATAGAGAATTGGAGAAGACACCTCGACAAGGAGGTAAGTAATACAAAGTTTTAATTAAAAGAATATATAGTATCATTGTAGACATGTATATTAATTTTTAATGATAATTTAGAAAGATAATCGTTAAAACAGATGATTTTATATTATGCATATGACAGTCAAATATATATGTATGGGTAATCACTTACAAATTTGAATGAATCAAATTTAGAGTAAAGTGTAATATGAGTATTTAAAGATTTTTATAATTGGAAATATTTTGGAATGAAGTTTTATTCTTAACATATGGCATATCCATTTCTTTATACAAATGATATAACAAAGATAACATTATGATTGCATGTGAAAAGTAAGAACTCTGAATATGGGAACTGTAGTGAATATCAATTTAAAGTAAAGTTTGGCTATAAATGATATATAACTTACAAGTATAGATGGGACAAAAGGGTATAAAATTCTTAGAATAAGATGGGCACAAGATTAGTTGCAGCTCTTTTTAGGGCATAAAATTAGTTACAGCTTTGTTTGTCCACAAGATCAGATAAAGATTTGAACCCACATAGAGAACAACAAAAATTCTTTAAACCATAGCCTGCAAATCTTGAACCTAGACCTATGCCGTGAAATCAGAGCATCTTTGGCGTATCCATTCCATAATAATTACTAAAATGGTTTAATAACTGGAAGAAATCTATGCTAATATTCACTGCTCAATAAAATGCTCAGCTTTCTAGAAATTATTCTGTTCATGGGATCATAGGTGATACTAATTAGTAGTTTAGTACACAGCATAATACCTTTGATAAGCTTTCAAATAGCATCTCAAAGAAAAGATCTACTCCAACATTGCCAATATCACCGCTCTGCTGTTCGCCAAAAATGCTCCCAAATCCTCTTATTCCCATGTCCCTCTCAGCTAGCTGGAAGCCTTGACCAAGATCCCGGTACTCCTCAATAGCAGCAAGCCTCTCCTAGGGTGAAAAGAAGCAACCACAATAAATACATACAGTTAGAAAACCCATCTATTGAACACATTACATTGTTTTAGAGCATCAAACTATGAAAAGGTTAACTTAGAATAATAAAAATCTTTTGATCACAGGACTTCCAATACCAATACAATAAAAAAAGAATACGATCCAAGAAAAAACCTGCTTAAACTACAAAGGAACACAAAGATGATTAGATGGCAATGAAGTTTTCAGCCAATAATAGAGCATTACAAGCAACTCACCAGAGCTTGCTCTGATAGCAATGATTTGTCAGGATAAAATAAGTAAGCATAAGCCTCTTTATCTGCTCGGCCAACTCTTCCTCGCAACTAAGAAATATAAAATTGAAGTTATAATATCAAAATGTTAAGAAATAAGGCAAATGAAATAATATTAAAAGGCAAAGACATCAGAGAGGAATTATCTCCATGCTACCAGCGGTTTGCACCTTGGTCAATTTTACAAGCCAAACAGTACAGAAGACAATTTGATTATATTTCATGGCACAGGTACTATTTACTACTACCAGATAGAATGATCACGTCTTAATGTACTTAGAGAATCAAAAAATATTTCAGTGCCAAGTTTTCTTTACTGTGTTCATGAGCCCTTGTTATTTTGCATCAATATGCTCCCATTATAGGGGACATTGGTTCATCTTTAGCGAGTAGCATCAGAACCTTTCGTATAAGCATTTCATTCTGTTTCAAACCAATATATAAAGATTAGCCCCTGACAGCTAAAGCACATTTACTTCACCTAAAAAAATGTGAAGTAGAATGCCCAGAGGATCGCATCTAGAGTTCATTAATGCAAATCTAGAATGAAATGCACAATAAAATACAAATTTATAATTCATGGGATATGAAATTTCGGATTCTGCAAAGACTAGTCACCTTTGATGAAAATGAGCAAGCAAACTTTCACATTCCAAACAATAATTAACATTCATCAAAATCTAAAATTTTACAAGAAAAATTCGAAGTGAATATAAAATTCTACAACAATCAAGATTCACATTACAAACAGGAATACAACACCGAATCAAACATGACGACTTCAATCACACAAACATGAATCACTGAAACAAGTTAGTAGAAAGAAAAATTATAAAAAACACCAAGAGAATCAGGCCCCGAACTAGAAAAGAAGCCTTGTCCCCGAGATACAGTGGTAAAAATTTGTGAAGTGCTAGAAGCATCCATATCCAATAGCGCACACAATAATTGAAACATTTTGAATTAATTGTTTCACTATCCGATGTTATCTCTTTTTAACGCGTGTGGCAAGTCCTTTATATAACCCATGAAGGATTCAAATTAATAAATTCTTCATAATCCTCTAAGAACTAATTAAACACTACAAATTTCAATTCTCTCAGCACCAAATAGAAGGAATCAACTTTTAATTTTCAATTTTATTCATTGCATTCAGCCTTAAAAGAAAATTCATAAGGAGGTGACAACATAAGCTGCACACAAGGCTTCAGTAGAGAAACTTGTGGACAGAACAATAAGAAACTTGCATGGGGAGGTTTAAAGAAATCTCACAAGCATAAGAACAGAAAAAGCATATGTATCGCACTTCCCTCTGTGCCTCCTGGATTAGCAAGATTGTAGCATGTCATACTAGCCTTCTGCAACTCCGTTTTTCGGGAATGTAGCATGTGAGGCAAGCCAACAAGTATGGCAACCAACAAAGCATGTGAATTATGAACTAAAAGCAAGAAACAACCCAAGAAATATTCAGTATAGCTAGCTTGGAACCAAAGGTAAGGAAAATCCAAAATCTGGTCATGATGTTGAATGAATTGAGGCCCTTGTAGTTAACCAAGCATAAAAAGCAAATCAAAATAGTGGAGAACACAGCTCACTCTCAGTTGGATCAACATGATAGACATGTTTTGACAAACTGAAAATAAAACACAATGCGACCTAAGAAAAAAATACAATGCAAACTAATCATGCTTCCTTTTAAAACTCACTTTCTCCAGTTTCAATGAGTGATTTTGATGTAGAACGTACATGCAAGGATGATTAGATTAAGAAAATTGCACGCTTAGTATTTATAAAACAAAATAATTATATTCTTCAAGTGAGTTTGAACGACGAAGTAAAACACAATGAGCGGTAAGACAAGCTTAGGCTAAATCACATGCATAGGAGTTAAGACCGTAAAACAATCAATGAAATCTAACGTTGCATACCTGAATGGTTTTCAACAATAAATCCCAATGCTAACAATAAGATTAGTCCCTAAGCAAGAATCCCTCATTCAACTCTCTATTATACTAGACTCTAGCGAAGGAGTATAAACATGATCGTAGTGAATTAAACTATAAGCACAATTGAAAATAAACTAGGAAGATAAGAAACTTGGGGAAGAGTTCACCATAGTCAAGTTCTTAGGTGGGGTTAGAGGTGCGCGGAGGAGGCTCCGAAGTGTGGCGGTTGTTCTTGACGACGCTCTGCGGTTGGGCAGCCGGTGGGGGTCTTCTGGGCAGCAAACGGAAGTCTCTTGGATGGCAAAACAACGCTAGGAGACTGCTCGATTTTCTGGACAGCAAAAGAAGGGAACTGGGACAGCAATTTCCAAATTCTTATGAGGGCGGGTTGCCATGCCAAACGTCCAGAATTTGCTGGACAACAAGGAGATTGGTCTTGGGCAGATTCTGATTAGTAATCTGGATCTATTTTGGGCAGTAACGTGCTGTTTCTGCAATTCTGGATAGCAAATTAATTATCCCAAAATTCTGGGCAGAAGTTGGGGAGCAGATTTTGGGCGCTAGGGTTATGTGGGGAGGTGTTTAAGCCATCTAGGAGTGAGGGAGATGGGGACGGCTGGGCTGGGGAAGGAATTTAAGGGGTTGATTGGAGAAATTGGTGGGGAATTAATTAGATAGGGAGAGAGGGTGGGCCAGCCTTGCATGGAGAATTAAATGGCATTTAATTAGGGTCTAGGTGGCAAAGTGGAGAGAGAAATGGGATAGAGAGAGGGCCGGCCATATGAGGAGGGGTTTAATATGTCTAGGTTCAATGTATGTGGGCCCCGAAGAATTTAATTGATGATTATCATTAAATCTGAGATTGATTTCAGATTTAATATGATTAAATGGTTTCCTAACTTGAGTTTATTAATAGGGAAAGCTTTTGAAATTCAAATATAAATTTGAATTCAAATGTTGTGACTTTCCAAATTAATGGAAAGACATTTTAGGAAAGTAATTAAGGGGGGGATTTGAATTTTGAAATTCAAAATCCATGGAGGATTTGGAGGGGCGGCCGGCAGCAATGGAGTCAAGGGGAGGCGGATGACTAAGGGGCTTGGGAGGGGCGGCCGGCGGCGGAGCTTGGGAAAGGGGACGGTAGGCGGGTGGGGAGGAGGGAGGGCTAGGGAGTTAGTGGATTGGGTGATGGTGGAGTGGTAGCCGGCGGTTGTTGGTAAGGGAGAAAGGGGGGTGGCCGGGGGGTGGATGGATTTGGGGAGGCCGGCGGCTAAGGGAAAGAGGTGAGGGATGACCGGCGGTTAAAAGAGGGAAAGAGAGAAAGAAAATACTGCTAGATACTAACCGCGAGTCCCGGAATCCACCGGCGGCTGACGGGTGATGCGTGGCCCTCTCCTAAGGTTTCTCCTCTCAAGAACTCACAAAGAGATCTAAAACAAAGAGCTGAATTTTCATTTCAATAATCATTCATCATCCCCAAAATACAAAGGCTAGCCTATAAATAGGCCTCATGAAAAGAAAAGAAACAAAGACAAACATGCCCCTCGGGCTACAACACACAACACTCCCCTCATAGGGATACAATGGGAAAAATAGAAAAATAAAATAAACTCGTACATAAAACACATAAAAAAAATAAACTCCAAATCGTAGCCGTTGATCTCTGATGTCCTCATCAGATTTCCATCACAATGACACTTGATTAGTTCATAACCATCAGCCCTGAACACCCTAGCACGTTTGAATTTAAGATATATTATTTTTAAACTAATAGGTGCTCTTTTATACAAGAATATTTGACAAAGTTACATAATAATCAAAGAATTAAGGGTAAAATGACCAAAATGGTCCCTGGACTCTTTATGAAGATGAAAATAGTCCCCAACTATTTTAAAGGATCATTTTAGTCCCTTAAGCCCTTAATAAGAAACTAAAATAGTCCTATTATAGGACTATTTTAGTTTCTTATTAAGGGCTTAAGGGACTAAAATGATCCTTTAATATAGTTAGGATCATTTTGGTCTTTCATAAAGAGTCAATGGAACATTTTAATCCTTTTCTCAATAATTAAATCTCCAAGAGATAGAAACTCCATTGAAACTCTATTGAACACGATGATATGATAATGGGAAGACTTACACAATAGATTATGGCAAGATATCTTTGAACCATAGAAAGATTTTATTGGAGTTACAGAACGATGTGGCTAGGAATTAATTGAAACAATTCTTTCTGTGGGACTAAGAAAGACATATAATGATTATATTAAGGAAGATTCAATGAAGCTAAGTTTAAAGAAGACATCAAGTTAAGGAGAGATTAATAGCAAGTAACTAGGAAAGATTTAAAAAGGAAAACAATTATAAATCAAGTAGAAGATAAGGAGGAGGGGATGCGAAGGAGCAATTTCAAGAAGAAAATTTTTGAAAATGCAGAAAAAATAAGTCCAGTAACCAGCAAATGAAACATCTCACAAATTTCATCATGCAAATTTTAGGTAATAGAAACTTTCAGCCATGACATAAGAGCGGGATGTTGTTTGTCTTAGAAAAATAGCTTTGGGCACAGAACAGCCAAGCAAAAATCAGCAATGCAGAGATCAGAGCAGTAGTAACATTAGCAGAATTTCACCAAAATGATTTCAAGTGCACCAATGCAGAAACAGTAATGAAGAAGATGATGGAAAAGAGTAAAGAGATGGAGTGCTAAATATTTAAAAGGAAACTGTTTTGGCAGAAGGAATACATCCTAGACAAAATTGAAAAGGAACAACGTTAGCACTTTAAAGGGGTGACTAGGCTTCCATGGGCTGCCACAGTGGCCACCTGTGCAGTATCCCTGGCACGCAATTTGTTTTTTTTTTTTTTTAGGTTCCCAATTTTCATTTTTTTTTTTTTCCCCATCTGCTTTCAGGTGATTCCATAAATCTCTATGCTTTTACTGGTTGCATTGTCGAACCTACAAGAATGAAGATTCTCATATATCTTTGTTAAGTTTAGAATTACAGTTAACGTTGCAAATTTTATTGCTAGATATAATATTGCAATGAATACGTAGTAAGCAATTCTATGTATGTAAAAATCATTCCTCACCATGCACAAACAAAGTTTAATAGATTCACGAAATATTGTAAATGCAAGTCTGTGATATAAATTTTCATTTTTCTAATCAACGATACATAATTTTAAGCCGGTCATACATCATGGAGGATATGTTGTTTCCATGTACTTGTAGACACCCTTTTTAGTATTCCCTAAGTGATGAGGACATCCACACCTGGAAAGTTTATCGTAGACGTGGCCGTCGATCAACGGCCACAATCGAGTCCTTATATTTCTGAGTTTATTATGATTATTTGTTTCTTTTATATTAGTCACTATTTTACCCTTACTTAAGGGAGCATGCTTATAAGCCCAATGTGGGCATTTGAGTCTTTTCATTTATTTCCCTTGTTGAGGCTATTTATAAGCCACTATTGTATTGTTTGAAATTAATGAATGATTATTACAAAATTTTCTACTCTTGTGTTCGTGAGTTGAGTCGTGAGAGCTCTCAAAAAGAATCCCTAAGAGAGGGAGAGTGCGCAATACCCACCAATCTAGACGCGTCGGATTCGTGGTCGCTCCGTTGGTTGCGCTCCCCCTCCTTCCCCAACATACCGCCGGTCTCTTCCTCCCACCACCACCCACGGCAGCCCCACCACCTCACGGCTAAGCTTCCCCCCATCCTCATCTCAAATCCCCTTCCCCCCACACCCAAAAGCCCCTCTCCTCCCTTACCCAACTCCCCTCCTTCCTTCCCTACCCACCGGCCAGCCCACACACACACCCGCCCCTAGCCAGCCGCCGGCCCCCCTCCCCTTGCCCTCTTTTAAAATTGGTTTCCTAATCTAGTTGGATACCAATTTGGAAGGAATTGAATTTCAAATTCAAATTGAATTTGAATTAATTCTCTTTCCTAATTTAGCCAATGTATTTTAGGAAAGTTTCCTAATTTAAGTCTATTTGAATTTAAATCAAATAGGATTACTTAAAACTTTCCTACTTCTCAATTCCTAAATTAGGCAACCCCCCTAATTAATTCCCTAAGCCCCTACCCCACTTAAACCGCCGGCCCCCTTACCCATGCCGCCGCCCCTCCCTCTCCTCCTCTCTCTCTCCAATCCTCTCCCTCCCATTAAATGCTAGTTTCCTTTTCTAGCTCCCTCCAAAATTCTAAAATCTGAAAATAAGTTCAGATTTTGGAAGGAATTGAATTTCAAATTCAAATTGAATTTGAATTAATTCTCTTTCCTAATTTAGCCAATGTATTTTAGGAAAGTTTCCTAATTTAAGTCTATTTGAATTTAAATCAAATAGGATTACTTAAAACTTTCCTACTTCTCAATTCCTAAATTAGGCAACCCCCCTAATTAATTCCCTAAGCCCCTACCCCACTTAAACCGCCGGCCCCCTTACCCATGCCGCCGCCCCTCCCTCTCCTCCTCTCTCTCTCCAATCCTCTCCCTCCCATTAAATGCTAGTTTCCTTTTCTAGCTCCCTCCAAAATTCTAAAATCTGAAAATAAGTTCAGATTTTGGAAAGCCTTACCACTTCAAAACCCTAACCCTAATTCCCCCAACCCTCCACCACTAGGCCGGCCACCTTCGCCCCCCCACTCTCACGTGGATTCCCAAGTAAGAACCCTAGCTTTTCCAAGAGCAAACTTCAAGGGCAGCAAGGTACCATCGTCTTCAATCTCTCCTCTATCCACCAACATGCATGGAAGTCCCCGAATGGGACTACGGTTTGGTACTTGACGAAGACGATAACATCGACATCCTCCGTTTCCCGTTCTTCGATCTCAGATTCGACTTCGACAACACCGTCGAGGAATACTTCAACCGGATCCACATCACTTTGGTGGATACAATTGACGATCAACGTACGAAAGGACGGTGGACCATCCTCGGCCGACCCACGATTGCTTCCCCTCCAGATACTTCCCCACTCAGAGGCTATTTCACTCAAATCCTACGATTCCTCACCCATACCATTGGCCTTCAAGTGACTACTTTCCGACAACGAATCCTTCCCGGTTAAGGTGAACTTTCTTCCCTCATCAAGTTACTTCTCTTGTTCTACTAACCTTGTAGGTGGTGATGAATTTGTAAAAGATCCGCGCCGCTTGATCTGCTAAAAGCTTAGTAAACGTAGGGTTACTTTGAGAGTTCTTTATATGTCTATTTGTCTTAATGTTAATTAAGGGATTATGAATGAACCACTACTATGTTAGCTTTAATTTGATTTTCCAATCTATTTGTTTGTTCAAGCACTTTTAATGTGATTTGGCCTAAGCGAAAGCATCCCTCCTTTGTTTTACTTTATCGTTCTAGATCACTAGTAGTTAATCAAATAATTGCTCTTATAATAAATCGTGCAAATCCTAATTTTCTACTCAAAGCATATTAGTCCTACATCACTAAGTCTCTCTAATTTTTCATCATTAAAAGCTTGTGTATCCTTCATTGCAATTGATTTTGAGCGATTTTACAATTGGAATATATATATATATATATATATATATATATCCTCTGCATAATCTCATAAATAGATTGTCATTCTCAAATCTTCATTGATTTGTACTGCACTTAATTAGTTCATTGGCTAAGTCATATGGATCTTAATTTAGTTCGGGTAAATATCAAGAATAATAAAAATCCTTTAATTCCAACCAATACGTATCTCCATTTATTTCAATTCTCTGATGACTATCTAGCTCAAGTTTTCTTTGCCCATTTCTATCTTATCACTCTTCATAATTTCATATTTTTAATTGATGCCTCAGTAACTTTCACTTTTTCCTGATCATTCTTTATCAATCTCATTAGTTTGTGTAGCTGCTCAATTGTCCACATGCTTGGTAGAATCTATTGGCTTGCCATCAAACCCAACATAAAAAATTCCTTTTCTTAAATAGATGTCTCCAAAAGAGATTTGGATGTCACAGGTTTTTTTATGTAAAAAATCCTCAAAAAAGAACAGCATTAATCCCAACTTCTAAGAGCGGAATTTTCTCAAATTCAAATGAGATACATGCACACAGCTAGTTGCTTTAATAAGAAGGCTACTTAATGACTGTGTTTAACAAATTAAAAGTAAGCAATATTAAGTAACTAGAAAATAAACAATTCTATGTACTCAATTTTATCAAATTTAGGTAGAAATAATACGTTTATATAGAAAAATCTATGTTATAATTTTACATTGCACATAGTAAGTACATCATAATAGGTTCAAACACATTCATCTAATGTTTATGTCCATGCATATGTGACATAATCGTTGTGGTTGGTGTGCGGTAATCTGGTGCAAGCAATGACTGGTCTTGTAACTAATGCTGATGTGCAACTTCTAGCATTCCAAAGTTATCATGGCATTAAATGAACTGGGGAGTATTGCACATAGTATGGATGTTGTGATGGAACTAGAGATGGCCACCAAATTAGATACAAAGTCACCGGCATCAACCTCAGACTCATCTAAAATGGAACTAGAGCAGTCATAAGAGTAACAGCATATGAAACTATGCTAATTAGGGCTCCTCAGAAGCACTTCAGTTTAAGTGGAATGATGAACAAGGCGCGTAATATGTTTGTTTAAATAAATAAAAAGATAATAACTTATTTATTTTCATTTAACAATCTATTTACAAAAATGAATTTGACGCCGCAACAAAGTCTTAAATTAGCCATAACATTTTAATTAACTAAATATTTAATATTAATATGATTTAATTATATTATTATTATTATAGACTTTACAATCTCCCATCATAAAAAGATCGTCCTCAAAATTTATTATATTGGAATAATTTCAACTTAAATCCATTAATATACGTGGCTAACAATATAAAGCACATATCTAATATATTAAAGCAATACCTTCCAATTCAATATCTAAAGACAATAGATTAATGGAACTTGAAATGACAACACTTAACAAATTTAAACTTGACTAGAGAAAAAGATCGCAATTATTATCTACATTAGTAAGTTCCTCAGACTTCTATTGACTATTGAGTTAAACTATAGACCCATGTTGTACATTCTGGTTTGGCTGATCCTTAGCAATAGTCAAGCCACCAAACTTAAACACTTTCTATTGTCTACTCCTATTAGTAGATCCTTCATTAAAACTTTTTATAAGTAGAGCTCTCCATGCCTTAGCATCTAGTGTAAACTTCTTCTTAGAATTGGGGCATTTTTTTCAACTGGCGTCCCGATTGGTGGCAAACATAACATACATTGGACCCAACAAGACAATTTCCTCTATGCAACTTCTTAAATATAACACAAGTTTTCCCAATATTACAAGCAACACCTCCACCAACTTCACCACTATTGGACTTGGGCCTCTTCCAATTGGAGCCTTGTAACGGAGTAAACTGTTCATCCTCTTCAGTGCTCTTCCACTAGCGTGAATCTCTATGCCTCTAAGTGTTTCAAAAATTAATTTCAACTCTCCTAGGCCTATCAACCAGTACTTAATAGTCTATGATTCCTAAATAACAAAGATCTATCTAATTGTGTCCATCAGTTCACATAAGAATTGATGACACTACTTCACATTAAGGTCCAACTGAGATGCACAAGTTAAAAGAATAGTAATTTTTGGCTCTCACACCAACCTTATAAATTTGTCAGGCATTTGCCTTCTTGCAAAGAGCAGCACAAATCAACAAAATCTAGAAGTACATTCACAAATTCTTCCCACCTAATCAGAGAGTTAGGTCAACCTCCAAATTCATCTTGAGACTAACTTCGCCACCATGTCTTAGTTTCACCATCCAATGCAAAGATGGAAAGCAACACTTTTCTTTTCTCTTCACAGGGCATAGCATCAAGTATCTTGTCAATATGCATCAACCAATTCTCAGCTTCAATAGACTCTTCGGTCACATATTTTCATTTTATGTCAAATTGCTTACATTGCACCATGCAATGTTTCTTACTAATGGATATGGTACGCCGAGATGAATAAGAAAGAAATGAGATATATGTATGCTAACATGTGCATGTTGAAAAATGGAGTTACCCACTCATGGTACTAGTTGGGGAGGCTAATGTACCCCCGCAGTGATGATTTTACCTTTCACCTCAAACAATACTAGAAATATGACCTGCGCTTTGCTATGCCGATGGTGGATGCATCAGCCGGGGGTGGGTTGGTGCCTTTCCATCTCATATAATAGTGGACCTATTCTACACCCTATCATGCCAAAGGAAAGTATCAAACATGGCTAAGTTCAATTTTTAGACAAAGCTTCTGAGATGAATGTATTAAGTATAGAATAAAGTAAGAACTAAAATAAAGATTACGATGTGAAAGACTCCATGATATGAAAATTTTAGTAAATGTTAAGCTCTTAATGCCAAATTGAATGTTATGATTCTATATCTATACATAACAAATTTGTTAGGCAAATTTCTTGATTATAATTGTTATTCAGTATGTTTTATGATTTTGAACGGTAATATACCCACTGAGTTATATGTTTATAGCTCAGTCTCATTAGTTGACTAATATTTTTTTGGAAAATCTCCTTTGCAGTAAATGGATAAAAGAAGGAATTTTATTTATAATAACCATAAGGCAGCTAATTACTCATACAATTTTGTTTTATGTAGAGATTAGTTTAGGAACTTTTCTTTCAAATATCTTTTATATGCCAATTATATTATTATGAATAAAAAGGAAGAAAAAATATTGTTTTAAAATTTTTATGGTATGTTAAGATCTAACCTTCCATTATGACCCTCTAATCCCGTCTCCGTACTTCGAGCATCCAGGTTTAGTCGTGACATAGCCATCATTTAATTATTACATTAACTGATAGATCATTATAAGCCAAGAGAACATATATACAACATACTTTCATAAAAATTCATATTTAGCATAAATAACAATGATTAGTCAAAATGGCACCATATAGATGATCTGAAAATAGCAGAAGCCCAACATCTGGCCAATCATCAATATAAATAAAATACCACAGCTAATTACATTTCTTTGTATTTAAAGCACCATTAATAAGCCCAATTGAGGTGCTTACCTGGTACAACTGAGCCAACCCAAACTGTTGGACTTCCTGAATTATTATGGTATTAGCATTTTGGATATTCAGCCCATTTTCAACTATGTTTGTACAGATAAGGATCTTGATGTCTCCAAGAGAAAACATTTTCATTGTTTCTTCTAGTTGCTTTGAGTATTGCTGTCAAAAGCAACATAATAACTTTTCAGCGGTAAAACAAAGGAGAGGTCATTGAAGCCCTAGGAAATATAATTAGTATGAATAATGAAGAAATAGTTCTTTGCAGAGTAATATTAGACCTAAGGCAAACTTAATAGCAAGCTGGATATCTCGTAATGCAAAGTTTACTACAAACATTATCCGATTTCAGTAACTCCTTGAGGTAGCAATCCTAGCTGAATGGTATGTCAACATGCATAGTACAGGAGATTTTTGTTAATAAGTTGAAAATTGGAAATGTCTTTAAAATGTGATAAAAAAAATTCATTGTTGTTTTTTCTATCAAGAAGAAAAGAGTTTCATATCATAGAAAATTTTCTCTAATGCCTATTTCTGTTTTTAGGTGAGAGAGAACAATCTTTGCTCCTTAGTGAGGATGTGAATGTGACCTCTTTTTAAGACAAATCGACTTCCACTCAACGTTATAAATTTAATACTTCAGAGTGGAGATTTCTCTATTTTTTAACAAACAAACAAGTGGAAGAAGACTCGCTTGCCCTCATTTTCATTATTTTCAAGAGCAAATAAAAATGCCCTGGGAGAGAATTTATTGTTACATAACCTTTTTTTTTTCTTTCTCTGGACGGAGGTTGAGGCTAAGGGAGGGTGGGGGCATATTTCTATCGTCTCTTCTTGAAATAATCTAGAAATTCATCCATGATTTAAATAAATGAACAAAAAAGAGATCTTGCCTTCAAGACGTACAATCAATGAAATTTCTTTCAAATTTTAGGAAGAACTGAGCAAACATTAATACCAAGAGAAAAAGCCAATATGAGTATGATTAAATAGTATTTGACATGGATAAAAAATTAAATTTCCGAAGTGACATCCATTCAGGATTTGCCATTTGTGAATGATGAACCCTCAATATGATAAACTTTAAAGAAAAACTGTATCAAGTAAGTACAAAATAAGTGCAGGCTCCCCAACAAATGAGAGCTTTTATAATTTGACTTGATGAAAAATAAAAGAAAATATGAGCGGAACTAGTCAAGTAAAACAGATGCCACGTTACAAGCCAACTGACCTTCCCATGAGCAATAGCAATCGTAACATGAGAAAATGATTGCTCAAGAAATTCCATTACCTCTTCTAGGTCTGTCAAAAACAGACAAAATCACTAACATCATATATCACAACACAATTAGCAGCAAAAAAATTATAGTAGTCTCATCCTGTAACTCCATAATAAAATTCATTTTTATACGAATTGATAATCATTTGAGAATTAAGGATCACATGTAAATTGAAGGTAGTTGAATATTTGACCATGACTTTAAAGTTGACATGATGAATAGAACTGCAGAACTTTTTAATATATTTGGTTGTTATGTAAGCTAAATTTAATCTTCATCATTAGAACCAAAGGAATAAATAAACCCTGATACAAATACATCATATAATTAATATAACCCCATCCTATTATGGCAGTACATGTCTGAACCCAACATCAGTCATGCAAGGATGAAAGATAGATTACACTTGATTAGCAAACTTTAGTTTCTGAATTTATCAAAAACAAATGAATTCATGATATGATGAGATTTGGCACAACCATAATTTACATTCATCTCCCATTCCTACTGTCTATAGATTATGCATTATGCTATTTAGAGGGGACTATCTTAATAAGTATCTAAAACCATGCGCATGCATATAGAAATTATTTGCATGCGTAATGCTGATAGAAAGTAAATTCTGATTACACATTAGCATGAAACAATCTGAAAATATTGCACCGAAGTTTTCCAAAAAAAACAATCCACCAAACGGGAAAGAAACGATCACCTTTAATTCGAGGCAGAACATAGAAAACTTGACCACCACGGTCTAGCTCAAATTTGATTGCAGATAGAACCTTTTCTTTACTATAGGCTGATAGATGAGTCTTTATAGGAACTCTTTCTGGGGGTGGCGTTGAAATTAAGCTGAAAGAGAATCAGGATGAGGAATGCTCAACAAATATAAGACCATAGTCATCATTAAAGAAACAACTTTTGAGAAAGGCTGATTGAATGACTTAAACATTCATGATTCATTTAAAACCCTCTTCTTTAAAGTATTTATCAATTATCATTACAAGTTGATCATTAGTTTTTTTTTTTTTTTTTTTTTCCTAAAGCTGCACCTATGGAATCTTACAAAACAGTAGGGTTCTCATCCAAGATGAGTTGAGGATATGCATGGATCAGATATACAAAAAATTGATTGAAATTAGGCTGAAAATTGCACATGAATGGCAACTGCACGCTATAATTGCAATAAGTTTCATGCATGACAGGGCCCTTCATTAAACAAATAGTACAGTTTAGAGATTTATTAATGATGTACATGAAACAAATCAAAATCATTCTAGCGTTTTCTAGATCATTTGATAATTTACTTTTAGTATTAACTTATTAGAAAATAGCATTTTCAGGACTTATCATATTAAAATTTCAAGTAGTTCATGTTATATAATAATCATATTTCTATGAATAGAGATTTCAATCCTTGCGAATAAAATTTGAATCAAAATTCTCCTTATTCCTCTCTACTCTATCATCTCTCTCTTTCCATACAATTCCAAATATCAAGACTCTCTCCTCTAGAATCCTCTTGCACAGTTTCTATCAATGGTGTAAAACAACAATCCCTAGAAAGGAAAGCATGGTTTTCTATAGTACCCAAATCCCCTCTGATGCAGCACATATATGAAAATACAATTTAAATAAGGATTTTGCACACTTGATAGTTAAGAGCACGTTAACTACAACTTTATGATGATTTAGACAATGAAATAAAACACAAAGAGCGGTAACAAAAGCTTAGGCTCAGTCACTTGCGAGAAGTAAAAGCCACAAAACAACAAATTATTCTTAACGTTGCATACAAGGTGAGTTTCAACAAGAAATCCCTAGTCTAACAATAAGAGTAGTGCTATTAAAAATCTCTCACACACTTCCTACCAAATTATAAGCTTTTAGCGGAGCTTGGCAAGATTTTGCATGAATCAAATAAAACCACAAGCAAGGATCAATGAAGAAGGTAAGAAAGAAGGAAAGAGTTCACCCTTTGTGAAGACTAGACCTTCCCGTGAACTTGGGCAGCAATTGTTGGCTGCAGGAATTGTTGGACAGCCACCTCTATGTCCAGAAACCTTGGGACAGCAGCTGGAAGCTTTCAGAACAGCATGTGGGGAGTATCTGGATGGCTTGACAGCTGCTGGTTGGGCTGAAACATCCTGGACAGCAATCAGACGATGCCCAGGAAAATTTGAACAGCAGTTTTGGCCAAGTCCGGACTCTTTTGGACAGCAAGAAGGCCTCAGAAATGCTGAACCGCAAGAGAAATTGTTGTAGTTCCTGGGCAGAGGTTAGGCGAGTTCCCACGATAGGAGATTGTGAGGGAGGAAGCTTGGGAGGGGCGGATATGGCGGCAACTAAGGCTCCTCAATCAGAAATTTAATTTCCTGATTTAATTTAGAGGGAATTAGGGCTTGAAATTCGAATTCAAACTGACAAGGAATTAATGCAAGGGAGAGAGAAAGGAGAGAGAGGGGGAGATTGGAGAGAGAGAGGGGGCGGAATAGGAGAGAGGGCCGGCGGCTTATGGAGGAGTTTAGGGAATAATTGGAGAGGAGTTAAGTACCTTCCAATTAAGTTGATCCTCCAAAAGGCAAGAGGATTTAATCTAATTTAATTTAAATTTAAATTGGCTTTGATTCGGGATTTAATTAAGAAAGTTTCCTAAAATAGATTTAATAATTTGGGGAAAGATTTGAATTTCAAATCAGATAGATTTGAATTCAAAATCTGTCCTAATTATGTCAATCTAAAATAGGCAATGGAAATTGAGAGGGAAGGGGAGCTAGGGCCGACGGCTTGCATGGGTTTGGGAGAGGGACCGGCAGCTAGGTCTTGAGCTTGGTTGTGGCTTGCGGTTTGGTGAAGAGGTAGTGGGAAGGATCATGTGGAAAGATGGTGGGTTGCTTGGAGGCCGAAGGGTGGAGGGGTGAGTGGTCGGGTGGGGATGGGGTGAGGCCAGCTAGGGTATGGAGGGATTAGATGGCTGGCGGCTTTGGGGTTTGGGAAAACCTTGGGCCGGCAATTGGGTGATGAAGAAAGAAAGGAAAAAAAATAGATAAAGAAGAAGAACCACGAACCCGGCCATCTCCAAGGTTGGTGGGTGATCCGATTTCCCTCCCTAGGGATTTCTCCTAAAGTTCTCTCCTATAACTCTCACAACTCTCCAAAGAAAACATGTGTAGGAATTTTTTTTGCTAATTCATTCATTCATTACCTCTCAAAGAAGAAGAGGGAGGCTTTAAATAGCCCATACAATGAGAAAATAAAAAGTACTATAATGTCCTTAGGACTTACACATACCTAAGCCCTTAAGTAAGGGTAAAAAAGGGAAAAGCATAATAAACCTCATAAAATAAAAATAATACATCAATCATAAATATAAAAATCAAAAGTAGCGCGATGTAATCGTGGCCGTAGATCGACGACCACGCCTCTAGTAGATTTTCCATGTCTTGATGTCCTCATCATTCTCCCGGGGTGGGAAAGGGCTCGACTCCGTCGAGTACGCGTCTTGGGTACTCTCGTGGAACTCTAGTGCGTCTGGGTCGATCTGCTGAAACTCCTCGCATCTAACCAGATGTCTTCTGACTCGGGCTTGCCTCTCCACCTAATCAAATACCTTCTTCGACCATCCCTTTTTGCAGAAATAATATCATCACTTAAAATCATGCCAGTCTTCTCCGCTATAGGTATTTTAGAAACATTTGGGAGAGGAGGTAAGCTTGGGTTCTCACAAGGTGGGGTCACACAAGGTTCAAATTGAAGTGGATTTGGCGGTTACACTCCAGATCCTCATAGGCAACCAGATCTTTTATGTTAAAGGAGGGATTAATGTTGAATTTTGTAGGCAGATCCACCCCGTATGCATTGTCATTGATTCTCTTGATTATTTTAAATGGCCCCACACTTTCAGCATGTAACTTCTTAACAGTTCCTTGTGGGAACCATTCCGAATGAATCCGCACCATCACTGAGTCACCAACCTCTAAAGTTTTAAATGTTTGTTTAAAGTCAATAGGAAGTTTATAATTAATGTTGCTCTGCTCAATTTCGCGTGCAATTTTCTTATGTAAATCATGCAAATGCAATGCACATGTAGATGCAGACTTAGAAATTCTATACCTAGGACACATGGGTATGAGATCTAACATCGGCCTAGGTGTGAACCCATAAACAGCTTTGGTGGGACTTAAACCGGTGGTACAGGTCATCGAATCAAGGTAGGTGAACTCGACTGTGGGGAGTTTGGATAGGGAGGCTCAAGGGACTAGATCTAAATCATACGGGATGTCTCTAATTGGAGGCAATGGATCGGGAAGAGCAGCAGGGAAGACCTTGACAAGTCTGCTAGGTACGGGCTGAATCTCCTGAGGGATTGATTCGTTAGACTCAATGGCAGTCTCACGATCGACTAAGATGTGTAAAGGGGTGCTCTGGGCTATGGCGGTTATCAGGTTCAGTCCCTTCTTGGTTTTGACAGGGTTGGATTCATGATCATCCATAACCCAAGATTGTAATGGCAAAAGCTTGATCTTTTTGCCCTCATGTTCAAACACGCAGATATTTGAACGACCAAAGATGTGGACATCGTTGTCAAATAGCCAGGGACAACCTAGAAGGATTTGTCCAACATTCATAATCAACACATCACACCAAACATTCTCCTTATAGTCAGCAAAAGAGATAGATATGAAACTACGCTCCTTTACCTCTAAGGCAGTGGGGTTGACCCAAGCTACCTTATAGGGGTTGGGGTGAGGAACAACGGACAGGCCAAGCTTAGACACTATGCTGGAGGAGACAGCATTGATGCAACTGCCACTATCCATGATGACTTTACAATTCTTATCCTTGATTTTGGTGTAGGTCTGAAAGATCGTGGTCCTATGCCAGTCGTCGGTGGCAATGGGTTGTGACAGTACACATCTCACCACGCAAGTGGGAGAAGTGTCAATTTTCTGAATGTATTGGATGACAGCAGTGTCGTCATCCTCCTCAAAGAATTCACCATCGTTGTCCACTTGGTGAATTGGTCGACTTCGGGCTCGAAATCCGACTGAGTGATCTCTTCAATAATTGTGACTTTGTAAGGACTAGAGCACTGAGAAGTGATATACCCATACCCCTAACATCTAAAGCATTTGGTCTCGGAGTTGGACTGAGGGATATTCAGAGTGGGAGGCTTACTTCTAATATCAGGACGGGGAGTGGGAGGTCCAGACGAGGATCGGGTAGTGCTCCCTGGGGTCGGCTGGGCAGTGGGAGTGTGAGGAGTGGGACTACCGGACGGTCTGTAGGAGGGCCTAGAGTCCTGTGAATGGCTCGGGTGCTGGGAATGGGTCTCCTCTAAGTCAAGCAATAGGCTATAGGCATTCTCCAAAGTAGTAACGTTCCAGGCAAAAAGCTCGTTGCGAAGATCCTCTCGTAACCCGGTATAAGACATAGATAAGATCTGTGTGGAGGTGGTAGAGGTCTCCCCTTTGCAGCGAATCAGGTAGTCATCGAAGGAGGCAATGTACTCCTTAACTGGTTTATTGCCTTGAGTCAGCATATTCCATCTATGCAATAGTCGGGGAAAGTGCGAGGGAGGTAAGTACTTCTGCTTGAGTTCCCGCTTCATGGATAGCCAATCAGTGATGGGGTATTCGTTCCTTGCTTCCCTAAGGCTCTCTAGATTGGACCAAAACTGACTCGCCCTACCCGTAATTTTCATCTCGGCAAAACTAACATTCCTAGCCTCTGAGATATTATACCACTTAAAGAAACTGTCCATACCTTTGACCCAGTCCAGGAAGAGCTGGGGATCGAGAGTACCATCAAAGGCAGGAGCATCGACTTTAATATTTTTCATAAGTGGTATATCAGGATCAAGACGAGGATCATGTCCATAGTGAGGAGCTCGATTATTGGCTCGATGTTGCCTCTCATCCGGATAGGTATCATCCCCATACATAGAAGGTGGTCCAGATGGGGTGTAGGGGATAGGATGTTCCCTAGATAGCTCAAGTGTATCAAAACGCTCAGTGGTGTCTCTATGAAGCTCGGCTAGGTCGGCTTGGTTTTTTTTGAGTTGCTGGCTAATGGTGTTCATTTGACCTACCAGTAGGTTTAAAGTCCTTTCGAGTTGTTCCGGGTCCATAGCTAGACACTAGGGAACACTTAGGGTTGAATTGGGATAGGGGACAGCACCTAAATGTAATGAAAACTCCCTAAAATGACACTAAATGATGCAGAACTTACTTGGATAGCAAATTACAAAGAGGGGCTAAGCAACCTAGACAACTAGTGAGGCGGATAGGTTAAAGACAGCACTTAAACAATTGATAAACAAGCTTAACAACCTCTAAATGTGTGCAGGAATGCAGTGGACAGCAAGCATAAAATGTGATTAAATTAGTTTAAATGATAGCATGCATGCAACAAAGTATAAAACTAGTTAAAACAACTCCTAGGATGATGTCTAGCATGCAAAACTAGAGCAAACCATGCTTTGATACCAGATGATGCAAAACATATATGAAAATACAATTTAAATAAGGATTTTGCACACTTGATAGTTAAGAGCACGTTAACTACAACTTTATGATGATTTAGACAATGAAATAAAACACAAAGAGCGGTAACAAAAGCTTAGGCCAAGTCACTTGTGAGAAGTAAAAGCCACAAAACAACCAATTATTCTTAACATTGCATACAATGTGAGTTTCAACAGAAAATCCCTAGTCTAACAATAAGAGTAGTGCTATGAGAAATCTCT
Organism: Dendrobium chrysotoxum; assembly: GCA_019925795.1. NCBI lineage: Eukaryota > Viridiplantae > Streptophyta > Magnoliopsida > Asparagales > Orchidaceae > Dendrobium > Dendrobium chrysotoxum. The sequence continues at coordinate 4,104,482 of CM034314.1, read as the reverse complement.
CACACACTTCCTACCAAATTCTAAGCTTTTAGTGGAGCATGGCAAGATTTTGCATGAATCAAATAAAACCACAAGCAAGGATCAACGAAGAAGGTAAGAAAGAAGGAAAGAGTTCACCCTTTGTGAAGACTAGACCTTCCCACGAACTTGGGCAGCAATTGTTGGCTGCAGGAATTGTTGGACAGCCACCTCTATGTCCAGAAACCTTGGGACAGCAGCTGGAAGCTTCAAAACAGCAGGTGGGGAGTATCTGGAGGGCTGGACAGCTGTTGGTTGGGCCGAAACATCCTGGACAGCAATCAGACGATGTCCAGGAAATTTGAACAATAGTTTTGGCCAAGTCCGGACTCTTTTGGACAGCAAGAAGGCCTCAGAAATGCTGAACCGCAAGAGGAAATTGCTGTAGTTCCTGGGCAGAGGTTAGGTGAGTTCCCCCGATAGAAGATTGTGAGGGGGGAAGCTTGGGAGGGGCGGATATGGCGGGGCAACTAAGGCTCCTCAATCAGAAATTTAATTTCCTGATTTAATTTAGAGGGAATTAGGTCTTGAAATTCGAATGCAAACTAATGGGAGGGAAGTGAGAATTGATTCCTAATTGAGGGATTTGGGTGATGTGATTGGAAGAAGGAATTAATGCAAGGGAGAGAGAAAGGAGAGAGAGGGGGAGATTGGAGAGAGAGAGGGGTGGAATAGGAGAGAGGGCCGACGGCTTATGGAGGGGTTTAGGGAATAATTGGAGAGGAGTTAAGTACCTTCCAATTAAGTTGATCCTCCAGAAGGCAAGAGGATTTAATCTAATTTAATTTAAATTTAAATTGGCTTTGATTGGGGATTTAATTAAGAAAGTTTCCTAAAATAGATTTATTAATTTGGGGAAAGATTTGAATTTCAAATTAGATAGATTTGAATTCAAAATCTGTCCTAATTATGTCAATCTAAAATAGGCAATGGAAATTGAGAGGGAAGGGGAGCTAGGGCCGGCGGCTTGCATGGGTTTGGGAGAGGGGCCGGCGGCTAGGTCTTGGGCTTGGTTGTGGCTTGCGGTTTGGTGAAGAGGTGGTGGGAAGGATCATGTGGAAAGATGGTGGGTTGCTTGGAGGCCGAAGGGTGGAGGGGTGAGTGGTCGGGTGGGGATGGGGTGAGGCCGGCTAGGGTATGGAGGGATTAGGTGGCCAGCGGCTTTGGGGTTTGGGAAAACCTTGGGCCGACAATTGGGTGATGAAGAAAGAAAGGAAAAAAAATAGATAAAGAAGAAGAACCACGAACCCGGCCGTTTTCAAGGTTGGTGGGTGATCCGATTTCCCTCCCTAGGGATTTCTCCTAAAGTTCAACTCTCACAACTCTCCAAAGAACACATGTGCAGGAATTTTTTTTGCTAATTCATTCATTCATTACCTCTCAAAGAAGAAGAGTAAGGCTTTAAATAGCCCATACAATGAGAAAATAAAAAGTACTATAATGCCCTTAGGGCTTACACATACCTAAGCCCTTAAGTAAAGGTAAAAAAGGGAAAAGCATAATAAACTTCATAAAATAAAAATAATACATCAATCATAAATATGAAAATCAAAAGTAGCGCGATGTAATCGTAGCCGTAGATCGACGACCACGCCTCTAGTAGATTTTCCATGTCTTGATGTCCTTATCACCCTCCCAATTTTTCTCTCTCTGAACTCTCTCTCCAATCCTTGCACACCTAAAGAGTTGACTTCAAGAAAAGGAAGTTGCAATCAAAGACAATTTGATAGAAGAAAAGAGTGATCAAACAAGCCAATTATCAACCAGGCCCCATCATCAATTTGGCATCAAGAATGATATTTTCTATGTTAATTTTGACATCAAAGGGAAATTTCTTGAAGTTAACAGCTGAACTCTAGCCATCATTATCCTTCCCTTCCCTGTACTCATCCCACACCACCCCTTCAACCAATCTCCATGCACCTAATCCTACCCATAACATCGTAAGAATATAAGATTGAAACATTATAATGGATATAGTATAAATTTCATTGAAAGAATATTATAGAAATTTCCCAACCAGTATAATAATACGCATTATATTTCGCATTATAGATCAAACATATTATGATGCAAATGAGCATATATATCTATTCCTCATCAATATGATAACAAAAATGATTATGCCAATTATTACATTCATCGACAGTGATAAAGATATCATTAATCATCTTCAAAAATAACAATTTTGATGAATATGAACATCCAACTGTCTATTCCAATTGGTTTTTAATACATCTCATGAATTAACTAGGAAAACAAATTATGGCGAAAACTTTTATATCATGAATTTATACATGATCATCTCATTTAAGGCCATCTCATTCATGATGAAAAATCAAATCATGCGCCAGTTTTTTGAACTTCAAATGCTAAGTTCCAGTAAATGTGTAATCTCCACCATTTAAAAACCTAGTCCTTATGTTGATTTAGTCTTTGAGGATTGCTACTGCGATGAAATGGATTTTACATATAAGCTTAATGACAAAGATAATTAGATGTCATTTATTGAGTCTCTTGTTAAACCAGAACTTAAGGCTGTTCTTAAGATTTTTATTCAACCTAAATTTGAGATCATGTATGGCCCTATTGCGCAGCCTGAGACTAAAATCATTTCTACCAACGTTATAATTCAAAAGTACATTAAGATTATGAAATTACGTTGATTCATAAACTATGATATTATTACCAGATTTATCTCCAAATATATAAAATGTTTCAGAGATTCCAAAACTGTCGTTTGGTTCTGCACCAAAAACTATAGGTTGGGTTAGTATTACCACTAACACATGACTATACTATCCTCGCCATTAGAATTGATCCGAGAAAAATGTATGAAGCATAAAAATAGTTGAATCTGAAGCCTCCAAATTTTATTTCGAGCAGTCAAAAAGATTCAAGGCATAATCATGAACTAATGCCATCACCATTTACTCCATGGAAACAGAGTCTTCAAAGAAAAGGCTTTGGAATGAATCTTCAGGAGAATAGTTCTATTGGTTCTAGAGAAGTTGATATCTGCATCAAAATTATTCAAGTAATTTTGGAATATTTTAGCATCTGTATTTCAGTTTGAATGTGTCTAATTTTAGAAATACTATCTTTAAATGATAGAATTTTTAATACTTATCTAGATTTAAATTTTAAAAAGTTAAATTTTTATTAAGTGATCATATTTTTATAAATAGAAATTCAAATGTATTTAATTGAATTAACTATAGAATAAAATGAGAATCAAGATTCCCCTTATTTTCTCTCTTCTCTCACTGGTCTCTCTTCCCACGACTCCCTCCATCACTTTCTCTCCTTTATTGTACAAGTCCAATGTCCAAATCTCTCGCGACATAATTTTCTCTCTTGACATAAAACATTAACCCCAAGAAAACACTACTCGGTTTTCCATAGAATTGAAGCTCCTCCCTTCATTTCTCTCTTTAATATCCTCTCTCTCCTCACTATTCTTACATCAAAATATTGATGTCAAAAAAAAGAGGCTACAACCAAAGGCAATCTTGATTCACAAAGGAAGCCACAATCAAAAGGAACAAAAGGAAGGGAAGTTTTGAGATTGATAGAAATCAAGCATTTTCGGGATTTATGCTTCATACTGTGAAGGAGAGAATTCCATTAGAGAGGATCTTGGGAATTGTAATTGTATGACAACTAAGAAATAGTTGAGGAAGGAGAAAGAGAGAGAAAGAAGAAAGGAATAAATCAGAATCATAATTCAAATTTCATTCTTTGATAGATAAATTAATTACAAGCACTTAAAACTTTATTTATAGAAATAAGTATTCAATTGCACAATAGAAGCATCCTATTTAAAATTTAAAACTTGATAAATCCAAAAAATCCTATCATCTAAAGAAGTTAATCATAAAATTAAATGCATTATAACTGAAATAAAAACAAAATTATCCAAAAATACTATAATAATCTTGAAAATTCCAGAATAATTTTGTTGCATGTCTTGTAGTATATTAAAAAAAACTATGAAATCAGCTCCAATGGTCAGCAAATATAATGACAATCAAAGTGAAGAAGAGTCAAATTCAATGTATCCAAAATGGTTCAGCCTATACACTTAGATCCTTTGAAGGTGAGTTCATAAAGACCACTCTCCTCCAATTTAAGGACCTACATGCAAAAGAAGCCATTATTCGTTTCACAGAAAACAGATATTTTCCACATTTTTAATGAAGGATTTTGCTGATACAATGTTGCAATATTTGGGGAAAATTTCCTAAATAAGGTAGCTTAAAGGTGCAGAGTTTATTTGACCTTTTAGGAAGACTGTCACACTATCCAGTGAATAAATAAGCTTCTCCAGAATGTGCTTTGAGTACTAACATATTTAATTTAATTCATTTTATTTGATTTAGAATATGTCAATTTTAAGTACAATACCTATCATTTGGTACTTAATTGTTTTGATGGATCCTTGTTGATGGTTGGTGTAAAAATTGTGAATTAAAATATAAAAATAGGTAAGATATTATTGAAACAACTAAATATTTGACAGCACATCGTGAACCAACATCAAACTAACACCATATAGTGGAAGGAAGCAAATTAGTATAATACCTAGCATCACGGAACCCAGTCAAAGCCAAGTAAAGCGTGCGTGGAATAGGAGTGGCAGAAAGAGTGAGAACATCTACTGATGTTTTCATTGATGCTATCTTCTCTTTCTGTTTTACGCCAAACCTCTGTCAATCAAAAACTAGAGAAAAAAATCAGTCACCCTCCATGTTCAATACAGAAACTTCAATAATGTGGAAATTGAGCAAAAGTTTCTGCACTGCATTAATGTGATGCAGTATATCTGCCCTGCAGTAATGTGAAGGGTAGCAAATGGTAGAACAGCCATACGTGTAGCTCGAGTTTAAAGTGCACAACTAAAGTGCAATTAAGTAAGCACTTTACGTAGAACACTTTAGACCTGTTTTTATTTTGACTTGCAATTCCAGATTAATTGCTTTTTGTGTTTGAAAATTGGCATTTAACATAAGATTATTATGATACAAAAAACAATTGATAAAAAATTAAATTTGCTGATATTCTTATTAGCATTTTAAACAAACCATGTTTTTGCTCTTGTTCCTTGCTTAAACGGTATTATATCTTGTTGAAAAGCATGAGAATGATGTCCTTTCTTATGTGATGCAGTTCTTAATTTCCCATGTCATGGCAGCGATGCATTTTACCCCTGTATGTATGTGAAAATTTACGCAAGTACTACAAAGTCATGATTTGATAAAACGGCACCTTAGCTTGCGATTTACACTGAAGCAATAAGATGTATCCACTCCACTTAGCATATTGAGCACCAAAATGTGGTTTAAATCAGAAATCAAATTTTGTTAAACAACTACCAGAAAATTATCACAAAGTACTGTCATAAATTAGAGCATAGGCGATGATTTACTTGGAACAATTGATTAATAAGTTGCATCAAGGATAGAGGCTAACTCAAGTACAAATTCAGAAAAGAAAGGAACAACTAGGAGCCCATGTAGCAGATCTGATTATGGATCTTAAGAATAACAAGAAGAATATGATCATAAAAATGACAACAGCAAGCTGCTTAACATATAGCAAAGTTCAAGTTACCTGATTATAAACAAGGTTCAAGCAGGCCAAAAAAATAAATTAATAGATAAGCAACAAAAATTAAGGACTAATATGCAATACATGTAGCCAAGAATCAATTAAACAGAAAAAAGATTTCTTGAAAGAAAAAGAAATCAATTTCTGCCTCGGTAAATCATTCAAGGTATCAGATTAGAAGTGTTCTATAAATGTAGTAAAAAAATCATTTGATTGTTTCTAGCTATATTATTGTTTGACATGTTTAATGATATGATAATACCCAACAGTCTCCAAAATTTTCACGAACATGGGACATAAAGGAGAACCTGTTCTTCATCAACAATAAGAAGACCAAGATTGTTGTAAACCACCCGATTGCCAAGAAGTGCATGAGTTCCAACAATTATGTCCAAATCCCCATTCTTGATTGATGAAAGATGCTCCTCTTTCTCTGACTTCTTCTGAAGAATAAATCAAATTTATTTTGAAGATATGAAGATGGAATAAAAAGCTGTTAGAATGATTTGCATTGAGTCAGTTATACTTTAGATGCTCATGGTAACAACTCTAGGTCTCTAAATATTAATGATAGCAAGTATTTCCTCATTACAACTGCAATGAGGAAACCATGATGCCCGTATCAATAAAATCAAGGTCCCTTAAACACATTTCAGATTGGAGATACTGTTTTTTTTTTTCCATTTACGGCATCATGACAGTCATCAACAATGATAGTTACCACAATTTCAAGCTTCAGTTTCCCAATAGCATGGTGATTGAGACCAATAATAATTTAAAGGTGAGAGTCCTCTCCAACTAACCAAATATTGCTGAATTATTTGACTTCATCTTTATAACTTTATATTCTATATGAATATTATTAGGTCATAATGAGAAAAAATATTTTGCCCAAAGCTCCAAAATAACGAGAGAACTCCATTTTGAAATGGGCTTCTCCCTTTTTTTTTTATTTTTTACTCACTTGATGGGAAAAAAACATTTTCTATTTCAGAGCAACATATCACATCAATTAATCTAACCAACCTATATTTATGACTATTAAAACAAACAATATATAAGATTAACTTTGACAAATTTTGTTTAATTATTCGTTAATAATTCACTATCATATTATCATTATTATAAGTTTGTCAAAAGACTTGTAGCAATTACAATTTAAAAATTGTTTTGTTTTTATTCAAATAGATGCAATTTAAATACTATAGACAAAATTAAATGTACAACTTAATTTTAAAGATTTGTTGTGTCAAAGCAATGAATAAAGCAAAGTCAAATTATTTTAATCATAAAATAATTTATCAATTCTATTCTTTTCAATTAATTATATATTATCACCATTTACATTATAATGAAAATAAAGCCAAATAAAATAAGAGAAAAATACATAAATTGTTCAAATTATTATATAACATCTAATGAGTTAATTGCCCCTGCATTGTATGAGGTTATATTAAGTAACACAATAAAGGAAGTTATTTTTTGGGTACATGTGACTAATATATGAGATTAAGGACCCCGTGATAACACATTAGAGTGATGCTTATATTTAAAAAAGGATACATCCTAGGTATTGCGTGCTTAGGATTGTGGTAAGCATACCACAAGCAAAAAAATTTAAGTGCTAATAGTCAGTAAGAGTGTATATACACACACACACACAAAAAGAGAAAAGCTAATAGTCGGCAAGTCACATTTAGGAGCTAGAAAGGAAAGTGTATATATACACTCAAACACACTAAGAGAAAAGCTAATAGTTGATAACTCACATTTAGAATCTAGAAAGATGGGTCTAGAGAATAAAGTAAGCAACCAGAAATAACATTCAATCAAACATGTTCATTCGAATCTATCATACCTGAAACCTACTTAACAGGCCAATGCTGATATGAGGATAGCTACAGAAGCGCTCTGAAATGACATCAAAGTGTTGTTTGGCGAGAACAATAGTTGGCGCCAAAACCATTGCTTGTTTCCCAGCAGAAACAACAATAAAGATGGCACGCAGGGCAACTTCAGTTTTACCAAAACCGACATCTCCACAAATAAGCCTGTCCATTGGAGTTTCTCTTTCTGTCAAGTCTTTCTCAACATCAATAAAGGCCTGTCAAGGCAACCTACATAAATCAATTCTGCCCTCTATCAAAGTAATTAAGTTATCAATCAAATAGTGAAAAATATATTAGGCTAGAAAACAACTAAGTTTAAGTTTAACCATAGAATTATGAACGGAGAATACTTCATTATTAACAAATATATTAATAGTAACCAAAACTCATTGAAATCACTAAATTTGGAAAAAACTAGTCTACGATGCCCAATTCTATATATTCATAAAAGAGCTTAAATAATTAAGAAAACCTATGGAAAAAGTGTACGGAAATCATAAACCACAAAGTTATTTAATTCATAATAGTATCAAGAGAAGGTGATGCAATTCGTTTCAAAAAAATCATTCGCAATAAGCAGGAAAATGGAAATGCTTGATAGGAAACAAAAGAACCGAAGGACAATACGTGACCCATGATGAAATAAGGTTTGAGTGAAGGAACAATACTAACTGAAAGAAGGATATTCTTTAAGATAGAAAAAATTTGGTCCATAACAGTAGTTTAAAGTGTATGCGTTTGATATGTCAACATATTAAATACCAAGGATGGTATGACACCTCATATGTACATAAGTTAAAAAACACCAAGATCTTTCTGTCCTCATTTTCAAGAAATGCAAATAAGTCTTTAGGACTAGAAGAAAACCTGTAATATCTCATTAGAAAACTGATCATTAGCTCAAACGTTATAAGTTAACAGATCCCAAGTGCAAAAAACTCATCCTCCATCCTCAATATCTAAGGACCTGGATTTAGAAACCCCATGCTAAACAAAGCCTTGCCATCAAAAATAGAAATATCTAAACTAGGACTTCTGCATTTGAATGATGTCCATTAGCTAGGAAAATGTAGTATCTATACACCATTTAAACTCAGTTTCATCAAAGTAGAAAATTTCAGATAATTCATTTATAGAAGCTTCATTCTAATCTCAGCTGTTTTGAATGCTCTCCATTGCCATTAAAAACTAACTAGCGTAAGAAAGAGTAACTATAACATCTTTTAACCATCATATAGTAGCAAATGTATAATGTTATAAGCAGAAGCGCGCAATTCATAGCCTGGTATTGACGTATTGTCATGGTTGCCACCATATCTTTAGAATTAAGCCTCCTGGGCAAGGATTGAAAAGTCTAGAAAAGTGCATTTCAGATATTTTAAAAGTATTAACATGGTATTGGCCTTTCTCATATGCCTATATCTAAAAATTAAACAGCAGAGATGTAATAAGTTTTTCACGCTTAAGACAACGTGTTTAGAATTAAAGAACTTTTTTATGAATAAGCATGGTACAGGTCAATGAGTAAAAGCAACAAGAACTAGAGACCAACCAAGAAAAGAGCATCAAAGAAGCTTTTCTTAGACGCAATACCTGTTTCTGATCTTGTGTGGGATCATAAGGAAACTGAGATACAAATTCAGCCATGGCAGGAGTTCTTTGATATGAGAGCCTCTTCTGCTTCAACCTGTGTAGATAGAGTTCCATCAAGTCAACAACCATTTTCTGAACAGCAACCTTTCCCTTTACCCTTCTCCTCTCCCATGCGCTAGTGTCATTCAATTTGCTCAATGCACGTGGTCTTCTGGTTTCACTTGGACTACAGCAAGCACAATTGTATAAATATTAAGTACCTCGTAAAAAAGAAATTTCAGCTTGATAAGCAAACCTCCCACATTTCTATCATTATGATATTAATAAACTTATTTCAATAATCAGCCAGCTGGATGAACTAATTTATGCTGAATATGGTTCACCGAAATTGGAAGCTGGACGAGCTAAATTAACTCATTTTTCAATATATGATTAGTATTATTCGAATTATCATGCATTGCAGGACTGGAAGGAGTTTCATTCATTTTTTAAATATGCATAGAATAAACATATTTCTTAAAACAAAGAAAAGTGTATTCAGATTTTTTTTTTAACTCGAAGTAACCAAGTTACTTTACAACGTTGGCAAGTTTTGACACTATGTTATCTGCATTTCTCATTAAAAAAAAATCCATTCCAAATAGAGTAAGAAGACGTTATAGAACTGTGTACATATCGCCACTTCTGTACTAACATGGTATCTGTTATAAAAAGAAACTGTTACAACAATCTTCTGAAGTGGAAGAACAATCATTTTATTATAAAATAATAATAGTACTATAGCACTTCATTAAATCATAGAATGCCGTTATGGTGATTTAGCAATGTCCACCATGATACTGATGTAGGTTCTGTTCTTGCTTAATTAAGGTAAAACACTATCACCATAAAGCTATCCTGAGCATGACTATTGTAGTCAAAGCCTTGCCAATCAACAAGGGCAAAAAAACTAAAAGATATGCAAAAATGCAAATTCCCCTCCTAGAATGTGAAACCCTTTAAGAAAATTAAATTAAATTCTTAATCATTGAGACGCCTTTGGTGCAACGGTTGGAATTTCAATAGAAATTTCAAAGTTAAGCATGCTCATATAAGAGCAATTCTAGGATTGGTGAAAATTTAGGATAGGTGACATCCTGTGAAGTTACACTAAACGGGTGAAACATGAGGCTATTAGGCCAAGTAGACAGTATCACAATAGTAAAAAGTTTTGGCCGTCAAAAATGACATCAAAGCAATTCAACAGCTGAAAGATAGTAATTGTGTTCTTATATGCCTGGTAGATAATTCTGGGTAAGGAAATTGATGAGAACGTCAGTTATCAAAGTGGAGGAGACTACGAAACCCCTTAAGAAAATAAAGTTAAATTCTTAATCATTAAGGTGTTTTGGTATTATGGTAGGAATTTTAGTAGAAACTCTAAAATTAAGAATGCTCGCATAAGAGTACTCATGGGATGCGTGATCTACTGGGTTACACTAAGAGTATAAGATCATAAGGCCGTTAGGTCAATATCTCGATGCTTAAGAGTTTGAGTTGTTACATAGAACACCTTAATTACAGGAACATGTTATATGCAATCCTGCAAGTGAACATAAAACAACTGCGAAATAAACTTCTGACAATCACAGTAGCTCACAGATTATAGCGGTAAAGCATCCGGCACGCCTGCTTGACAGGAAGCTTTGCCATCCCATCCGCATACTCGATGAAGACATACTCCGTGGGATCCGAGGAACTCTTCGACACATCATACTTGATCGCTACAAATCTCCCAATACCCACCTTCTTATGCACAACATAATCTCCCGGTTCAAGCGTGTAAGGATCCACCTTATAGCCAATCCCACCCTTGTCCTTGTTGTCTCCCTTGAGCTTCTGAAGCCCAAGTTGCTGCTGCTGCTTCACTGTATTGATATACTTCTCCACCTCGGTGGAGTTTACTGCTTTATTCCCTGCCCTCAAACCCTGTCTCTTACCGAGTTCTTTTCGTATTCTCTCGTTTAATATGGAGATGTCGTCAAGATCGCAAGACGAGTTACCCTTCTCCTTCCAAGGTGCCACCGCAGGGCCATGGGACGCCTCCGTGTAGACGGCGTTCGTGCGGACTGAGAAAGATGACTTCCAGTCCCTGCATGGGCATTTCGAAGGAGGTGGCTTCGGAGGACCAGAGTGAACCAGGAAGTCCGAGAAAAAAAACCGAAATGATAAATCGCGATGCTTGGGTTGCAAGTTTGGAAGCGGAAATGCTCCGGCCGCGGCCATTGCTGCAACCCAGTTTGGGTCTATGGAGAACTGAAATTCGTCATGCGAGATTGGGATGAGTGAGGGTTTTGGGAGGGTTTCAATGTGGATTTGAGGGAGATGGCTTTTGTGGACAGAACTGAGGCCGACGAGATTATTTGTACCGTTGGCTAATGGGTCTCCACTAATTTGGTGGCGCCCCGAACCTTCAATTTTTCTTTAAAAAATACATACAAAATATGTTATATTTTTTACAATTTTCAATCCTGCAGTTTAATAAATAAAAGTAATTATATTTTAATAGGAAGGATAAAAAAATTAGATTTATAGAATGGTGGAAAACTTCTTACGATAGATTGTAAATCGTCTCTCTTATGGGCTGTTTGGTATGAGGATTTAGGCCGAATTTGAGGCGAAATCTAGCCAAACGGCCTAAAATGCAAAACCAAATCTCACGAAAAATTCCGCAGATTCGCACTAAATTTTGGATTTCCGAAATCCTGTATTTTGCCGGATTTACAAAATCCACTGCGCTAGAAGAAGAGTATGCTCAGTAAATCCTGCTATGTAGCCAAACAGTCACAGAATTTAACAGGATTTATCATAAATGTTACCAAACAGTTTTCAGGATTTAAGCCACTCAGGATATCCGAAATCCGGATTTAAATGATTTACGAAATCCTACTTAAATTAAATCCGGGGTGCTACCAAACAGCCCCTTAATGTTATGCAAAATTTCGCACGCAGAAAATTAAAATATGTTCACTATAAACTCAAGCATAAGTAGTATGCACTTATGAAAAATAAATATGCAGATTGTTAAGTGCTAGAAATTTGCATTGATATAATTGTATTTTATGTCTTAATTTTGAAAAAAAAAATCAGCGTGCGCAAATAAAAAATTGTTGAATAGCAGCAAATTTTTTACATGAAAATTTCAAAAAGGGAAAAAATCATGGGACTTGACCTAGTTAAAAAATTTGCTATATGTCAGAAGGTATAAGAATCTTTCATTCATCACGATTGAATAAGAATAGGACTATTTGATAACAAAATATTTGATTTTTTCTTTTGTAGAGATTATAAATGTTTGGCGTCCACAAGCGAACAATTGAAACCCAACAATAGTGTTAGATCTTAATAAGAATCTGAGAATAATAACAATGATTGTTGGCAGTGGTCGTTGATGGTGAAAATGGTCGGTGGTGATGATACCCAAAAAATTCTATAAAGCTCTTTAGTCTTTTTAGTTCTTGGGTCTCTCTCCATCATGTAAAGAACGAGGTTTTGTTTATAAGTTTTTATTATGGCATTTTAGTAATTTGAATTAGAATCCAAAACGCTCTAAGTCCATATCCATTCCCTTGATCATGAAGTATTTTGTTAGTATTTAAGTGCCTTCGTGATGTCAAAATCAAGTGATATTAAGCTTGTTGGATTCATCTCGTTGAGCATCTCGATTTGACAAAAACCATGTCAAATTTGGAGTTCAAATAATCATAATTTTAATTAAAAAAATTTTCAATTCAAAGATTGCCTTGAGATTAGTTGAGATCATATAAATTTTATGGAGTCATATCACAAATAAACTAGGAATGAATAATAATTGCTTGGTGGGTGTAACACCTAGTGAATTTGTTGTCACGACCCAACCGATATGACCCTATCGTACCATATAGGTCATATCGTGCCTGATCGAGCCATGCAGTTGAGATTGACCCCAAGATCCAATTGGAGAAATGCTGAAGAACTGAAACATCCAAAATTTGCACACAAAGCAAAGCAAAAGAGTAGAAAATACTAAATAATAAACTGAAGTACTGTGTGAAAAGTTGAACCTAAAGAAAGCACTGATTCTAAACTGAAACAAGCATTTTACAAGCTACTGAAACTGATTCAAAGATAAACAAACACCTCATAGTAATTTCAGTGGCCCTTAAGTCCCAACTCCTAATATATAATAAATAATGAAATCCCTTCTCACCGCTAATGCAATCCCTTCTTAGTAAATATGAAAATAACTCTTGAGCTCCAAAACTTTCAACATATAACAGACAACATAATCACTTCCCACAATCAATAGAATCACTTCTAATCGTTAATAAAATCCATTCTCTCCACCAACAAAAAAATGTTTGTACATAATTCAAATATTTCAAACACATATATTTAAAATAAAGCACATTTTACACTATTGAAGTGACTAAGGTGTTATTGCATAATTCTACAAGAATGCTCTGATGGCTGTCAAAATAATTTTCCACCCTGTATTCTATAGTTTGCCAAAACTAAATTCCAAAATTCTACACAATTACCAGAAATTATGTATAATAATATTGTGAAGCTTTAACTAAACTAATTCACTATTTTTAGATGTCGAATTAAATTTTTGAATTGATACAAATTATTATTTTTCAAAATCACCAAGTGAAAAATCTCAAATAAATACTCAAAATGATCAAAATAATCACTCTAACAATTTATAAAAAGTTGCACGGATGAAATTTATCGGAATTCGAGAAAATCACATTTTTGTAAAACTAAATTATAAATATGATTAGAAAAATTCAAAAATTTTCAAATTATTAAAAATTGATATGAGCAAAATATAACTTATCTTGACCCTAGTAACTTTTCGAACTAGGCCGACAGTTGAAAATGACTCAAACTAGCCCAGAATGAACTTTCTCTCTCAAGAAATATATATATATATATAATAGGTTGCCTTAGTAGATAAAATTGGTTTAATTAATAAAAAATGATATTTAAATAAATAATTCAGGCCTCATGCTGTAGTGCCCAAAATTAACAGCGCTACGCCTCTCCCACTAGGAGCTTCTAACGTTGCGACAACAAAACCAAGCGCCACTGCGTCAGCACAACTTTTCAAATTTCAGAGGATATAGTGTCGAGGTGCCACCTTACCCAGCACCGAGATGCCCCAAGGGAAAACCCAAATTCACATAGCATGCAAACAAACCTCTATGAATCGCTTCAAAACACATGTATACTTTCGCATGTATATAGATTATTTCTAGAAATATGCAGAAGAGTTCAAATGAAGAATTTTATGTATGTTATTTTTTCCTACGCAAATTTTTGAGTATATGATTTGATTGAGGTTTTTCTGGCAATAGTAATAGTTATATAAAGTCTTAAAATATTCATGTGAATATTCATTTGAAGTTGGAATCGATCTAGCAATATTTAGTGAGTATTATATTTTACAAGCAATGTGGCTTTTACTAACAATTCATGCACTGCATAAACATTGCATTGAAAAGTACAATTCAAGTACTATTGCATTCCAAATTTCATTTAGAATGTTCATAGCATAACATTGGAGATGACCATATATATGAAAAAGTGCACTTTGTGATATCATGTATATTCTATCCCGGCTCCATCTGCCCAGTGCAGAAATGGGAGAGATTCTGGTCTCACTTGCTGTAGCAGATATGGGATGTTATGTAACACTGTTATGTTCTTATTCTGACCCTACTTGCTATCTAATATTATCATAACCCAACCGTACTATCAAGTGACAAAATAATCTTAAAGTTCTCTCATATAAATGAATGGGTGGAAGACATCGTTACAAAGCTTTTACCTCCATCGAAACATGTATGCTTTTACGTACGTGCTATTAGAATTTTATGATTTTGTTTGGACGGAGACACGGAGTGTTAATAATGATTAGAAATCATAGGCATTAATTTCTTCCTCCATTATTTGTTATTTATAAGCGATGCATTAAAATTTATTGAGGCCATTTTCATCCTTCTATTTTTTTTGTGATAAATTTTAAAAAGCCAATTTGCTAGTTACATTTTATAATATAATACTCTAAAAGTATTTTCAAAAAAATTACAAAGGCACGAGAAAACATGATTTATTAGGCTTCTTTTGGGGCAACTTTCGTATTGCTTTCTAAAATAGCTTTTTAGTACAAAAATTTTAAATTCAAGAAATTTTTGTACTAAAAAGCTGTTTAGAAAGCAAGAAGAAAGTCGCCTCAAATGAAGTCTTATTTCATCAAATAAATCATACTATTTACTTATTATTATTTTTCTACCACAAAAGAACAAAACAAATCACCCAAAAAAAATCCAAAACATTCTGAAAAATAAAACAGAAAAAAAAAACTATCACAAACGAAATCTCAATTAGTTAAAATTATGCTCATTATAAGCATGTAAATGCAAACTTATGTTGCCTTAATTAACTAATTTCAATTAATATTACAATATATGCAATTAAAATATAATTAATTGATTAAATAACAAAGTTCAAATTTACTTTACTCTCAAAATACACAAAAATATACCAAATTGGGTGTTCTACGATACAAGGAGTTTGGATCAATATGGTCTACTTGATTTACCACTTAATTGTCGGTCACGACAAAAGCAACCTAAATAATCTATATGGTTGTATTCGTTAACATATTATCAATCCCTTTTCATCTATCTTTTAATTAACTATATGAATTCTCATCCATTCATTCATGTTACATACTAAATAAAGAGTTGCCTCTAATTTTAAACATGTTATAATTTTGTGTGGTCATAAAAAAACACAAAAAAAATATGAAAATTAATTAATTCCTAATATAACCCTACTAATTGCTAGCCAAACACCTCACATCCTTCAAGACCGAGTCCAGCGGTCATCTCATAGCAATCCAAAATAGGCTTGCCAAACCCTCCCCTCCTACAACTCCCTCTTCTACCTCAGTCACCTCTATAAATATTATCATTTGTTCTCATTCGACATAATCAGAAATAGAAGAAACAAAACGAGTCATGGCTTCGAAAATCCTTATGAGTTGTCGTCGCCTTTCCACCTTCCTTCAACAGAATCGCCGGAGCTCGATAAATAATGTCGCGGCGATGGTAGGAGAGGCTAAGTCAAAGGTGCGGAAGAATGTCGACATGGTGGCGGTGTGCGTTCCGCTGGGGGTTGCGTTGACTGCATTGACACTTGGGGCTTATACGGCGATTGGCCAGCTCTCGAACTCGCCATCAGTGAGGTTGAACAAGAAGCTGCGAGGTACGATGCCAGAGGTCGAACAGCCCGACCAAGTGGCAGACGAGGGAAGCCGATATGTCAATCGCTCTTTTTTCCGGAAGGTGGCCCACTTGAAGGATTTTGATGCGTTCCGTTCCGGCGTCTCTGACCCAACCCGGCCGGATAATGCTTTTAAGATGTAAGAATTTAAATATTGATATAAATTGAATCGAAATTTGAACTGATAATTGCCAATGGATTTTGAGTAAATTATCATTGCACGAATTTTGACAAATTTATATGAGATGATTTATATTTTAAATTTTGATCAAAACAGGACCAAAGCTGTTGTATTTTATTTTAGATGAGTGTAATTTACATGTAATTTATATTATACTAATATTAAAATAAATCTAATAACTTTGAGCCTAAGGAAAATCATGCACAAATTATATTATGAAAGGTTGAAAATTTGTTGAATTTACTTTTAGATTATTATAAATATAATATAATCTCTTTACACTAATCTTAATATAAATATAACGAATTTTAAATTATTTATAATACATTTTATTTTAGGATGTCATTACATATATTTTTTTAATGAATTTCATCATGATTAAAAATTAATTAGGATGTCATTTAATTTTTTTTTCTATTTTTATTTATCACCTCTAAGTTCACCTATCGACGTTGTATTAAGACTTTATTTGGAATGGCTTTTTGACTGCTTTTGTGATAAGAGAAGCAACTAGTCAAAAAAATATATGTGCGCTTGGAAGATTATTTTTTTTATTGTTTTTTCGAACTATTGTTATTTTTTAAAAATATTTTTAAAATTATAGCAAACAAAAAATTTAAAAAGCCTAAATGATTTTTCAATTAATTTTGATTTTGAATATATGTTTATTGTTGCAGGCCACGCCACGCGGAGTCTCTCAAGTCGTCAGGGGTGGAACAATAGTCTTTAACTTGAAGTAGTTTATCGATAGGGAGGGGACTATCAAGACTAGGCCTTTGATATTATTGATGTCATTTTTATTATGATTATGCATTTTTTACAATTATTATGTTAAATCAACTAATTAATGTTTGATGAATGGATTTGAAATCATTTCAAAATCAAACAAATTATTTCTAATTTTAGAAATAATTAATCATTTCAAATCTAATCATTCAAATTAATTGGAAGATTGAACATTATAATTGTAGGGGATTCGAATACAATATTTTGATTTGTAAATCACAAAGATAATTTCTCTTTTTTTATGTTATTTAATTATTTGGTGTGTTATTAGATGATACAATGATATGTTTTTCATGCAAATTGTGTACATTTAAATTTTTGTTTTCCACATTTTTTTGTTGTTCTTTTTATCAGCCAATTTTGATGGAAAGAATATTTCTTTTCTTTTTTTATGTTAGATATGGTTTTTTTTTGCTATAAATTAATTAGCTTTTCTTCAAAATGGCCTTGTATTATTGTCGTGCGCATCATATTCTGTAGCTTCTAGAAAGTTCTAAATTTGATAAAAAAAATATAATTTATAATTAGTTATGATTTATATAATTTATTTTAAAAAGTTAATTGTGTCAATTTCAACTTGACCAAAGCTAATAATTGATATATTAAATTAATTAATTTAGTTAGGTCTAATGTCTTTTTTGTGCAATTAATGAATGGTAATCACCATCAATGTTTGTTTAATTTTGATTTAAATGATAATTATGAGTCCTAAAATGTTTAAGGAGTTCTCGAGCAAATAGGAAGTCACAAGGAAAAGCAAATTTATAATTTATTAAAAAATTTTAGAAGCATTGTGCCGCCAGGAGATTTGCTAGGGGTGTCAATATATGATACGATCCGAAAATCCAACTTAGACCCGGCCCAAAAATTTTGGGTTCGAGTTGACCTGTTTAATAATTGAGTCGGGCTTGAGTTTAAGTTTTTTATCCTATTGAAATATCAAATCAGGATAGGGTTACCCTGCAAACCCGAATGCAACCCACTTGAACCATCCATCACCCCATCTTGGCCATCGCACTTGCCTTATCTACCTCACGCTTGCCCTCACCCTTGCTTGCTAGCCCTCGCCCTTTCCTACCTACTCGTGTTAGCCCACTAGTCCTCACAGTATGCCTGCTCACGTTCACCCCTCGCACTCAACTCGGTTAGCTGGTCTAGTCGAGTTAGGAACGGGTCAAGTTTGGGTCTAGATTTTTAGCCCGTGTAAACAAATGGGTCCGGTTCGGGTCAGACATGTTTAGAGCAAGTCAATTTCGAGCTTGACTTTAACCCAACCCAAAACCTATTTTGACACTCCTATCGTTTGCGCCTTAGCATTGAGCTTTCTAGTGAGAAATCGCGTTTAAACGAGCATTGTGGCCATGGTTGGCTCCACAACGGCACTGGTTGGAAATCGATTT
Organism: Dendrobium chrysotoxum; assembly: GCA_019925795.1. NCBI lineage: Eukaryota > Viridiplantae > Streptophyta > Magnoliopsida > Asparagales > Orchidaceae > Dendrobium > Dendrobium chrysotoxum. The sequence continues at coordinate 4,085,691 of CM034314.1, read as the reverse complement.
GGAAATTCATGCATTGTATAAACATTGCATTCAAAAGTACAATTCAGTTATTGTTGCATTCAAAATTTCATGTACAATATTCATAGCATGGCATTAGAGATATTCATATATATTGAAAAGTGCACTCTATGATATTTGATATGGATCCTGTATATTATGTTCTAGCCCCATATGACTAGTGCAAGTGTGGGAAGGATTTTGACCCCACATTACTATAGCAGATGTAACACGTTATGTGACACTGTTCTATTCTGATTCTAGCTCCACATGCTATATGCATGGGTAAAGGTAATGGAAGGCATAAGTAGAATGAAGCTATGAGCAGGCATCGAAACATGCGCATTATAATCATTGTATTGCATTTATATTAATAAAAAAAATAGAAGTAATAATCTTGAATGAATGTTAGGATTTCTGAAACTTTGTATGAACTCTGATGAAATATTAAAGTCAAGTGTAAGTGAATCCCTGATGACAAATATTCTGTAAAGTATCTTGAAACCTTTGTGAAAGTGGCTTTAAAAGTAAGTGAAAATTTCAAATATGTATTGGAACAATGGGCGGAGGGAAGTGCCTCCCCCCCCCCTCTTCCCTTAAGAAAAAAATAAATCAGTTTTATATGTCTTCACCCAATCATCACCAGCCAAAAAAATCTCTCCACGTGCAATTTTTTATTTAAGATTTATCTATATTATGCTTAATCGGAGAGGGTTCTTATCCAAAGACGGGGAGATTATTCTTAATGAGAGGATGGGTAGAGGCAAAAGGGACCGGCCTTGGGAAAACACGAATATTAAAGTATAAATTTGACCATCCACCATTTTTTTTTTGATGTTAACGCCACCCTCCTTCTATATATTTATTTACATATATTTTAAAATGTGTTGTCCTCTACAATTAATGTATTTCCTTTATTTCTATATTTTTATTAAAATCTAGTTAAAAAAAATTATAGAAGTTTTAGTTGAAATCTTTGACTTTTATTTGAAACTTTATTTTAAAGAATATCGAGTAAATTTTAGCCGAAATAGTATTAAAATGATTGAATTTAAAACTCACTTAAATTAGCTGAAATGAAAATATTTTAAAGAATCTCGAGTAAATTTTAGCCCTTGACCCAAACGGCCTGCTTCGTTTTCCCCTTTGCTCCTCTATCCGACTCACGACATCAAGCATGACTTTCGTTTTCCCTTTCGCTCCTCTCTCGCTCCCAAACGGAGACCGCCCGTGACAGATATTTATATCTTCTAAGATCTAAGGGTCATGTTATTTATATTTTTAATTTTGATCTTACAACTGCTCTTGGCTCTAGTAATGAGACGACAAACAGAATTATTTTAATTTATGCCCCCTTGAACTAAATTTCTGGCTCCGCCACTGATTGGAACTTCAAAAAAGTTCTGCTTTACTATTTTAATTGTGTTTTATTTATTCATTATTTCCTTTTTACTACTTTGCAATATTTTTTTTTTTCAATTTGGCTATTGATATATGTGATAGGTCAGGTTAGCAAGTCTACTGAGCTAGTTGTGGTCATTCATTTTTTCTAATATTTCATGGAAATGTAAAAGCCTAGTGGACTAGATTAGGTGTTGTGGGATGATCTTTGTGTTCTTAGTAACAAGGTATTATTTTCTTGTAATCTTATTTTTAAATATTTTGATTTATGGACTTTTTTATCTTGATTAATGTATATGGATTTTGATGAAATGAATTGGTGGAAGACATCATTACAAAACTTTTACCTCCATCGAAACATGTATGCTTTTAGGTGCTACTAGAATTAATAAGATTAGTTAATAACTTAACTAACTTTTAAAATGTATTTAACATGCTTTAATTGCCCCACAAAGAAATTAGACATCATTTAGAATTCATTTGGGACAACTTTTTTTCTTTTTTTTAAAGTTATTGTAGATAAAGTAACTTTTTAAAATTTTTGTAGGAAGTGGGTTTGTAGTACGTTTTTTTTTTTTTGAAAGCAACGGAAAATTAGTAGCCAATATGAATAGAGGTTACGGTCTGAAAATCAAAACTAAAAGAAAACTATCACAAACGAAATCTCAATTAGTTAATAGTATCATCCAACAATAGGAACAAATGAATATATAAATAAATAAAAATATAACAAAATAACAATCATCTTTGTGATTTTCAAAGCAAGCATATCAGATTTGGATCCTCTACAATTATCATGTTCAGTCTTCCAGTTAATTTGAATGATTATATTTGAAATAATTAACTATTACTAAAATTAGAAATAATCTTTTACATTTTGAAATGATTTCAAATCCATCCATGCAATATTAATTAGTTAATTTCACATAATAATTGTACAAAATAATAATAATAATAATAATAATTGTTGCGGACTCAAATATACGCGGCGATAGATTTTAATTTTCCGTCTCAGCGTTGTACGTATATCCAGCACACAAACAGAGTTGAAATAGTAACACCAGATTTTTTACGTGGAAAACCCTGGAAAGGGAAAAAACCACGGGGCCACGCCCAGTTGAAAGAGTTCCACTAGTGTTGTTTGAAATACATGAGGCTGACTCGTCCTTTAAATTCAGGACGATCATATTACAATGAGTATCAATTACAAGGCTAAGCAGAGTTCCGGCGTCACTCGGGTGTCGAGCAGAATTCCGGCGTCACTTGGAAAGAAGTCCGGCGTCACTCGGGCATCGGGTAGAATTCTGGCGTCAGGCAGAGTTCCGATGTTGCTCCCGTGTCGGGCAGAGCTCCGGCGTCCTTCGGGCGCCCGGTGGTGCTCCGGTGGTGTTCCGGCGGAGTTCCGGCGGTGTTCCGGCGGTGGTCGAGGAGGAGCTGTTCCCTCCTAGACTTCTCTTCTCTTCTTCTTCTCTTCTTGGCTTCTTGGCTTCTTGGCTTGGGTCCCCTCTTAAGTGAAATGAGGGGCTATTTATAGTTTTTCTGGAGTGGCATAGCCCGTAAATATGTGAGGGATCAAGGGCAAATAAGGAGTGATCTGGATGAACGGTCGATATTGAATCCCTTAATCGTGAACCGTTTATCAAGCATTTGAAGGTCTTAATGATATCAGAATTCTGCGATCTTGAGCTCGTTGGATTCGTCTCGTCGAGCCGCTCGATTCGACTATAAGCTCGTCAAAATCGAAGACCGTTTGGTAACTCAAATTACTGTTTGATGCTTCCAACAGCACTTCGGGTACTTGATTTGGACTCGTTTGGGCTCGGATTGAGTCGAATTTGGTGTTGTTGGATTCGTATTTCCGAGACGCTCAGTTCGACTGTAAGCTTACTGAAATCGGAGTTTAAATAGTCTCCGAATTAATTTTTGAAGTTTCCAACTTGAGTTTTTCCTCGAGATTCGTGCCCGATCAAGATGATTTTTTGGCGATATATCAATAATAATAATAATAATAATAAAATAACAATAACAATGTTAACTGCCTAACCCCGACAGTCCCCCTTCTCGATTGATGACCACTTCAAGTTGAAGACTATTGATCCACCCTCGACGACTTGAGGGACTCCATGTGGCGTGGCCCGCAACAATAAATATAAATTCAAAATCAAATTCAATTAAAAAGTCATTTCGGCATTGTTTATACTAGCTTAAGCTTTTTTGTTTTTGCTTTTTTAGGGTAATAATTAAAAATAGAAAAAAAAAATTAATTAGGATATCCTAACGAATTTTTAGTCATAATGAGATTCACAAAAAAATTTATATCATTATATCCTAACACAAAGCATTTTATAAAGAATTTGAAATTCGTTATATTTCTTTCAAGACTAGTGTAAAGACTTTGTATTTCAATAATCTTAAAGCAAATTTAATAATTCTTTAGTCTGTACGAATATAAATTATTCATAATTTTTATTTAGAGAATTTAACTATTTATAGGACACAATAGAGAAAAAGATTCATTTAGCCGGTCCACATAGTTGGGTGAAAGCTTGATGATATTGTTGTTATGATTTTTATTCAAGCTAACGGTCATTCGATTTATGTTGACATGAGTCATTGGATTTATCTTGACAACAGTATAATATAAATTCAACATATATTATACTCATCCAAAAATAATATGACAACTTTGAGCCAATTTTGATGAGAAATTCAATTAGAATTTTATCATTCAACTTGTTTCATTGAAAATAGCTTAACCTCGTAGCTATTTTTTTAGTCAAATATAAATTGACTCATAAATTTGTGTCAAAACTTGCACAATAATAATTTACTCAAAATCCTTTGTTAATTGCTCACTCGAATTTCAATTCAATTTATATCAAAATTTAAATGCTAACATCTAGAAGGTATTATTGTGCCGACTAGGGTCAAATACGTCAGAACATATAGCATCAAAATCCTGCAAGTGGTCCACCTTCCGGAGGAAGGAGCATTTGACATATTGGCTTCCCTCGTCGATCTGCCACCTGGTTGGTCTGTTTGACCTACAGCATCGTGCCTCGTAGCTCATTGTTCTCCCCCATCGATGGCGAGTTTGAGAGCTAGCTTGTCGCCGTATTAGCCCCAAATATTAATGCAGTCAACACAATCCGCAACGGAATGCACACCGTGATAATATTTATCGAACTCCGGTGGCTCTGATGATGAACGGTGGAAAGATGGCGGCAACTAATAAATATTTTGGAAGCCATGGTTTGTTTTATTGTTTCCGTTTATGGTTATGTTGAATGAGACCAAATGACAATATTTATAGAGGTGACTATGTTAGAAGAGGGAGTTAGGGGAGGGTTGGGCGGGCCGGTTTTTATTCGCCATGAGATTACCGCTTGACTCGATCATAAAGGATGTGAGACATTTGACTAGCAAGTAGACAAAATAAAATTAATTAATTCATTCATTAATCTTAATTTTTTTACAATTTCATTATTCCAATACTTATTATTTCAACCAAACCAAGGAAAGTTTGTAAGAATAGAAACCGATTGGGATCACTGCAAGCCACCTGCTGCAAACTAGTAAGAAAGGAACTCCTTACATTCCCATAAGAATAACAACTTGTAGAAAAAAAAAGATGGCAATGTTAATAATTGTTAACCCGCAACTAGAAATTCCCATAAAAATAGGAATAGGAATATATGAAAATCGAACCTCTAACAAATAAGACTAGAAGCTTCAACATACAGGTATAGTTGCAAACCTCAAATTGTAAAATAGAGAAAACCCTCAATTCCACAAAATATTTTCCTTAAGCGCACGACCAAATTGGTGTTCTACAACACAAGGAGTATGGATCAATATGATCTATTTGGTTTACCACTTAATTGTCAGTCACGACAGAAGCAACCAAAATAATCTATATGGTTGTATTCATTATCATATTATCAATCCCTTTTCATCTATCTTTAATTAGCTATATGAATCCTCGTCCATTTACTCTTGTTAAATACTAAATAAAGAGCTACCTCTAATTTTTGGCATAACTTTTAAACATGTTATAATTTTGTCTGGTCATAAAAAAACACAAAAAAAATATAAAAACTAATGAATTCCTAATATAACCCTACTAATTGCTAGCCAAACACCTCACATCCTTCAAGACCGAGTCTAGCGATCATCTCATAGCGATCCGAAATAGGCCTCCCAAACCTCCCCTCCTACAACTCCCTCTTCTACCTCAGTAACCTCTATAAATATTATTATTTGTTCCCATTCAACATAACCAAAAATAGAAACAACAAAATGAGTCATGGCTTTCAAAATCCTTACAAGCTGCTGCCGTCTTTCCACCTTTAGTAAACAGAGCCACCAGAGCTCGATAAATAATGCTGCAGCGACGACAGGAGAGGCTAAGTCAAAGGTGCGAAATAATGTCGACATGGTGGCGATGTGCATTCTGCTTTCGTTGATTGCATTGACACTTGGGGCTTATACGGCAACAGACCAGCTCTCGAACTCGCCGTCAATGAGGGTGAACAAGAAGCTGCGAGGCACGATGCCAAAAGTTGAACAGCCCGACCAGGTGGCAGACGAGTGAAGCCGATATGTCAATCGCTCCTTCTTCCAGAAGGTGGCCCCCCACTTGCAGGATTTTGATGCTTTCCGTTCCGCCGTCTTTGACCCGACCCGGCCGAAAAATGCCTTTAAGATGTAAGAATTTAAATTTGGATATAAATTGAATTGAAATTCGAGCGGATAATTGCCAATAGATTTTGAGTAAATTATCATTGCACGAATTTTGACACAAATTTATATGAGATGATTTATGTTTCCTAAAAAATAGAATAATCTTTGAGTCTAGGCTATTTTTTAATGAAATAAATTACTTAATAACATTCTAGTTAATTTTTTATCAAAACAGGACCAAAGCCGCCGGATTTATTTTTAGATAAGTGTAATGTACAAAAAATTTATATTATACTAATATTAAAATAAATCTAATAACTTTGAGTCTAATGAAAATCATGCACAAATTATATTCGGACAGGTTGAAAAATTGTTGAATTTACTTTTAGATTATTATAATATAATCTCTTTATACTAATCTTAAAATAAATATAACGAATTTCAAATTATTTATAATACATTTTATTTTAGGATGTCATTACATATATTTTTTTTGTGAATTTCATAATGACTACAAATTAATTAGAGTATCCTAATTTAATTTTTTATATTTTTATTTATCACCTCCAAGTTCCCCTTTCGAAGCTGTATTAAGATTTTGTTTGGAACAGTTTTTTGACTACTTTTGTGATAAGAGAAGCAATTAGTAAAAAAAATAAATGTGTTCTTGGAAGATAATTTTTTTTATTGTTTTTTCAAACTATTGTTATTTTTTAATAATATTTTTAAAATTATAGCAAACAAAAAAATTAAAAAGCCTAAATGATTTTTCAATTGTTTTTGATTTTGAATATATGTTTATTGTTGCGGGCCACGCCACGTGGAGTCTCTCAAGCCGTCAGGGGTGGATCTGTGGTCATCGATGGGGAGGGACTTTCAAGATTAGGCCTTTGATATTATTATTATTATTATTGTTATGATTATGCATTTTGTACAATATTATGTTAAAACAACTAATTAATGTTGGATGGATGGATTTGAAATCATTTCAAAATCAAACAAATTATTTGTAATTTTAGAAATAATTAATCATTTCAAATCTAATCATTCAAATTAATTGGAAGACTAACATAATAATTGTAGAGAATCCGAATACGATATGTTTGATTTGTAGATCACAAAGATAATTTCTATTTTCTTATGTTCTTATTTATTTATGTATTTGGTGTATTATTGGATGATACAATGATATGTTTTTCATGCAGATCATGTACATTTAAAATTTTGTTTTCCACATTTTTTGTTGTTCTTTTTATCAGTCAATTTTGATGTAAAGAATATTTCTTTTCTTTTTTATCTTAGATATCAGTTTTTTTTTTTATTCTGCTATAAGTTAATGAGCTTTTCTTCAAACTGGCCTTGTATTATTATCAAGCGCATCATGTTATGCTGCTTCTAGAAAGTTCTAAATTTGAGGAAAAAAATATAATTTATAATTAGTTATGAATTATCTAATTTATTTAAAAAATTAATTGTGTCGATTTCAACTTGAGCAAAGCTAATAATTGATCTATTAAATTAATTAAATTAATTAGGTCTAATTTCTTCGTTGTGCAATTAAAGCATGTTAATGACCATTTGTGCTTGTTTAATTTTGATTTAAATGATAATTATGAGTCCTAAAGTGTTTATGGAGCTCTCGATGAAATTAGGAAGTAACAGGAGAAGTGAATTTATAATTTACTAAATTTTTTTAGAAGCAGTATGCCATCGAGTGGTTTGTTAGGAGTGTCAATCTATGATACGATTCAAAAATCCAACTTAGACCTGTCCCAAAAATTTCGGGTCTGAATTGACTTGTTTAACGTTGAGTTGGGGTCGGGTTTAAGTTTTTGAGCGGATTGAAATATCAGGTTTGGTTAGGGCTAACCTGCAAACCCGAATGCAACTCACTTGACCCATCCGTCGCCCCATCTCGACCATCATGCTCGCCCGGTTGGCGAGTCAGGTTCGGGCCTAGATTTTAACTCATTTGGAAAATCATGTTAGGTTCGAGTTGGATGTATTAAGAGCATATCAATTTTGGGTTTGACTTGAACTCAACTTGAAAACCTATTTTGCTACCTTTACGGTTTGCGTCTTAGCGTTGAGCTTTCTAGTGAGAAATCGAGTTTGAATGTGCATTGTGGACATGGTTGGCTTTGCAGCGGTGCTGGTTGGCACCGTTAGGTGCCTTTCTCTCTGTTTGGAAAGAAGCTAGGGGAATTTAGAAGATTCAGCTCAACGCTATGGCGTTGAGGGCCTAGCACTGTGGCGTTTGGTCAAATTAGTGGTTCTTATATAACTAACATATTTAAATTCATTTGCTATTCTTCCCTTACCCCAGCCTTTACCGAAGAATCGAAGAAGAGAAGAGAGGAGTAGAGGATGAAAGAGAAAGAGAGGGAGAAGTTTTGGCGGCCAAAGTTCAAGATTTTATAGGGCACGAGGTAGGCTTCCGAATCCATATATTTTATTTCATTTTTTGTGATTTTATAAAAAATTATGCATTAAAATGTACTTTTCTAGAGTTTTACGATGTTTTTATCATGTAAATTTTAATGTTATTATACAATGTATTATGAATGTTTTGAATATTAGAAGTCAGATTTATATCTGTTATTTTTTTCTACATAAATTTTTGAGTATATGATTTGATTAAGGTTTTTCTCGCAATAGTAATAGTTGTATAAAGTCTTAAAATATTTATGTGAATATTCCTCTGATGTTAGAAAACGATCTAGCAATATTTAGTGAGTATTATATTTTACGAGCAATGTGACTTTTACTAACTATTCATACACAGCATAAACATTACATTGAAAAGTACAATACAAGTACTGTTGCATTCAAATTTTCAGGTAGAATGTTCATAGCATAGCATTGGAGATATTCATATTTTTTAGAATCCCCAAAAGAATTTTTATGAATTTTATACTAAAAATTCATTAGAATAGTATTATTATGTTATTATTTTATAAAAAATCTAAAAGCACTTATTTTATAGTTCTTAAGCATTAATCCATTTTCTTCATTCGCTTAACAAAGAAGATTTTTGGAAAATTTAGAGAAAAGAGAAGAGAAAGAAGAAAGAAAGCTAGTGTTTGGCGATCGTAGAGCGATTTTGTGCGTCGGCATGGTTGGAAAATTTGCTTGTCTCAAGCTAGGTTACATTTCACCTATGTTATTTTTCAATAATTTGGTATTTTTATTATTTTTTTCAAACAAATTTATATTTCCATTACTGAAAAATGAGGATAACTATTTTTTGTAAAACTTTTACCACGTAACTTTTTATATGTTATAGATATTGAGATTATAAATATTTTGAGTATATTCTAAAAATTTTTTGGAGAGTGATTTTAAAAAAGTAGCAATTTTTACATACTTAGAAATTTATTTTGACATCTAAAATAGTGCATCGATTCAATTAAAGCTTCAAAATGATATTTTACACAATCTCTAGTAATTTGGTTATATTTTTAAATTATAAATTATTACTCGTTAGTATTTATGTTGTCTACCGTTATGATATTTTGATAATTTTTGAATTCAATCCACTTATACTTTAATTAATGAATATATTAAAAAATATGAAAGAAATGTGATGTGATGCTGGTGCCAGTGGGCGTCCGAGATGGGATTCTGTTACTAAAGTATTGTGATGTCGGCCCTAATGGACGACATAAGTGGGATTTTGTTACCGAAGCGTTGCGATGCCAGCACCAATGGGTAATCGAGGTAGGATTTTTTTACTGAAATGTTGTGATGCTAGCCCTAGTGGGTGCCGAGGTGAGATTTTTATAATGAAGATATATGAAAATTTGGGCTTAAGAGCTATTCTGGTAATCATTACGAAGTATTTTTTATAATTCAATTAATTTCAGTATTTATTTAATTGTATTCAATTTCAGTATATGAGTCAGTTTAATTTTTAGTTCTTTTGATTTTAGTTATTGATTTCTGTTTTACGCTATGATAGCCTACTGAGACATGTTAACTCATTTCTACTTTTGCTTATATTTTCAGGCTCGGGGAAGGGTAAGGACCGAGCTGAGTATTTTGGATAGCAAGCTCCAATCTCTGTTGTAGGTATATTTTGATTAGTTTTGATTTTTATAGCCTTAGCTTTTATTTTGTTACTCTCTTTGTTGTCAAGCTCTATTGTAGATAGCCTTCACATTATATATAATTTGGATGATATATAAAAAATCTTGTTGAAATTTAGTAGTCTTCCGTTTTATATTGCATTCAATAGTGGCTCTATGTAGTATATAAATTGAAAATTTTATTTGAGTATTTCTTTAACCAGATTGGGTCAATCTTGCCACAATAACGAGATTGGGTCAATCTTGCTACAATTGGATACAATATGACCTATGTGATATCGAGTCATACTGGGTCGAGTTGTGATAGAACAAACTAAGTAAAATCTATAAAATTATGTACTAGTAATGGCTGCCTCAAAGTATCTCAGAGTCCCTCAAGAAATCTATAACACTTCTTCTCATAAAGTGTTAATCAACTCTAGAGCATACCAAGAGAGAGTAGTAAATTATGTTTAATATTGCATCACTGACATGCTCCGTTGAATCAATCTCAGAAAAGAACTCTGTAGTCGCCTCCTCATAGATAGGGGTTACAAACCAAGTCCTGAATATCTATGGAAACTCCTCCCAAATAATCAAAGTATTTGCACAACTCAAAAACTTTTTCTTAAACTAACCCAGCCACCAACGCTCCATCTCACCATATAATAGAAATGCATGTAATGTAACTCTCTTCTCATGTGACAATGCATCCCATCCAAAGTCTTCTATATTCTTCTCAGCCAATCCTCAACTACCTTAGGCTCAAAAACACCTAAAATTCCATAGGCTATAACCTCATAAAAATTTATAAATACCTATCTATGTCATCTATTTAGGTACCAAAAATTAGCATGTGAAACTCACCTACTAGTTATGCTACCAAACCTGCAATATGAGAAGCTATCTAAGAACTGGTCATAGGAACTATACCCTAAACCTGAGCTACTTGATTAGAGCTTTGACCATTAGTCATATCTGGATGTAGTTGATCCATCTTAGAAACTTTGAACACAATTGTATGTAACGCATGCATATAAAAAACAAATAAAATTAGCACCCAAAACTACTCAGAATTATCTCACTATATTACAGATTAAATCATATGGCTCAGTTATGATTTAGAGCTATAATCAATGCTCTGATACCAAAAAGTTTATCACGACCTAACCCAATATGACCTGATCAAACCTCCCTGGTCATGTCGTGCTTAATTGTGGCAAAAAGTAGAAACTGACCCCAAGATCTATTGGAGAAGTAATGAGAAACTAAACTTTCAATTTATATACTATATATAACCATTATTGAATATAATATAAAGTGGAGAACTATTGAATCTCAAAAATAATTTGGTATATTTATCATCTAAAAATATATATTTAATATGAGGTCAATCTATTATGGTGCTTCATAGCAGAAAAATACAACAAAAAAAAAGTTAAGCCTGTAAAAAGAAAACTAATCAAAAAGCATACATATAACACAAATCAAAGTATGATATAAAAACAACTCAATCCACTCATTACCCTTTTCTTGCTCTAAAATTGAAAGCAAAAATAGGAATGAGCTAATACGGCTGAGTAAGCTACGACAGCTTAAAATAGAAATCAATAGCTTAAACCAAAAGAACTAAAATGTTGAAATAATCAATTGAAGTACTCTATAGAAAATTGATATTAAAATAGATACATATATTGGATGCATTTAAATAATTATTGAAATTGTACTGAGACTATCTAAAATATAAATAAATATTTCATAATAATTATCAGAATGACTCTTAGTCCTCAATTTATCATATATAATAATTAACAAAATCCCTTCTCACAGCCAACAAATCCTTTCTTAATAAATATAGCTCTCAGGCTCCATAATTTCTTACACATAACAAATAACATAATCCCTTCTGGTCGTCAACAGAATCCCTTCTTAATAAATATAGCTCTCATGATCTAAAATTTCTAGCACATACCAAATAACAAAATCCCTTCTCATTGCCAAAAGAATTTCTTCCCATCGGCAATTCAAATATTTCAATAACAAATATTGAAAATAAAGTGCATTTTATATTACTGAAGTATGTAAAAATTCTAAAAATGTTCTAACTGTGACACCTCCAGATTCAATATTTAGTTCAATATGTTCTTACCCATTTTGAAAGAGTTAAATGCTTGAATTTTTTTATTGTGAACTCTTTTGCTTGTGTTTGATATGTGTTTGAAAGTATTTTTTGGGTATGAAAAAGGTCTGCATGTGTATTGGAGTGAGTTCCAGAGGTCTAAATACATATTGAAAAAATCCATAATTTTTCCTTTGGAGCGTTGCAATGTCAGGTGCTCTGGCACATTAGTGTTGTGTTGGCTGGCGCTAAGGTACTCACTAGTGACGCCCCAACATTATGCTCTTAAGTTTTTGGAATTTGAACTAGCTTCAGGGCTGTTAACACTACAGGAAAAACAGCTATTACCGGCGGACAGAATCCGCCGGTAAAGCAAAAAATGCGACGAAAATTATCGGTTTCCGGCGGATTACCGGCAGAAATTGATCCGACGGTAAAACGCGCGTCAGAAAAAACTTCCGTCGCATTTTTTCCGCCGGCCTTTCCGGCGGATAACCGACGGATATATTTGACAAACCGACGCCTTTTCTGTGGCAGTGTTCCGGCGTAATAACCGCCGGAAATACCGGCGGACAAGTGCTGCCGGAAATTCCGGCGGATATTCCGTCGCAATAAAAAGCGATGCCTAGTATTACCGTCGGATATTACCGTCGAAATATCCACCGGCGTTTCCGTCGCATAAGCCGCCAGAAATTTCGTCATATCGAATTTCCGTCAAGGTTACCGACGGATAATCCGCCGGAAACCTGTAGCAGAAAAAAAAACCTTCCTCATTTTAAAAAGTGATTTCCACATTTAAACCTGCATACAAAAAATTGCAACAACATATATATTCCACAAAATCAACAATTACACAAACCAGAAGAGCATCAACGAGATAAGGAAAACTTAAACATGTATAAATAAACATATATAAGGAAAGTGTCATAAACAAATAACTAAACATGTTTAAACAGCAAATAGATCAATTTGTCCAAAAACACATAAAAATATATGTCCACATCAGTTAATAATGTCTACTCTGATTCAGTTTCATCCTCAGCTGTACTTCTACCACTACTCATCTGCTCCCTCATCTTTCTCATTTCTTCTAACATTTGAGCTTACTGCTGCTGTATCTGCATCTGCTGCTGCTGCATTTGCATCTGCCAATCAGCTTGGGCTTTCCGTACCTGTTCTAGCTCAGCTGTGAGGGCAGCTATCTGTTGGGTATATAAAGATTCCTTGGTACTCGATGAAAAACTACCCCCACTAGATGACTGCCCTTCATATGCATAGGCCTGTGAGCCTAACCCATATACTCTGTCATGCTGTATTCCTCCTACCGCTTGCGACCAAGTGCGGTAGTCAGAATAGTCTGTTGATCCAGCAGAAGAACCTTCTCCTGCTGCAGCCTGACTCTCTCGAAGCCGTGTATAGTCCTCCTATGAAAGTTAATAAAAAGTTATGCTATTTACACATAATATCACCAAAATTAACATATACTTACATAGGCTCTCCTAGCACGCTCGTCAATCCATTGCTGGTCCTCCTGCCGCTTGTGGGTATGACTATGCAATTCAACAGGAGTCGATTCTCTACCCAGCACTTGTTTCTGTAATAGACATATATTAGTATTCTAAATAAAGTAAATTATTAAAAGATTTTAAAATTTCTTACCAAACGTCTTCTGTGCTTAGTATGAGGAACAGAACCACCTGTATGAAGGGAACTACCCAAGCCCCCAATATCAGAAGCTCTGTTCTGTCTATTTTGATCTCTTCTTCTGGTATAATCTGGGCTTCCCCAAGCACTGCTCAACTCTGCCCATACACCCTCACCAATCCAGAGAGGTCGCTGGCCTAACTTTCTAATATCAGTAAACATGTCTCGCTTCTCAAAGTTCTTTCTGATTTTATCATTATGTTGGGGAAGCCAACAAAAATCTTTCTGCAATTAAACACATACAAGAATGAATAATTATTTGTTTTTGGTTTATATATATTAGATATAATAAAAAAAAATTTATATAATAACATACCTCAAACTCTTTAAACCACATGTCCCGAACTTCTTTTGGGACTTTCTTCCAAGAAATATAGGGAGCATCGTATCTGCTCCGTATTATGTCCCGGATTTTATGCGTAGGATCTTTTGACGGATGAAACTTGAAAGCAATATGTTAGTCAAAAAAACTAATTCAATTCTATTTATATGACTGAAATAAAATTAGTACTTACGTGTCACCGTCAGGTTCAATCAACATGCGACCCTCTGTCGCCTTCACTGCTGCAGCTGGGCAGGAAGGTCCGGCTGTAGCGGGCTGAGGTGGTGGTGGGACATATGACGGATATGGAGGATGTGCACCATAATAAGGTGGGGGTGGGTAATAGGGGTAGAAAGGAGTGGCCTGTGTAAGGTCTGGTGAAGGTAAGTGTGGGTCTGGTGAGTAGAACTGTGGGCTACTGACTGCAGGAGTAGGTAAAGGCGGGCTAGGCTGACTCTGAGTAGCAGGCTGAGATGAAGAGGTGCCCTCAGTACGTGCAGGCCTACTAACAGCAGCCTTCTTGCTGCGCCTACCAAATATATTCTTGATCAGTCCTCTCTGACGGTCATCACCTGAAGCCATCTGCACAAATATTGAAAAATATTAATAACAGATATTATGCCAAAAAATGTATAAAATATCGCAGGAATTAAATAAATGCAAGTACAAAAAACTTTTAAATATAAAATAACACAATAAATAAGTAAATAGAAATACATAAATTTTATACTTAGTCCAAATTCATTTACCTTATGTTGATTCACTTTCATATGATGAAACTTTTGTACCACTGTCAGACTCGTCATGAATGTCCTCTATATTTAAATCCACTTCCTCTAACTGCAACTCACTGTCAGTAGTTATAATTTGATCGTCCACATCGTTAGAAACATCTTGTATGTTTGACATAAACTCTTCTTGATGTGCTGGTGGTATTGAAGTAGTCTTTTCAATAACTCCGTTGGGTTTGGTCTTCATAACTACGAGCCAATCTTGTTTACCTCGTACTCTACTCGGGTAGTTAGCAAAATAGACTTGGTGCGCCTGACTAGCAATGATAAATGGGTCATACTTTGAATATTTTCTACCCCGTTTGACTTCTGTTATACCATACAAAGGATGTATTCTTGTACCTTTATTCTTTACTGGATCAAACCACTCACAATTGAATAGATACACATTATTCCTAACACCAGGATATTCTAACTGTAATATTTCTTCTAATACCCCGTAATACTCAGACTCATCACCTGTATGGGTATTCCCTCTAACACATACACCAGAATTATCTATTTTTCTATCTTCACACCAATATTTTGTTTGGAATTTATAACCATTAACTAAGACATTTTGATGACACTTTACCGCTCTATTTGGTCCCCAAGCTAGATCAAGTAGTCCATGATATTACAAATTACTACCTTCAGCGTGGACCTAGTTATTAGATAAAGTATGTCATTAGTATGCTTAATAATTAAATAAAGATATATTAATTGAAATGAATTCTCGAAATATGTACCGCATTTTTAAACCAAATAGGAAAATGTATTTCCACTATCTTCTGGACTTCTACTTGTTCTGTTGTATTCAATCCATCAATGAAACTCCTGTAAACATTAAGGTTTAGATTTAATGAAAGTGTGAATAATAAATTTATGAGCATGCTTATTCAAACTTACTCGAGATATGGCTCAACTTCATCACAGTTAAACAAGACATATAAAGTGGCAACTCGCATCTCTTTATCAGTCAAATAGCGCATGGTACTAGCGCCTACGGGTTCACCACTACCGTTGAAAACAGATAAATTTGATGATTGACCCACTTTTTCAGGTGCAGTGCTCTGACTTGATTGTGACCTTGTTTCAAAGTAATACGAGTAGAACTGAGTTGTCTCATACATTAAATATGCTTCGTATATTGAGCCTTCAGGATGCGCTTTGTTCTTAGCAGTCTTCTTAAGTTTATTTAAGTATCTCTTAAAAGGATACATCCACCGATACTGAACTGGTCCACCAACTCTAGCTTCATATGATAAATGTAATGACATATGCTCCATAGAGTCAAAGAAAGCTGGAGGAAATATCTTCTCAAGTTTACACAGAATAAACGGGATATGCTGCTCCATAAGAATAAGTTGCTCTATATTTAATTTTGAAGAGCATAACTTTTTGAAGAAGATACTCAGCTCGATCAAGGGCTTCAAAATTTGATCCGACAGATAACTAAAGGCAGTTGGCAATAGACATTGCATGAAGATATGACAGTCATGACTCTTCATACCAAATAATCTCCCAGTTCTAATGTCAACACATCTGCTTAGATTTGAAGAATATCCATCAGGTACACGTAAACTCTTCACCCATTCACAAATAGCACGCCTCTGTTCTAAAGTCAAAGTGAATGGAGCTTTTGGTTTGAAATATTTTCCACTTCCACCATCCCTCATTTCTAATGCTTTTCTCCTACAAATCTCCTTTAAGTCCATTCTTACTTTTATGTTGTCTTTGGATTTATCTTTGATATCCATAACTGTATTGAATATATTATCAAAAATATTTTTCTCTATATGCATCACATCTAAGTTATGTCTGATCAAGTTTGTCCTCCAATATGGTAATGCCCAAAAAATACTTTTCTTAGTCCAATTGTGGTTGACACAATATCCTGGCAATTTGTAATCAGCTAATGATGGAGATTCCACTACTGTGGGGCTGGAGCTGACTCTTTCAAATATTTCTTCACTAGTTAATCTAGGAGGAGGCGGCGACATTATCATTTTATTCTTGACAAAACTATCCTTATTTCGCCTGAAAGAATGATCAGTAGGTAAGAACATGCGATGACAGTCAAACCAGGTGTTCTTTCCTCCATGCTTTAAAGTGAATGACTTTGTATTTTTCATGCAAAGTGGACAAGCTAATTTTCCAGAAGTGTTCCAACCTGAGAGCATACCGTATGCGGGAAAATCACCAATTGTCCAAAGTAATGCTGCCCTCATAATGAAGTTCTGTTTGGTGGAGATGTCATATGTACTTATTCCCTCTTCCCATAATAGATTTAAATCATCAATTAACGGTTGCAAGAAAACATCGATCTTTGCTTTTAGATTATGTGGCCCTGGAATGATAAGCGTTAGAAACATATAAGGAGTAGTCATACACATCTCTGGTGGAAGATTATATGGTGTGAGTATGACGGGCCAACATGAGTAAGGTGAAGCAGACTGGCTAAATGGAGTGAAACCATCTGCGCATAAACCTAATCTTATATTTCTTGATTCTGAGGCGAATGTGGGATATACACGATCAAAATGTTTCCAGGCATTTACTTCTGATGGATATGTAATAAACCCTTCCTGTGAGATATGTTCTTTATGCCATCTCATATGTTCAACAGATCTCATTGATGCATATAATCGTTATAGTCTAGGAATAATGGGTAAGTAAAATAACCTGCTAGCTGCTACATCCTTCAGCTTTCTTTTCGTGATAGATTTTTGTTTAAATCTCGATGCGTTGCAATGATGGCATGCAATCTCTGATTGGAAATCTTTATAGAATAACATGCAACCGTTGACACAACAATCTATCTTTTTGTATGTCAAACCAAGCTTCGAAACAAACTTCTTAGTCCGATATAAATCTGTGGGAATTATATTATATGCTGGATTGGTTTCTTTAAGCAGTCCAGTAAATTGATTAAAGCAATCACGGGGGACATTATATTCTGTCTTGATACTTAACATCTTAAGAGCAACGGATAACTCTGAGTGAGTGGTGCAACCTGACCATATTGGTTGTTGGGAAGCATGCAATAAATCATAAAAATGTTGTGCTTCTTTTTTCGGTGACTCTTCTGTATATTGCTCAAATTGTGCTCCACTTGCATCATGAATTAAGTCCTCAAGATTAGGTATGATATGCTCTTCATCATGTCTAGTAGCACTTGTCGATGGGCAGCATCGAGAATCCAAATGTGGTTCGTACTCACCATGAGAAGTCCAATACCAGTAATCTGGCATGAAACCTCGACGATATAGATCAACAGTTAAGTCATCTGGGCTAAGGTGCACCTGATTTTTGTGTTTAGAATATGGGCAACGAAACTTCCCATCTGAGATGAAGCTGGGTAGTTGAGAAGCTGTCTGAATAAAAAAATGCACCCCTCTAATGAACTCATCAGTTAATGTCTTCCGTCCTTGCGCCAATCGATTATACATCTAACTTCTTTGAGTTCTGATATCCATAATATATAGCCTACATATAATATTGACAATAAAGATATAAGTTACGATTACTTGCCAAAATAGTTACATACCATTTGTAAAAAGATAGCAAGGTAGTCCTATCTAGGTTTGATGGAGAAATATAGAGAGAATAAATATGATCTACATTTGATACTAAGAGTAGAACCACTCATCCACCTGAGCATCCTCATTTCTGCAACGCTTAACTTAGAATTATGCTAATCTTTTATTGGCCAACATTCGGCACCATAAAGCATTACAGGTCCTTTTCACATCATTAAACGCATGGTACCGAGCTTGGTACCGAGGGCGGTACCACTCGGTACCGACAGTAGTACCGGTACCGCTCGGTACCGATCGATACCAGACAATAGAATTTTCCCTTAAGTTTGAGGGGTACTTTTCTATCACACAATAAACCTGATGCATTCCTCCACTTCAACCATCCAACATAAATTCTGCTGATAATATCCCCATCTATTTCACCATCACTCTAAATAATAAATCCAAGATATCTAAAATGTGTATTCTTATTAATGACTTGATCATCCAATGTGATAATCCACTCACTAGCTCTATTACGACTAAAATTGTACTCCATATATTCTATTTTAGATCTACTCATGCGAAAACCTTTAGACTCTAAGGTAGACCTATCTGGCATGAATCCAAATTAATTTTGAGAAACATTAGCATCACACCACAACCTACGCTCCTTAACTCACTCTCACAGTTTTAGAGTATGACACATTAACTTAGTTCCTCTATAATTGGCACAATCTTATTTACCTTCAACTCCCTCTCTAGTGATCTTATCAACAAGAAGAATATCATCAACAAAAAGCATACATAAACAAAAAAAATACATAAATCAAGTTTACCTTCAACTCCCTCTCTAGTGATCTTATCAACAAGAAGAATATCATCAACAAAAAGCATACACCAATTTACATTCTCTTGCAAATGTCTAGTGAGAACATCCATGACTAAACCTAGCTAACACTTTGTAGAAATGCGAAAAGGAGAAGTCAGTTACCTACAAATCACGCCGTTCGTCGTCGACGGACGATCTCGCGCGAGCGACCGAGCGAGGCACCTAGCGAGCGACCGAGCGAGGCACCTAGCGAGCGACCGAGCGAGGTCGTCGACGGAATTCAAGGGTAAGGTCGTCGACGGAATTCAAGGGCAAGGTCGTCGACGAGCTCGATCGAGAGATGTTGGGAGGTTGTCGACGGAGATCGCGGCTGGCGCGCGCGTCGTCAGGAAGCGGAGCTAAACAGCGGAGCCCTAAACAGAATGAGCCGAAGTCGAGGGCTCGGGCTCGATATATTCAGATTACCGGCGGATTGTCCGCCGGACGTATTACCGGCGGATAATCCGCCGGTAATACGTCGTCGGGTTTTCATTAACCGGCGGTAAATCCGCCGGAATATCCGTCGGATATTACCGGCGGAATATACGTCGGTATATTGAAAAAACCGTTGAACCTCCGGCGGTTTAGCCGCCGGAAAGATACCGACGGTATTTCCGCCGGAAAATACGACGTAAAATTACCGGCGGACCAATCCGCCGGAAATGCTGTCGCTGGTTCCGGCGACAATATTTCCGCCGAAAATTCTGCCGGTATTTCATTGTTTTCCTGTAGTGTAAGTAGTGGTGCCTAAGCGGTGGGCCATTTTTTACACATAAATATATTATATTTCCACTATTCCATTAATTTGGTCCTCTTAGTAGCCGAAATAAAGAGAGGAGAGGGATTTTTTAGAGAGATAAAGGCTTTTTTGGGCTACTTCAGGCCTTTTTAAGTCGTCGGCTCAATTCTGAAAGTTGTCTGAATAGAGGTTGGTCACACTATACCTATCTCGATTTTTAAAAATGAAGTTTTTCCTAATTTTCTAGTTAAATTTCTAGTTTGTTACCAAAAAATGATGATAACTTTGTACTGGTAAAACTTTTATCACGTAATCTTTTATATGTTATAGATATTGAGATTCTAAATATTTTAAATATTTTTTAAAAATTTTATACAATGGGTTTTGAAATTTATACTATTTTAATTGAATAAAAAATAATTTAGACTCTAAAAAAGATCTTATACGGGGGTGTCCAAATTGGGTTGCGGGTCGGGTTCGGGTCAAATCGAATATTGACCTGCCACTGGTTTACCCGACCCGTATTTATAGACAGGTCAGAAATGTCAACCCAGACCCGACCCATCAGATTTCCAGGTTGACCCGACCCGACACGAACATCGTCGAAGGAGGTTGGGTTGTCATTGTCGAAGGAGGCGTCATCGTCGTCGAAGGAGGTTGGGTTGTCATCATCGAAAGAGGCGTCATGGTAATCAAAGGAGGTTGGGTTGTCATTGTCGAAGAAGGCATTGACGTCGTTGAGGGAGGTCGGGTTGTTGTCGTCTAAGGAGGCATCATCGTCGTCGAAGGAGGTCGGGTTGTCATCGTCGAAGGAGTTTTTGTCATTGTCGAAGGAGGCCATCGTGACTTTTGAGTTGATAGGAGGCTATCATCGAAGGAGGCTACGTTGTCGAAGGAGGCTATCGTTGAAGGAGGCGTCGTTGTTGAAAGAGGCAGGTTAGGGCTTGTGGGCGAAACCGTAGAAGAGGAATGCATGAGAAGAGAAAAAGTGGATCATTGTACACCTAAGCGGGTTAATCCAGGTCAACTTCGGGTTAGCAGATTGGCCCGGACCTGGCCCATTTTTTCAAATGGGTCGAAATCTTAGAACTCAAACCTGACCCATTTGTTAAACGGGTTGACCCTAACCAGATATTTTTGGGCGATCAGGCAACCAGAGAAGGAGGGCAATCATCTGATTTGAGCAAATTTTAGACTAAGGAGAAGCAAGATAGGGGGGAGCTGTGAATAGGCCAACTCATCTTGAGATACATCGTAGCATGATGACATGAAAAAGATGAAGTGCCTAGCATGATAGGGCTAGGTTCTTGATTGGGCTATGATCTTTTACGACTGCAAGAGCGATGAGGGTCACAAGAGAAGTAGAATAGGATAAAATTCACGTTAAAAATCAATAACGGTGCTTTCCTTAAAGATTTAATTAATTATTTTTATATTTTTAAAAATAGTAAATTTATAGCCTAATTTATTCAGCTTGATAAATTTTTTGAAACTAAATTACAACAATCAATTTAAATGAGCGCTCATACTTAAAAAATAATAATGATTAAAGCAACACTAATTTAAACGTGTAAAGGGCCATGCGAAATCACTCAAATTAAAATATCTCTTCTCGATGCTGTGACGTGTCGAGTATATGTGCCATGGTGCCGTTACCGAATCATTACTTGATTCGGTGAGAGTTGGAACATATAATAAGACTGCCTTAAACGGCCGGTCGAGCCGAGCCGGTCGAGTTATTACATCCACAAACCGCACTTAGATCGGGCTTAATCAAAGTTTAGTTTGTGGGCCCCGGTAGAGGCTTTCGGCTTTAAATTGCCGGGTGCTGCAGTTGAGTCGACGGGGATGCTCGGCCTCGCCCGCAGGAGTCGGGTGGGAGAGAGAGTCGGGATTAGTGAAGAGTGCGGTTTCTCGCGTCCCACGCTCTTTTCGTTGCTCTTGGCTTCCACACGGCCCTCTTCATCTGTAG
Organism: Dendrobium chrysotoxum; assembly: GCA_019925795.1. Taxonomy (NCBI): domain Eukaryota; kingdom Viridiplantae; phylum Streptophyta; class Magnoliopsida; order Asparagales; family Orchidaceae; genus Dendrobium; species Dendrobium chrysotoxum. Next base: position 4,063,525 of record CM034314.1, on the reverse strand, counting down.
ATAGATCTAGGGTTTTTTTTACAGTTCATTTGTCTGTTCTTGTTCTGGCAATGATTTTCTCGGCGGAAGGCCGTTGGATCCGGTGATTTGGATCAGTCCAGGGTGCGAAATCGTTCAGGTATCCGTGCTTGTGCTTGCAAGTCACCGGAAGATCCCTCAAGCGAGGGATCTTTGGCGGGAAATATCTGTTAAGAACAAGTGATTAGACTTGTTTACTTTTTACTGATTTTCTTTGTTCTTTTGAGTTACTCTTATTTTATGCTTGTTATTCATCGCTGCTATGTCTTGGATCTGGATGCTTTTCTGTTTGATAACAAGTCGGTTCTTGCGTAGTATTTAAATCTTTACCTCTTAGTTCAGTTTATTGAAGGAATTGCCATTCAGCTTTTAGCTTGCCAGAATCTTGGTTTTGCAGAAGTTTGAGCACTGCTGGCTAGCAGAAAATGTCCTATGTTAGTTAATATGTTATGTTTGTTGATCCTCCTCTCACTTTGTACTTTCTTAGGGGGAAGCTAATCTTTACTTTTCATGGGATTTTTAGATATTTGTGTGTGTGTGTGTGTGTTAGTTGTTGCTTTTTAAAAATGTGGTAGGTAGCTGGTGATCTTCCTTGATATGGATATTAATGTTTATATTCCTTATGAACGAATGAAGTTGCCTTGGACTTTTCCATGTACTTACTTTATTTTTAGGTGAACTGCTTGTCAATTTTGTGGTGGATTCAAGATTTAATACATGTTATATGAATCATTCGGTGTTATTGTTGTCTTTGATGAGTTTGTACATTGCATTTTTTCTCTCGTCCATTAAGTTTTTTTGGTATTTTGAGCTACATTAGATTTGTTTTTGCATTCAAACCATCACATTGGGAGCTTATCACAAGCTTGCATACGAGGCACTATTGTTTATTGTGGTTATTAAATATCAATGTTCAAGCGTGAAAGCCATATAGTTGTTTATGTAACTAGCTCCTGTTCATTTTTTTTTAAATTTAATATTGAGATGTTTCAACATGGCATCGATCAAATGGCACAATATCATGATGTCCACTTGATTGATCTTATTTATAGATACAAAAATAAGCTTTTCTCCTTGTAATAGGAGAGTGGCCATTCTTCTCTTATTTTTCTTTTGTAATGGCATGCTTTCCTCGTATACAAAATCATATAATTCATTTTGTTCTATACTTTTTTTCTATAAAAGCTTGTAAGGAAAATGCATCATCAACCATGATGCTAATTTTCTCATGTATCTAGTATGTATTGAAAACTAGTAAGAGAGAATGGCTTATGAAAAACACTTGCATTTTACTAATGACATTGCAGCTTCAAGTCTTGAATGCATCTCATTAAATTAGAAATTGTTTAAAAGGTTTTAAGTTGATAAACCATCAATATTTATTGAGGCAAATCATTGACTATGAAATGTTTCAATGTACTTGGTAGATGAGAATGATCATAGAAGCACAAGGAATTGTGCATGCCATGATTCTTTTCATTTTTAAGATAATAGACATTTTTAATCTTTTCTTAAAGGTTATCATCATTATAAGAATCAGCCATATCCTAGTTATTTAGGGCTATGTGTGCCATGGAGGCATGGAGACCACTACACCTGATTATCGACACTCTTGATTATTGTTTGGCAAAGTCAAAGTATCTTGCATTTAAAAACGTTTGCTTAAAAATTTGAAGTGGATGGGTTGGCATTGCCTTCCCAAGGAGAAACACTATCCATCTATCTGGTTAGGGTTTGCTTGTTCATGTTGTGTTGTTGTTGATGTGTGGACTTAGAAAGATTGATAAGTTGCTATGCTAGTATGTTACACATGATTGTGTAATCATGTTGAAAGTGCATTTTCAATATGACTTTTGTTTTATTTTTCATTGCACAAATCAAATTGTGATATGATTTGTTTTTAACAAACAAATTTGTTTACATGCATTACACACAAGGCATATGATCTTTATATGTTTAGATGGCATGTGATTGATTAACATGAGAATTTATTTGGTTGGCATGAAGTTGTATGTATGTTTTATGAATCTGTAATTAACATTAATAATTGTTGGATAAGTCAAGAATTTTTAATTATAGTAGGGTTATATTAGGAATGAATTAATTTTCATAAGCTTTTTTGTGTTTTTTTTTTGGCCAGACAAAATTATGACATGTTTAAAAGCTATGCCAAAAATTAGAGGTAGCTTTTTATTTAAACAAGAATAAATGGATGAGGATTCATATAGCTAATTAAAAGATAGATGAAATGGGGTTGATGATATGATAATGAATACAACCATATAGATTTTTTTTGTTCCTTTTATCGTGAGTGACAATTAAGTGGTAAACTTAGTTGATCATATTGATCCAGAGACAAGGAGTCGTAGAACACCAAATTTAGTCACGTACTTAGGGAAAAGCTCAAAGTCTAAGAAGTGTGAAATATTTGGTGTATGTTGAGAGTAATTTAAATTTAGAGTTGCAATTTAATCAATTAATTGTAATTTAATTTCATATATTTTGATTTTAATTGGAATTAGTTAGTTAAGGCAGCATGAGTGCATTTACATGCTTATAATGAACTTAATTTCTAGAGGTTATTTGGTCCAAGTTCTTGCGGTTTCAATTCCTATTCTATACCATGACAAGTTCTATTTATGGTTGGAGGTTTGCATTTATGCCTTTCTACAAGAGTTACCATTCTTATTGAATTGAGGGTTTTCTCTCTTCTACGATTTGAAGTTTGCAGCTATACCTATTTGTCGAAGCTTCTAGTCTTATTTGTTAGAGGCTAGAGGCGGGATTTCTGACTATTCCTATTTCTATGGGAATTTCTAGTTTTGCTGGTGAACAATGATTAAAATTGCTATCTTTTTTTCTACAAGTTGCTATTCTTACGAGAATGTAAAACGAGCTGTAGCATGTGTAAATCCTTTTCAATGTGTATACCCTTCTTCTACTTAGTGATTCTTGCCTCCAGCATTCTGTAAGAGGTGTTCTTCTTGTTCAGTTCTGAAGCTTTTCTATTGTTAAATAATTCATTTTACCGATCTTGTATGCATATATACATGCACCTACTTTCAATCGATAAACTATATAAAATATCACCCAGTTAACTCTGAGCATAATTTTTCTAGAGTTAATGGATTTGGTTCTCATGGGTGTCTTCGAAGTTTAGCTTCCATTATTACACTCATCTGCATGGTATTTCTTATTCCTACAATTGAAGGTTGTGGCTATACCTATATTTATACGTTACTATTCTTATTTACTAGAGTGTTGTTTTATTATTAGTACAGTTGGAGGCATTCTACCATACATATATGTGGGAGTTCCTATTCATATTTGTTGGAGGCTGTTTTTACAACCATTCTCATTCATGCAGGAGCTCCTTTCTTACTAGTTTGCAGCAGGTGGCTTCCAGTTATCTTTTCTAACCCAATGGGTTTCTATTCTTACAAACTTCTCTGTCATAATACCTATTTGATGAAACTTTCAAATACATGTATTACAAAGCATGTGAATAAAAATTCCTCTTGGATGTTAAAACTTGACTATGCCATGGTTCTAATCGTTGATCAATTGTGAGATTATGAGCATTTTAAGAGAGTTTATCTCTTTATTCAAGCATGATTAGTTCTATTTATTGGTTTATTCTCTCATTCATCTTCTTTTCTTCCTTCTCTTTATCCGTCTTTTCTTCTTTTTTTCTTATAATTGGCTGAAAATTTTGTTGACTTTTTGATCTTCTATATTTTGGTACCTTCTTGTTGCCCACAAAATTGCAATCAATTGTGTGACTTTCAAATTCTCTTATTCTCATTGATAATATCTATTTATCCACCTAAAATTTTGTCAATAAAGTAGAATTCATTTTTTTTCTATATTTATTTTTAGTAGTTAATAAATGTGTGTAAAGAGTTCTCTTTCTTGAAAGTTTGCATGTTTTCTTCCAGAAGTTGATCTCTTCTAATCTAAAGTTTATATTATAAAATAACTTTTGATTGTTGATTGGATAGCTTATGTCTACATTGCATGCTAGAAATCATAGAACATCCTATATCACTTGTGGCATACGATGTTAAAATCCAAGTATGATTTATATAGTGAGACTAATGGGTAACAAATTTTTTGTTTCATGTCTTGGTAATTTGAAACAAGACTTTTAAGTATGCATGTTGCAATGTTTGGAGCAAACTTTATCATAAAAACCTCAAAATCTTAATTTTACTTAAATGATATGCTACTGAATCAACAACATTTTTTCATGGCCTTGTTTGGGATTACTTTTATTTTTCATTTTATGTTAAAAAACATATTTTTTTAGTGTATTTTTCAATTATTTTTAATTTTGTTTTTAAAGCAAAACAAATTGTTCTTATAAGATGTCGAACCTACTTTATTTCATAAAAAAGTCAAAAACAAAAGTGATTCAAATGGCCCCTTACTTTGCATGAGTACATTTAAACTCTTTTGCATTTCTCCCCTCTTCGTCTCTCATCTTCTGTCTGATGGAACTATTGCAAAAGGTATTGTTGGAGCAGGGCTTGGGAGGTTGTATCCTTTCTTGACCACAGCTCCAATTATTTATTCAGCATTTACATTAGTTGTTGCAGATTGACACAACTTTCGAGTCTACAACAACAACAAAAATAACATCAAGCCTTTATCTTACTATGTGGGGTTAGCTACATGAATCTTTTTTCTTCATTGTGTCCTGTAAGAGTTGAATTCTCATTTAAATCTAACAAAGAAAGGTCATTTCTAATATTTTCTAACCAAGTCTTTTTAGGTCTACCTTTACCTTAACATAAATCAAATCTAATACATCTACTTTTCTAATCGAGTCATCGGAAGGCCACTGTTTTATGTGGCCAAACCATCTAAAGACGACTCTCTCTAATACTATCTTCCATTGGAGCTATTCCAACCTTTTCATGTATATGCTCATTTCGTATTCTATCTCTAAGAGTAAAGCCACTCATCCACCTGAGCATCCTCATCTCTGCAACACTTAACTTAATATTATGCTTCTCTTTTAATTGCCAACATTCTGCTCCAGAAAGCATTGCCGGCCTAACCACTATCTTGTAGAACTTTCCCTTTAAGTTTGAGGAGGACTTTTCTATCACACAACAAGCTCAATGCATTCCTCCATTTCAACCATCCAACTTGAATTCTACTAATATATCCTCATATATTTCATCATCACTCTGAACAATAGATCCAAGGTATCGAAAACTTGCACTCTTATCAATGACTTGATCACCCAAAGTTATAATTCCCCACTAGATTTATTATGACTAAAATTATAGTCAATATATTCAATTTTAGATCTACTCAAATGAAAGTCTTTAGACTTAAAGGTTGACCTCCATAATTCAAGTTTACCTTCAACTTCCTCTCTCGTCTTATCAACAAGAAGAATATCATTAGCAAAAAGCATACACCAAGGTACAACCTCTTGCAAATGTCTTGTTAGAACATTCATGACTAAAGCAAAAAGATATGGGCTTAATACTGATCCTTGATGTAATCCAATTGAAATAGGAAAATACTTGGTCAAACCACCTTATGTTTGAACACAAGTAACAGCTCTTGCATACATATCCTTAATAACTGGAATATAAACATTATTAACCCCTTTCTTTTCTAGAACTCTCCATAACACTTGAAATTTTATCACATGCTTTCTCTAAATCAATAAATATTATACTTTGATCCTACTTATTCTCTTTATACTCCATCAAACCTCTCAATAAATGTAGCTTCCATAATAGACCTACCCGACAAGAATCTTAATTGATTTTGAGAAACATTAGTATCACGCCGCAACCTATGCTCTATAACTCTCTCCCATAGTTTTAAAGTATGACACATTAACTTAATTCATCTATAATTTGTACAATCTTGTGCATCACCATTATTCTTAAAAATAGAAATCAACACAATCATTCTCTACTTATCTGACATTTTTTTATTCTTCAAAATAATAATAATATGTTTAGTAAGCCAAAAAATTCATTCATCTCCTAAGCATTTCCACACCTCTATTGGAATATCATCAGGTCCAACAGCTTTTCCACACTTCATTTTTTTTAAAGCCTCTCTAACTTCGGTTTTACTAATACATCGATAAAAAAATATTTATTTTCATTTAGGGTGCTAAGGTCACTAAAGTCAATCGCATTCTCATAATCTTTATTGAAAAGTTTAGAAAAATATCTAATCCACCTTTGTTGAATATCTTCTTCTAATAAAATGTTTGTTTATCTTTATCATTTATACACTTCACTTGAATTAAATCCTTACTACTCTTATCTCTTTGTTTGATAACTTATAAATATATCTTTCGCCCTCCTTAGTATCTAATCTATTATATAAGTCATTAAATGTTAAAATATTTGCATCGCATATTGTTTTCTTAGATTTCTTACGGGCTTCTTTATATCTTTTCAAATTATTAGAATTTTTACATTTCAATCAATTTTTATAATAAATTTTCATATTTTTTTAATCTTTTCTTACCATTTGATTCCACCACCAACTATTTTTATTATTATGAGTTTTTCCTTTTAATACTCGAAGCATATCTTTTGCATCATTCTTATTATCACTAGCTATTTTTTTCGACACAACATTAGCTTCCACATGCACAGACAAAATTATAAGATCTAGTATCTTACTCTAAAAAAATATTTTTATTAATATTCTTTAAAAGCCCCCACCTAATCCTAGAATAACGTTTTATTTTATTTTTTATTTTCTGTCCCTTCATTTAAAGTCCAAAACTAATAAGCGATGTTGGGTACATAAATTTTCACTTGAAATAAATTTAAAATCTTTGCAATCTAAATGATCTATTTTTTATAAGATAATAATCAATCTGAGTTTTATTATATCCATTCTTATAAGTGATGAGATGCTCACCTCTTTGCTTAAATAAGGTATTAGTAGTTACAAAATCATAAGCTAAAGAAAAAAATAATATGATTTTACCATCTTTATTAGTCGCTTCAAACCCCTAGCCACCATGAATACTTTTAAAATCATCTACCTCTCTACCAACATCCATTTAAATCTCTTATAATTTTTTTTTCTTCAAGAGGTATCTTTTATATTAATTCTTGCATTCTAAAATTTTAATTTTGAACCCATATCCAAACCTACTTGAGAAGCATAAGTATTTATAATATTAATAATAACAACAACAACAATTTTTAAAGCTATAATTCTATCTCCAATTCTATTAATTTTTACAACATTATCCTTTAAACTCTTATCTATAATCACACATACACCTTTTCTAGTACGACTCTTACCAGAATACCATAGCATAACTTTTGAGTCTGTAAAATTGGAAATTCTTTGCCTAGTTGATTTATTAATTTGTCATAGGATTTTTAAAAGAAACTTACATACTTTACTAATTATAGTGCTTGAATTTGAAGCAAAATATAATATTATATTTCACCTTATTTGATGGAGTATCATGCTTCAAATTTTACATCTAACCAAATAAAAATAAAACAGTTTTCCTGCATAGTAAACAATTACAAGTAAATAGAATGCATTGCATTTGGTATGCTTTGCATTTTTAAAATTCATCCATCATTACAAATGCAGATGATCAAACAGTCCCTTATTTGTTTTTCAAGAATCTGCATGCTTTCCCGTAGGAATTTAGTTTGGCTAGGATGCCGTAGGGCCTAACTTTTTGTTTTTCTTGCATTTCTTGAATTTAAGCTTTTAATTCAATCTTCTATTTCTTCTACATTTTCATGATTTTTTAAATAATCAGGCATATATGTGTGTGTGTCTATATATATATATATATATATATATATATATATATATATATATATATATATCAGGGAAGAAATTATTTGTTTTCTAGTTATACCTTGTGAATGGTTATTCGCTATTTATTCCTCTTTTCAGCTACGTAGTTCTTATATGCATTTGAATGCGTCACTCCGAGTTGTTTTGACATCTCACTTTTTAACGAAATTGTTGATACTAGTAAATGCCTCAAAGTATTATTTAGTTTATGAAAGAATTAGAGAAAATTTGGTGAGTATTTTATTTCATCATTTGAACAAAATTTATATAATCCTAAAAGAATTTTTAATAGGAAATATACAAAATTAGAGATTGAAATTAGATAGATTCTTGTAATAGGACAATCCATTGATTGGTAAGGTGGTTACAATGATCCTATGGATCAATGAGGTGGCAAAGAAGATAATAAGAAAAGAAAGGGGCAAATGAGGTTGTATGTTAGTAGCTATGCTGAGGTAGAAGGGCTATTGACAGTTTTCTGTGGTGGATATTTGGGTGGAGAGGGTGTTTGGGTAGAAGTTATGGCGTGGTCTTTCTTGTAGCTAGCTAGGGGTGAATTCTCAAGGAATATTCATATTATCCTTCAAACAATTGAATGGACGTTATCTATTCCAAACTTGCATGTTAACTTTTGAAAGATTCTCTTCGATAAAGTTTTGTTAGAATATTCGCAAGTTTTTTACCATGGTAACAAATTAAACCATTGTCCAATTTTTTAATACAATGTTAGTTAACTTTAATATGCTTAATATAGTCATGTTGCATAAGGTTTTATGTAATATTCATGGTTGATTTGTTATCATAATAGGGCATTCTAAGATATTTCCCTTCAATTATCCTATTAGGATAATTGAAGTCATAGCAATTCACAAATTTTTCGTACTATAGATATAAGTTTGGCTTATGCATTGGATCTTGCTATTGCATTATATATATATAGCACACACATATACACATATACGCACACATATACATACATACATAGTGGTTGACTGAAAAAGGAATTCAATGTAAAAAAGAATACTTTTGAGTTGTTTGGATAATTGTAAAAGAAATGCATGAGATTATTATTATTTTTTGGTGGCACTACAATTGAGAGAATGAAATTAGGATTCTTATGCCACTTACTAAAAAAAATATTTTTTTTTTGGTATTGGTACGTTTGTGTTTTACTTGATTCAAACATTACAATGAAATTCATTAATATTAATTTATTTGAATAATAAAAGAAACATAGTTTTGAAAATAAGAAAGGATGGATGAACATGTCGTTGGGGTTGAAGCTAGTTTTTAATTGGATTTCACAATTTCGGGAAGAATTGATAGCATGAAAGATTATATGGTGCTTCCTTAATTATTGAATTCTTCAAGATTGTGGATAGTCTCTCTTTTTAGGAAGTCTAATCATCTTTCTCATGCCTTGTTCTTGAAAGACAAAGCGGAGGATAAAACTCAATATTGAGACTTTACAGTGAGATTTTGGATGGGTAATAAGTTGATGAATAATTTAGGTATATTATGAATGTTTCAAAGTACGAGATATTTGTTTATAAGATTATTTTATTGGTTAGAATTGGTCTTTAGTTGTCCATGGAAAATGGTTATGTTATCCTTGTTAGGAGAAGGAATATATGAAATAAATTCATGTGAGTTGATCATATAATTTATAGCTTTTGAATCAATTATCAAGCAGTTGGAGCTGGGCATCTCTGAGACTTTTGAAGTGTAAGAAGAGGAGATAATATTTTTGAATATTACAAAATAAGTACATATTGGGAGTTTTTCTAGTCATATCAGGAAGTTTTAAAACTTTTCTAATTCTCCGTTGAACTCAATGGGCGATTTTGGTGATCTTCTTCGATATGTATTATATATGTGCACTATATATTACTACTTTTGACCATTTTTGTTGGGCTTAGTTGCTTGTGTCCTTGATGAGAGATGGGTTTTGAATAAGAGCTTTTGATATTGGTAGCCTTTGTCTAAACTTTTCATTTGATTGTTGATAATCATAAATATATGTGTTATACATAAATGTCTTTGTTCTTTTTCATGTCCTTGTTTTGTCCAATATTTTGCTACATGACTTGGCATGAAGCTTCCAACATATTTCTCTTGCATGTTGAGTCTTTTTATAATAGTTGTACCTTATAGATTCTATATTAACCATGAATGTTGGGTTGACCTCTTGTGTTCTTCGGTCGAAGAGGTTCTGAATTAGAGTTCTTGATGTTGGATGTCTTTATCATTAGGGACAAACCTTCCATGGGCATGTTGGTAATCATGACCCTCTTCTCTCTATCTTTGTTTGAATTATGACAATGACTCATTAAGTGATGGTAATTTTTTTCTTCTTTTTTTTAATGAGAATTTGTGCCATTGTAATATCAAACTCAACATTTAATTGAACAGAAAAAGCTAAAATTCATTCTTTTCAACAACCTTTTAAAAGAGGGCCATATTTTTGCTGCATTTCATTTGAATATATTGTCAACTATTCATCTATTGCGATATGTCTTGCTATAGATTGGGGTGTGATGTGGTGAGCATCTTTCCTGTTTTGTGGATGAGATCTTGTTCTTATTGTTGTAGATTTGGGTATCATCATGAATTTTAGAAATGTTTAACTTACAGTGTCCTATCTTTCTTCTGTCGAATGAAGAAACCTGCATGCATCACCTGATTTATTATCCATATGATTCCATAACCTGGAATAACTATAGTCTTGTTCATACCGAACATTAAACTTGGGATTTCCATGCCGAGGTCCGGCGCCAGTTAGACGGTTTGAATTTGCTCTTAAAAATGGGCTTAACCAATTGTGATTACTTGAGATGATTCTTTTCATTCATATGATATGTTGAGCTTATGTTTTGTTATTCTTTCATTGGATTTGGGTTGCAGATGTCAGTTTCAAATGAACCTAAGACCAATAAAACATGGATATTGTCGTTGTCCCTATGAATGAAAACTGTGTTAGTAATAGGTTGCAAAAGGATGAAAAGAAAAAAGAAAGAATGCAATGATGAAGGCCATAGCTATGAGAAAATTAGATTGAAGGAAGAGAATGCTACAATGAAGGCTGTAAGATTGTAGCAATGTAGAATGAAAACTATAGCTGAAAAGAAAAGCCAAAAGCTCTAATATCATGGTAAGAATTGGAGCAAATTGAATGAGTATTTTATTTCATTATTTGTGTAGAATTTATGCAATCCTAGGAGGATTTCTAGCCGGAAATATGCAAAACTAGGTATTCAAAATTAGTCACATGATTTATTACAAGAGCATAACCCGTGATTGTTGACGTGGAATCAATAATCTCATAGATTAATGAGGTGGCATCAATGATCCCATAGATTAATGAGGTGGCAATGGAGAGAATAGAGAAGGGGAGGGGCAAATGATTGGAGTGTTTGAATAATGATTCTATGGATTAATGAGGTGGCAATGAACAGAATAAGGAAGGAGGCATGCTGACACCAACTATGTTGAGATGGAAGGTCTGGCGGAAGCTTTCAAGGACTGAAGGGCAGCATGTCGCGGGTAGCTGTGAGCCAGTTAAGGGCAGATTCTTTGGGATTTCTGTTCACTTTCTGTGAAATTTGTTAAGATATTGAACTACAAGGTGAAGCAAACCTGTCTGCTGAACACTTTAAACCAAGTAAAAAAAATACTTCGCATGCAAAACATTTTTTAATTTGTATCAACTGCAACCAAACAACTCATTGTCCATTTCATGCTAACTCTTTTTTTATGACTGTTTGGATGTTTTCATTCCACTGACATGCTTAAGTTCTTTTAGAAGATATTTCTTTTAGCTTAGCTAGCCTCCCACAGATAGTGCTGCTCTTCTCAACGTGTTATCTTTTGTTTGAGATAACAATTTAACTGGGGCCCATCTCAAAGAAATTTATTTAATGCGGATCATACAACAGATGATAAATAATTTATTTAATGTGGATCATATAACTATTTTTTGCTTCATATGTATTTTGTTGATTATTGGTTATGGTATTAATCTTACTGTTGTTTCATGGAATTGGACAAAAGCGCTTCCTCAATGAACTTGATTTTTCATTTCAGGATTTAGTTTGTTGGGACATTTCCCTGTTAGACTCTGTAAGATGGGGCCATTGTACTCAGATTGCGTGTCTGACACAAAAACAAGATTTTTGAAAAATAGTAGCCAGTCATTTGCTTGTGTTGAAGCCATCTGTCCTCAGCCTCATCGTGCAGTCAGGCTCCCATATTTTATTGAAGATCTTAGCAAATTCAGCCCTGAGCCGAAGAGGTATATCATAATTATGTAGTTCCACCAAGATTCTATCTTCCTAATTAAAAAAAAAAAATTATAGTTTTTTTTTTGTCACGGTGCTTGGTCGGTGATGAGGTTCTTCCATATATATAATCTATTTGTGTTTTCGCTGGATGGCCAGTCACTTTTCCCCTTACCTTATTCACCTTAAGTTTAGTTAGCTCTGCACATGTATTGCTGGAAAAGATGTGATCCTTCGAATTGTGGGAGCTGGCTCGCGTTTTTTTTCCCGTTATTTGCAATAACACATTTCTATCTTTTTTCTCGTTGGTAGTGTGTTTGTTTGGCTGAGGTAGCATGTTTTTTCATTTTAATTCCTGCATAGATTACTGTCAATATTGTTCAGTTTCTTATATTTGGATAAGTAGCATTATTTTGTTTCTTTGTGCTGCACAGCTGTAAAGTAAACGTGCATCCCCACATTTTATTTTGTATACTTATTCCATAGAAATGATGACATCATATTTTTGGTACAGTATTGTATTGACTTTAAGTTCAATATTACTGGGGAGGGGATTGGGACTTAATAGCTGTGTATACTATAGTACATATTGGAAGTAGAGGAGCTTCACTTGGCGTATAGGTCCTAGCTTTTGTTTAGCAGGCGTACTATGGCTGTGGAGCTACATTGGATTTGGAACCTCCATGTGATGTAGAACGGATATGGGGGGAGGGAGTCATTTGAAATTTGGGATTTCAAATTAAATGAAAAAGAAAATTATTCCTTTAATTAAGGATGAATTAAGGCTCCAAGAGGGGGGGAATTAATGTGAATTAAATGGATTGGAGAGAGAGAAGAGGGGCCGGCCTAAAGAGGGAGAGGAGAGAGGGTGTCCAGGTTTATTGAATGTGGTGATTGATTTAAATCTGAATTAATTTCAGATTTGAGAATATTAGGGAAGTTTTCAAATGAAATTGAACTTATTTTAGGAAAGGATTTCAAATTTAAATTGATTTTAATTTGAAATTTGAAATTTGAAAACTTTCCTAAATTAAGATGTTGAATAAAAGGAAAGTCTTGAATAGGAATTCGAATTTGGAGGCAAAGGGGGATTGGGGAAAAGAGTCTGGCGGCTAGGCTAGGAATTAGGTTAGGGTTAGGTGGCCGATGGCTTTAAGAGGGAGAGAGGGATTAGGTAAGGGACTTTATGGCTTGTCTAATCAAAGCTTTTTAATTGATGAGAAGAAATTAAATCAAATCCAATCAGAAATTTAATTGGACCTAATTTAAACAACTTTCTTAAAATAAGAATTCTAATTTAGGAAACAAATTCAAATTCAAATTAATTTGAATTTTGAATTCGAATTCATTACCAAATTAAGATGTATATAATAGGAAGGTTTTGAATACAAGATGAAATTGTGGGAGCCAATGGAGGAAAGAAGGAAATTATGATGAGAGGGCTAAGGGAAGTGACGGCTTGGTGGAGGAGGTAGCGGTTAGGAAAACAAGAAAAAAACAAAGCAAAGAAAAAAAGATAGAACCGCGAGCTTTGGACTCTTCCGAAAACTGACAGGTGATACGATGCCCTTCACCAAGGGACTTCAAGCCACGAGCTCGGACCCATCCTGCGACTGGTGGAAACCACGATTCTCTCCATAGGGATTCTCACTAACGTTCTCCCCAAAGAACAAAAGTGCAGAACAAAATTTTTTTATTAAAACTCCATCATATCATTACAATAGCAAGGGGCTCTATATATAGGCCTCAGAAATAAAAGAAAGTAAAACAAGACGATCATGCCCCTTGGGCTTACATAAGACTAGACCCTTAAGTAAGGGTAAAAACGAAAAATGCGTAATTAAAATAAAAATTACAAAAAAAAAAATTAAGATAACGTGGGACGATCACGGCTGTCGATCTTGGCTCCTCCTCGGATAGGCATGGACGGTTGGATGTCCGCATCACCATGTCTTGTAACATGCCGCATTGTCTATCTTTAGAATATTATTGGATCTTTTTATTTTATTTTATTTTGGGAAAGTTTGTGTTGAAACACAGATTTGCTGTAGAGGGAATTCAATCTCAAAAGCTTGACTATAATTTTCAAGATTTATTTTTTTTTTCTACTGATGCTGCATCTCTTTATTTATTTATTATTGTTGTGGCATCATGAATAATTATTTGTTGATGGCGGTGATATCCTTTATTCTTTTTTTCATTTATTTTTTCCCTAATTTGTCTATTTTCACTTATTTTTTGGGAAAAATCTATACACTTTGTCCGCATTAGATTGATAAATCTGATTATTTAAATCTGATGACCTATTTCAGCATTTTACCGAGGAACAGAGACAAAACAGGTTTTGAAATTATTGGTATCCTCCTGAACAAGGTATATAGTGTAGTGTAGTTTCATATTATATGCATATATCATTTTTTTTTTCCTTTAGGGTGGTTACCTAAGCTATGTCTTTTGCAGGAAGACATAGAGGTAGGCGGTGATAGGGATGGAGGCAACGAAATAGGTTACTTTTGTGGGTCGCCTCCTGTACGTACCCATAATCCTGTAATACATGATGCAGAGTTTACCAAACAAATGGCTATCCCCCTGGTATCTAACCTTCCTGGGTTGTCAAACCCTTCTTCTGCAAGAGTTGAAAGGGGTTCGCCAATATGCAACCCCACCATTAGCGGGAGCCCAAAAATCAGAGTTGAAGGTTTTTCTTGTGGGAAATCTGATCCCTGCTGTGTGGTTCCTACTCTTGCCTGACCTATCTGATCGTAGATTCCTAACTTTCTCTGTACAAAGTTTTCTTCATTCAGCTGAGAATATTAAATTCCCAGCAAATGCGTTCGAAGTCATTTTTCAAGGTGTTGATGACATCTCCTTGTTTCATTAGAGTCCAGAAGAGCTTTGTGTTGTATATATAGCTCATTTTAATGTACGTAGGATGTTTCAACGAGTCGTTTTACTGTTTCTTCGAGGCTAACTAGCTTGTAATCTGGATTTAGTCGATCTATAATGTAAATAACGTCATTTTTGTATGTATATATCGAGTTTTCTTTTTCTTTTTCCGTTTTTTTTTTTGGAAAAATTTCAGTGCTGAAGCATAAATATCATGCTCACTATGCCTTGAGCATTCGTTTCGGTATTTCAATCTCTGATCTCTCAATGCTGTTTCTTGTTAATTTAGCTCAGTGCAATTCTGCATAAGTAGGCAAATTACATTAATATATACTATTATTGTTTCTTGTTATTACCTGGGACTGCTCGGTGGCGCGCTGTGAGATCTGTAGAAGGAGAGCTATGCTTGGAAGTAGAAATTATCTTGGAGACAAATGTGGGTCATCGTCAAGCGAGATGAGTAGCTAGCTTTCTTTGGATGAGATGTGGCGGTTTGTCTCAAGGAGAGCAGGCAATGGCGGTTTCCGAAGACCGTGCGTGGCGCCCAATGATCAGGAATTATCCCGATATAATATGGCATTGGATCGAGAAATAAAGGTAAACCACCATCACTGGTTACTATGGGTGGCAAGTCGGTTAGGGATTGGCTAATTATATGAGAACTTTAAAATATTTTAATAATCAACAAAACTAATGATATCTAACGATATATATATAATAGTATTTTAAATTTTATCATTTTATAATAGTAATTATTATTTTAGATATTATATATGTATAGTGTTTAATCTGGTAATTACTAGTGTTAATAATATTCCTTAAGTCAGTAGACGCGGCTAAACATGGAAATGATGGAATTATCAAACGGACGGTGGATTCGAGTGAACGGCCTTTCTTTCATCCAGACGTCCGTGCCACGGGCAATGCTGACATGGCTGGTCCGTTCTCTTGTGGGCCCCGTGCTCTCTGTTCAGTGAAACTTGGCGGTAAAAAGATGCTTATGTACTCGTGTCTCCTTCTGGTTGGATAGATCCGTGTGAGATTCCTCTCATGGGATGCCCGCACGCAGCAGATGCTTTCGTTCCCGCGCGATGAGTGATCAGGATTTTCATAAAAACGACGAAAAATTAAAGCAGCATTAAAGAAAAGAGTAAAACAAAAAAAGGAGGGAACTTGGGAGGGAGGGAGAGAGAGAGAGAGAGCGGGGGAAGCGGAGAAAGGAGGGTTTTTTTTATTACAATTGTAACAACGCTTGTCATCCGCTTGAAAAAGCCCTAATCTTATGTGATTACTGGACTGCCCCGCCTCACAATTACCCTGCCGATCAATTGGGTTGGCCGTACGATGTCTGTGTTACAGCTGCTGATTCGGCCGATCTGGAAGGGGAAGCGCGATCATTGATCTGATACTATGTGATGACTTTCTTTTTGGCTATCCAGTTCTTTGTTTCTTAGATCACATGCGTTGAGGTCATTATGGTGGATCGTTTAGGGTTTTGCGGCGAGAAAGCTTCGGTGCAATGAGTCCTGGTATAGCGGGTATGGATATGGAGGAGGCCAAGCGTCCCAGTGCTCTGCAGTTGGCTGATGACGCAATGGAAGCTCGTTTCGCTAATCTTTGCAAGGTTTGTGGTTTTCCGTGTGCTTTTGTCCGCGATCTGTTTGTCTTATTTGTGTTTTCTACGTCTTTTCGTCTGAGTCGAGGTCTGCTTTAGCAGAGCGGAGTGGGGATTGATGAGGGCACAGCAGAGGAGGCACTTGCAATTTTTGGAGAAAGCAAGCAAATTCTATCGGGGATCATCTCGTCAGTTGGAAGCGGATCGGTGAATTTTTCAACTCGTTCTCTCTTTCCATATTGGTTTGTTAGTCGGTCTTCCTTTGTTCAAAACTCCTTCCTTTTGCAGCCGGAGCTAGTCGAGAGGCTTTGGTCCGCTTTTCTTCTCTATTGCGTGATTAGACTCTGCAGTGGGAAGGAGAAACAGGAGAACGAGGATGGAAGAGTGAAGCTATCCCAGATTCTTGAGGTGGCTAAGCTGAAGTAGGGACCTTTTGTTCTTTTAATTAAAAAAACATGATTTTGCGTTTTCCGTGCCCTCGAAAATCTCAAATTGACGGTTTTTTTTCTTCTATTTTCCATTCTAGTGCTTTGGATTTTTTCAAAGAAGTTTCCCACTTTGCTGTTAAGGCTGATAATGTTTTATCCAATCATTATGGGCCTGATTGGGAGAAAAGGATTGAGGTAAGATAGAAGTTTGAATTGAATCCCCATATGGCTTTTGTCACCATTTTGCTTGGCTTTCTATCTGCAAATGATTAATTCGCTTGCGCTTTGCTCCTGTTTAGTTGAAGGAGTTGCATGCAAATGTTGATCAACTCTGTTGTCTTAGCAGGTAAACCTATTGATCTAGCTTTCATGCACTTCAAAGCTTTTGATTTTGAATTGCCTTATTTAGCTATATGATATAGTATGTTTTTGTGGCTGTTAAAAGTTAAGTGCTCGTAAGGAAACTATGCGCGTAAAATTTTTTTTGATCTTTTTTGGTTTTCAAGTTGTTGCTTTGTCAGTTTGTTTAATTTGAAAGTCAATCGTTTATTTTGCTAATTCATTTTTTCCGTGTTGACCTTGAAATCCTCTCTTTGAAACATGTGAAATGTTGAAACATTTTTCTGCTTATGCGTGTTTTTTGTTTGAACTTTGCTTAACCTAACTACATTTCTTCCGTCTGATTTTAAAAAATTGATATCAAAGTGATGACATTATAGTTTTTGATAGAAATGGAAAAAGGATAGTGTTTTGTATCTGATGGGAATGAGTGTGGATTTAGCATCTATATTAGGATTTGAATGTAGATAATTTAAATTTCAGCTTAGGATCTAGAGATCGTCTTGTCTATTTTAGATGCAGGGAATTATGGTTGTATTTGCTTTTTTTTCAGTGGAGTTAAATGTTGTGGTTTAACATGAGAAATTGAGTTAATATATATTAATAATTACTTGGTAAAGTTAGATTAGGGTTCATTAGTTAACTTTTAGTTAAACTTAGTATTAAGGTGGAACAAGGATTATGATAGGAAGTGCTTGTAGAAATTTAGGAAAAGTCTTGGCCGAAATCTGATTTCAGCAATTTTAGAAAACCAACAATAAGAAAATTAGGAATAGAACACGCAAGAACACTTTTTTATTGAAATCTTTATGAAAGAAAATACAAGACACAAGTGGATCTTCAATTGGAGAGGAAGATCTAGCTCTCCCAAATCTCTAGACGCCGCTAGAGCCCAAAACTTAAGAGAGCTCTCAAATTTCAGCCAAATTCAAGATGTTCTTACCCTAGGAAAATAAACTATTTAATGCATACAATCCAAAAGGAAATCTCTAAACACACCCTACATTCAAATTTCCCTCCTAAACTCATCCTAAATCCTTCCTAATCAGAGCTTTTTGACTATGCGGTTTGAGCAGCCCATACAGGAGGCGGAGAAGTTCCACCTCTGTTACGCATGAGCCGGTCCTGTATGGACCGGCTAGACCGGTCTAACAATACTCCCCTTCCCAAAACCCACCTTGTCTGCAAGGTGGAAAGACGACACTCTCTTTCATTCCCTCTTCATCACAAACGGTAAGAACCTGAAGAGTTCGGTCCTTACATCTGTGCCTAGGCTTATACCTCTCGTCACATCTGAAACAGAGCCCCTTTGCCCTTTTCTCCTGTAATTCTATTTCTGTGAGCTTCTTGAACTTGTCCCAAGGTCTTTCTCCTACAATCTTCTCCTTCGATGTCTCCCGAAGAGTATCCAGTGTTGCCTCCTTGGGTGCCAAAAAGGTGGTGATCATCCTGTATGAGCCTCCTGAGCTGTTGCCTCCCATTCCTCTCTCCAGGTGCCTCTGATCCTCCACCAACTAAGCTAGCTCCATAGCCTCTCCCAAGTCACGAGGCATCACCACTCTAACCGCTGCGCGGATCTTTTGTTTCAATCCCTTCATAAAGTTCCCCTCTAGTACCTTCTCCAGAAGCCGATTCAGTCGACTAGCAAGGTACTCAAATTGCTCACGGTCTCCACCACTGTCCCCTCGTGCATCAAAGCGAAGAACTGCTCATAGAAGTCCCATCCTCTACTGGTTTGGAAACGTTCCAACAAACAATCCTTAAACTCCCTCCAGGTTTGTATCGGTCGCCTCGTATCCCTCCACTGGTACCATGCTAAAGATTTCCCTTCCGAGCACATCCCGACTATCGTCAGTGTCTTCCCCTCCGTCAACCTGTTGACGGTAAAGTACCTTTCCACTTTGTAGATTCACCCATGGGTATTCTCTCCCTAAAAATAGGCATCTTCAGCTTCCTCACCCTCAGATCGCCCTCGTTCCCTTTGTTCCCTTCATAATTTCACATTCCCCAAGGGGTTGGTTCCCCCCAAGTGTGCCATTCATCCCTTCTAAGTTCATACCCAAGCCATTCATCAAATTCTTACCTTCTCCTTTCAAATTCAGCACCCTTTGGATCATAACAAACCCATCCTCTTTCAAATTCAGCCCCCTTTGGTCATAATTACCCCTTTTCCTTTCAAATGCCGCACCTCTCCTCTCCAAATCAGCACATCTTCGTTCTTTCCCTACCTCCTTCCACCTCTCCCCATACCCTCTACCTGACTCCTCCCTAGGAATGGGCCTAGGGAGGCATTTTTTCTGTTCCCTCCAAAATCTCCACCTCTTGATCTTCCCTTCGTTTGATTAGCTTAGGGTTTTCCCCGCTTCCCTGGCTGTCGGCACCTTCCCTCACCTCTGACGATGATATTTTGGTTTGGCCCTTGAGCACTTTTTTCAACATTTACTCCAGGATGAAAAAATTCGAATCGATCTTATCATGGATGACTGAAATATCCTTTTTTAAATCCAAAACTTGTGGTTGGAGATTTAAAATTTTAGATTTTATTTGTCCGATCTCCCCTTTTAATACTTTTACCTTTTTTTCCCACCATAAGTCCTCGAATCTTTGTTAGGCTCGAAAATTCGGATTGTCACCACAAAAACAACAAAAATCACGGTCTGTAATAGAAAAAAAAACTGTTGCAGGAATTTTCCAAAAACAGTCCGGAAACCGCTCTGATATCATTTTGATAGGAAGTGCTTGTAGAAATTTAGGAAAAGCCTTGGCTGAAATTTAATTTCAGCAATTTCAAAAAACCAACATCAAGAAAATTAGGAATAGAACATACAAGAACACTTTTGTATTAAAAGTTTTATGAAAGAAAATACAAGATACAAGTAGATCTTCAGTTGGAAGGCTAATCATCAACCTTTGCCATCTAATGATTAAGGCTTAAATGACTTCTTTTCTTGATTCATAATGGAGTATTGTGTATAGGTATTTCCCCTTTTTTGAATGCAATAGGTAAATCAAGATATCAATCACAGCTCTTTCATCTCACTATCCTCTTGTGAGAACCCTTGAAAAAAAAAATTTCGTGTAGGTTAGTCCCGGACGAACCTGTACGAACCGTCTGTACGAACTGAGAAATTCAAGATTTTTGGTGCAGGTTCGTACTGTACGAACCTGTTAGTCCCGTACGAACCGTCTGGACGAACCGTCCAGAGCCGATCATCCTGCAGAATCGTCTGTACGAACCGTCTGTTCGAACCTGTTAGTCCTGTACGAACCGTTTGGACGAACCGTCCAGAGCCGATCGTACAGCAGTTTCGTCTGTACGAACTGTCTGTACAAACTTAGTTCGTCTGTACGAACATAACAAAAATTTTACAGAGCCGATCGTCCAGTAATTTCGTCCGTACGAAGAAATTATCGTCCGGGACGAACGACACGATCGTCCGGGACGAATTGACGAACCGTCCAGAGCCGATCGTACAACAGTTTCGTCTGTACGAACTGTTTGTACGAACAAAACAAAAATTTTACAGAGCCGATCGTCCAGTAATTTTGTCCGTACGAAGAAATTATCGTCCGGGACGAACGACACGATCGTCCGGGACGAATTGAAAAGATCTCAACCCATTAAATATCTCAGCCGTTGGATTGAAGAGAGAGAAATGGCTAGAGAGAGAAAGAGAAGGAAAAATAGAAGGAAATCCTTATTTTGGGTGACTTCGGTCCGTTTTCGTCCGTCGTCACAGTTGGGAAAGTTGATCGACTCGAGGTAAGGCACATTATGCCTATCTCAATTTTCAGAAATGTGAATTTTGACAGATTTTCTGATTAAAATTGGGTTTCCGTTAGCGAAAAACGGGTATAACTTTGCACTGGTAAAACTTTTACCGCGTAACTTTTGGTATGTTATCGAGATTGTTATTATGCACATTTCGCCAAAACACATTACTATATATTTTTTTGTACTTTTGATTTTTGTACAGTCATGGCTAGGTTACTTTTCTGTTATGTACTTTCTGTTTATAGCCATGCACTGTAGTGTACATTATTTTTGATGAAAGAAAGAAGAAAGAATAGATGAGTTTTCCGTACACTTGGATGTTTGTAGCAGCTCTGTGGTTCTATAATTTGTTGAAAAGAAAAAAGAAAAGCAATTCCAAAACTAGATCCTGGGGTTTTCTGTCGCAACCTAATACGATAGGATCAATTCTTGTCACGTTGGGTTATGACACCTCTAAGGTTGATGATTAGCCTTATTGCTGGACTCTTAAGTGACCTTGAATATATAGTAATGTGTTTCTCCATAATAGCTTCTCTTCCCGGGGTAGTTACTTTAGAGGTTTGGTAGGGAACTTGAGGATTGTATAGTGGATGTATGAATGCTTTGAGCGATAGGATGGTCACTATTCCCTCCTGTGGGTAGAAAGGTCTATCTTCTAGGAATATGGCATTGATAGAAATAAATAATGAGGTTGTGTTCTGAGGTAGTACACACTCTTGAGGGTAAAGAATTTTGAATCCTTAAGTGAGGATACAAATCGTGAAGGATACTTCTGGGAGTTCGAAAGTTAAGTGTCTTGGATGGTAAATGCTTGATAAGGTAGGTAGATGTGATAAAGCCTCTCCCCCAATTGGAGTTTGGAACAAAGTTTGAAAACCTGATAAATCGCAACAAATGGATTTCTTTTCTCTCGGCCACCTCCATTTTATTGAGTGGTATAGCTGTATTGACAGAAGAGCTTTGATAGTGAATCCCATTTTCATTCAAATAATGAGTAAACTCATGGGTGAAATATTCTTTCCCATTGTTAGTGTGGATTATTTAGAGGTTTGTAATACATTTTTTGTAAGTTTGTGGAATTGCTTAAACATGAAATAAGCTTCAGATTTTTCTGTAATGAGATACACCCAATATACCCTTGTATGCTCATCAATAAAGGTTATAAACCATTGAGTTCCTATTGAACTAGCTGTTATAGAAAGTTTGGTCCTCAAATGTCATTACGAATAAGATGGAATGATTGAGATGGTTTGTATGGCTATGTTAAAAGGTTACTTCGAGTTTGTTTAGTATTAGCACATTTCACAGTTGAGTGAATTGTTCTCTCTTTTGATAAATAGATTTGGATACGTGATTATTAAACAGTAGAAACTAGGGTGTCTCAAATGCTTATGTAATAACATAAAATTGGAATTTGATGTCATAGACAAACCCGCACTATTATAGAGTTTATATGGGATTTCAATTGTGATACCATACTCTTGCTCATTTCTTTCATCATCACTGCCAACCATTTTTCTGAAGTTTGGCATTGAAAAATACAATGAGAGGAGAAACATCACTTTATGTTTCATATCGTTTGACAAATGACTAATATAAACTAGGATGTAATTTAGCTTAGACACATATAAAACATCCTTCAATGGTAGATCTGAGTCATCTGACACATGAATCTTTTCTCGTCCCATAGTTGGAGATGTCTTATCCTTAGCCATACAGACATCAATAGGGTCATCAATTTTAGTTTAAGTTTCAAATATTTGTAGTGATCCCGTCATATAATCAGATGTTCATGTATCAATAAACCAACAAGTTTCAGTCTTTGAGATTACAAAATAGCTTGTATTATCTTGTAGCGCTGTGGTAACCATATATATTTTCTCTTCTTGAGTATCGCCTTCATTTTTTAGTCAGTGGTTGACAAATTAGTTTGCAAAATGTCTCTATTTGTTGAAATGTGAAACTACGAGACTTTGTTGGATTTTTTTCTGCGATATAGGATGTCCGGTTCGTTCATCTTTGGATTTTAGGCGTCCGATTATTTGTTTTTTCATGTATCTTGTAGCATTGATCACATATATGATATTTTTTGTGACACTGCTCACACTACACATTTTTTTAGCTTAAGAGAATTGACCTCCGTATTTCTTTTAAGCGTTCATTGTTGTGAAGCCATAATGTGCTGTGGATCTAGTAAGTGCTGAGCTTTGGGTATCTAATGAGTTTGGTGTTTTGCTTATCATTATTTGTCTTCGGCTTTCTTCTCTTCGTCAAATGAGTCTCTAGTTGTAGGGAAAGACTTCATTTCAAGCAATCTTTTATGAATTTCTTCTAGATCGGAGTTCAGACCTTGGAGGAAATTAAATATTCATTCTTTTTCCAACATTTTTTTGTATATTTTTGCATCGTTCTTTCATAGAATAGATCTATTTTCTGCTAAAATTCAGTTAAAGTATTGTAGTGTTCAGTGAAAATGTTGTGACCATGACGAGTACTTTTTATTTTAAAATTTTAATTCTAATCTTAAAACATTGGGTTGTGTTTTCTACACCATTGTTGATCTCTTGGACAACATCCTAGATCTCCTTTGTAGTTTTGTAGCAAGAATATGTTCTTCTAATATTTTGCTCTATGGAATTTAGGAGTCAGGCCATGGTATTTGCATTCTAATCTTCTCAAGAATAGTACGTTGATGCATGTTTTGATGATTAACTTATGATCATATATCCGACCTCCCCTCTTCCTATTATCACAAACATGATATGATAGATTGGAATCATTCAAAAATATTAATTCCATTAAACTTGTGTTGAGTGATTTGGATGGATTGACTTTCACACATAGGACGGAAGTTTGATCCAAACCAACAATAGTGAAGGTCTTGCTTCTCATGGAGAAGAATTCCTCAACTATGGACCCCCTCTTGGCGTGCCATGATCACCTCAGGACTTCATATTATCACCAGGAAACCCGCTCTGATGCCATGAACAAAATAAATTTCTTGACTGATGCCATGAACAAAGATATATATATATATAAAACATGTTTAACTTACAAAATGGTAAAGAGATTATAATAGAAGCTAACCAAATTATATATCCTGCTTTTTTCTTCTTTCAAGCACAAAATATGGCATGGTATAAATGCCATTAGCATGAAATAATCACAGCAGAGTATAGATGGAATTAATTGATGAATTGAAGAGGAGAACGGGCAATCCAACCACTGTGAATCAAGCTGGGGACGGCACTAGCTGTGCAGCCATTGTGGATTCAATTTAGGGGTGAAACTTGCTGGACAGCAGGGCATGATAGGTCGATAGCCCTTGGAATGGCTGGAGAGTTTTGAATTTAAATTGTTTCTTGATTTTAGAAGAATCATCAACCATCATACAAAACAAAGCTTGATTCGGGGTGAGTGATTTTCCAGATTCACCAATAAGAAATAAACATACACCACTTACTGTATATGAAATACGTTCTTAATATGAAATTTCCTACACTATCAATCACCATATACGTCAAAAACAATGTCAATTCATTAATATGGAATGCCTTCTTAATGTGAAATTTCCTACACTAACAAACACCATATGTATCCAAGACAACGTGAATTCATTAACATATTGCTCACGAAAACAGTAACTGCATCTAGTTTGTTGCCGCCACTTTCTTTGGCCTCTTCTGATCCACAGTTGGATTTCAAAGATCGATGAGAACAATGAATAGACTAAAATAGAGAAGAATGAAACCTTCAAGGGAAAGAGTGATTGTCAGTTCATTCAAATGAAAAATCCGAATTAAGAGGGAGGGAGGGAGGGAAATGTTTGGGCACTTGATTCAAAGAACTGTGTGATACTTCATTGTGGAAGATACTTGCATCATGGTCACTGAGGATGCTATTAGTGCAGTGGAAGCTGATAGGAAATACTTGAGTTCGCAAGTATTCCTATCGGAAATACTTGAGTTCGCAAGCAACCCTAATAATAAATTGGTAAAACAACGAGAAAGAACACAAGGACGATAATGAAAACAACAAAAAATAGTAGATTTTATTAGATAAATCAAAGCAAAGCAACCTAAGCAAAGATACAATTTATCCTCTATTCGAGAGGAGGATCGTCTCTCCCAAATCTCTAGACAAAAGTCTAGAGCCCAAAAACCCAAAGAGACTACAAGAGAACAATAATCAAAAGCATGCCTAGCCCTAACCCCCTCATGCCCTTTAAATAGCCCTCTCCACCTCCTTAAAAACTTCCTAATATAAGATATTATTTAATTAATACAAACTTCCTAATATAAGATATTATTTAATTAATACAAAAGATATCAAATCTATTTAATTAATTAGATCCACTTTCCTTATTGGTTTGCCGCCTCTCTCTCTCCTCTTTTTGCCGCCCAAGTGGGTCCCACCCTAGGTAAGGCGGTTTGGTTTGGGCCTCCTTTGGTACCGCTGACCCCATTTGGGCGGTTTCATATGAACCGCCTTATCAATACCCGCCTCCCAAAGAATCACCTTGTCCTCAAGGTGAAAATCAGGAAACTGATTCTTTATCCTCTCATACGGCTCCCATGTGGCATCGTAGTCTGGAAGGTTTTTCCACTTGATTAGTACTTAGCTCCTTCGTCTTTTTGGCTAACCCCCATTAGCTCTAAGGGTTCTAGAATCACTTCTAAATCCTCAGTAAGTGTGGCTGGCAATTCTGGGTTGGCTGTATAATCACCAATGGCCCTTCTCAACTAGGATATATGAAAAATCGGATATATGGTTGCCGTTGGTTGTAATTTTAGGCGGCAGGCTACTGCTCCAATTTTATCCAATACCTTGTAAGGTCGAAAGTACCTTGGGGCTAGCTTCTCATTTCTCGTGCTGGTGACTGTTTTCTGTCTATATGGTTGGAGCTTCAAAAACACCCCTTTTCTCCTACTTTGAACTGGACATCCTTCCTATGTGCATCAGCTTATTTTTTCATAATCTGCTGGGCTCTTAAATGATGCCTTTTCAATTCTCCTAATACCATGTCCCTCTCCTCCAGGTACTCCTCCACGGAAGAAACTGGCATACTATTACTCCCAAAGTGCACCAAGTGAGGTGGGCCTTTTCCGTACAGCACTTTGAATAGGGTCATCTGTGAAGCAGAATGATAAGTGGTGTTGTACCAGTACTCCGCCCATGGTAGCCATTGGACCCAAAGTCGGTGTTTCTCTGAAACAAAGCATCTAAGGTAGGTCTCCAAGCTTCTGTTGACTATCTCTGTTTGGTCGTCAGTCTGTGGGTGGTAGGCGGTACTTCTCTTTAATACCGTGCCCTGTAATCGGAATAACTCCCTCCAAAAATGACTGAGGAACACTTTATCTCTATCAGATACTATCGCCTTTGGAACGCCATATAATCTGACCACTTCCCTGATGAAGGTTGATGCTACTGTCACTGTTGTGTATGGATGTCGAAGATGAATAAAGTGAGCATACTTGCTCAATCTATTCACGACCACCAATATCATCGTGAACCCCTCTGAACGGGGTAGCCCGTCTATGAAGTCCATAGAGACTTCTTCCCATACATGGTCTAGTAACGCTAATGGTTGGAGTAATCCCTCCAGTGACAGCTAAATACTTGTTCCTCTGATAGACCTCGCATCGAGCTACCATCTCCTCCAATTGTTTACACATTCCCTTCCAGTATAACTCCGCGGCTAGCCCACTGTACGTCTTATGTACTCTGAGTGACCCCCAATTGTACTCCCATGGAACTCCTGAAGTAGGTGTGGGATGTGGACTGATGTCCTGGGCATCACAAACCTTCCCTAGTATAGCAGTTTCTCTCCTTCCAAAGAGTACCCTGGGTGACTACTCCCCTCCCTTTGTAAGTCTGCCCTGATTTTGCTCAATTCCTCATCCCGAGTGCTCTCCTCTTTGATAGCTTCCCAATATATCATTAATGGGATAGATAT
Source organism: Dendrobium chrysotoxum (assembly GCA_019925795.1). Classification (NCBI taxonomy): domain Eukaryota; kingdom Viridiplantae; phylum Streptophyta; class Magnoliopsida; order Asparagales; family Orchidaceae; genus Dendrobium; species Dendrobium chrysotoxum. The sequence continues at coordinate 4,036,407 of CM034314.1, read as the reverse complement.
GGTCATCGTTTGAAGTTCTCCCATGCATCTTGACAAAGCATCTGCTGCCTTGTTTTCCACTCCCGGCCTATACTGAATTTCAAAATCATACCCCAGCAACTTGGATAGCCACCTCTGGTGCTCCTCTGTCACCATCCGCTGCTCTAACAAGTACTTTAGGCCCACGCTATTGTGTTGTATCCCTTCACAAACCTCCTGTAATAACCTGTCAAGCCTAGGAATCCTTGTAGCTCTTTCATATTTTTAGGTACTGGCCATTTCGGCATTGCCTCAATCTTAGGCTGATCCATTGCCACTCCCTCTTTGGACACAATATGTCCCAAGTACTCTACACTGGTTTATGCAAAGCAGCATTTCTTCAAATTGGCTCGTAGTTGGTGTTCCTGCAATACTTTTAATACCCTTCTCAGGTGCTCCCAGTGCTCCTCTTTTGTCCTGCTGTATATTAGTATGTCATCAAAAAAATATCAATATAAATTGCCGGAGATAAGGTTTAAAAACCTTATTCATAAGTGACTGGAAAGTGGCCGGAGCGTTCATGAGGCCAAAGGGTATTACCAAGAACTCATAGTGTCCCTCATGAGTTCTAAAGGCAGTCTTGGACACGTCTTTCTTCTTCATTCGGATCTGATGGTATCCTGATTTCATATCTATTTTGCTGAAGATCACTGCTCCGTTCAACTCATCTAACAGCTCATCAATTACTGGTATGGGAAACTTGTCTTGCACCATTTCCTTATTGAGCGCCCTGTAGTCCATACATAATCTCCAATTGCCATCCTTTTTCTTGACTAGCAAGACTGGGCTGGAAAAAGGACTAATGTTGGGCCTGATGATTCCTTCCTCTAGCATTTCTATGATTAATTTCTCAATTTCATCTTTCTGAAAGTGAGGATAACGGTAGGGTCGTACGCTGATGGGTGATACCCCTTCCCTGAGTGTGATGGTGTGCTCCTGCTCCCGGGGTGGCGGCAAGCCCTGAGGTGGCTGGAAGACCTCATAGAACTTCTGGATCAGTGGCTGCACAGAGAGGGGTTTGTCCCTTCCTTCCTCTAATTTTACTCCTTCCAATCTAAGTAGCTCTACTAAGTAGCCTTCTCCCACTTGTTGTATACTTCTCACCATGATTTTGAGGGAAACCATTGATTTGGAGAGCCTTGCGTCTCCCTTGATCACCACTCTTCTTCTGTCGACCCGTAGCTCTATAGTGAGTGCTCCCCAGTTGATCTTGGTATCCCCCAATGTCTGCAGCCACTTCATTCCCAGGATGACATCTGTGCTCCCTAGCTCCAGTGGAAGGAAATCCTCTCTCACTTGAATTCCCTGGATGGTCAACCTTACTCCCCTACATATCCCCTGGCCTTTCTCCGTCTTCCCGATCCCCATTATCACCCCATACAAACTTGTGTCCACTAATTTTATTCCTAGTTGGTTTACGACCTGAGTGGAAATGAAATTGTGGGTAGCCCCACTATCAATCAATAACACTACCTCCCTGCCTTCTATCTCTCCTTTCACCTTCATGGTATGATTCGTAGTGAATTCTACTACCGAGTTCAAAGAGACCTTTGCCAGATCTAGATGTAGCTTCTCTTTTATTTCTTCATCTATTTCCCCTTTGCCTCCCTCCTTAGTTTCCTCGTCATCACAGACGGTGAGAACCTAAAGAGTTCGGTCTTTACACCTATGCCCTGACATATACTTTTCATCGCATTGAAAACATAACCCCTTCGCCCTTTTTTCCTGCATCTCCTTTTCTGTCAATCTCTTGAAGTTTCCCCTACTTTCTCCTACTTCCGGCTTTTCCCGGATAGTCTCACGAACACCCCATCCTTCTGGCCCTTTTGGAGCTTGATGAGTAGTGGTCATCCGGTATGAGTTACCTGAGCTGTTGCTTCTGAATCCCCTTTCTAGATGTTCTGGTCTTCCACTAATTGTGCTAATTCCATGGCCTCTCCAAAGTCCCGAGGTCTCATAACCCGTACTGCTGCTCGAATCTCAGATTTGAGTCCCTTCATAAAGTTGCCTTCTAGTACTGTCTCTGATAGCCGTTCCACCCTGCTGGCCAAGTGTTCAAAATTCTCTCAGTAGTCTGCTACTGTGCCCTCTTGTACTAGTGCGAAGAATTGCTCATAGAAGTCCTCTTCCCTGCCGGTTCGGAAACGTTCTAGTAAGCATTCGTTGAACTCTCTCCAGTCCCGTAGGGTCTTCTCTGGTCTCTCCACTGATACCAAGACAACGCCTTTCCCTCCAAACATAGCCCGGCTACCGTTAACTTCTCCTCAGTTAGCCCGTTGACTGCGAAATACCTTTATACTTTGTAGATCCATCCATATGAGTCTTCACCCTCGAAGATAGGCATTTTTAGCTTCCTCACCCGCCGGTCTCCTCCATCTCCCCTATTTCCCCCATAGATTCCCCTTTCCCAAGTGTTGGGTCCTCCCCAAGTCTCCCTATCTTCCCTCCTACGTTCGTATAGAAATCCTTCTTCATTTTCCCCCCTCTTTTCATCCAACTCCGCACCCTTTCGCCCATATTCCCTTTCTTTTCTTCCCCAATCAGCTCCCCTTGTTTCTGAAGCCGCCGTTGGGAGTTGATTCCCCACTATCTTCTTGACTATTGCATGCAGGTCGGACACCTTGTCTTCTACAGATGAGATTCGCTCTTCCACCGTGGCTTTGATTTGACTCATTTCTCCTTCAAAACGCTCCTCCAAAGCATCCACCTTATTGGCCGCCATCTCTATCTAGAGTTGTAGATGCACCAAAACTGAATTTTGGTCTCCAAAAACAGCACTTTCCTCTTTTCTGGACCAAAAACTGATGCTGGAATTCGCCAAAAAACAACCCTCCACCGGTCCCTGGACTTGCTCTGATACCAATTTGATAGGAAATACTTGAGTTCGAACCCTAATAATAAATTGGTAAAACAGCGAAAAAGAACACAAGAACGATAATGAAAGCAACAAAAAACAGTAGATTTTATTAGATAAATCAAAGCAAAGCAACCTAAGCAAAGATACAATTGATCCTCTATTCGAGAGGAGGATCGTCTCTCCCAAATCTCTAGACAAAAGTTTAGAGCCCAAAAACCCAAAGAGACTACAAGAGAACAATAATCAAAAGCATGCCTAGCCCTAACCCCCTCATGCCCTTTAAATAGTCCTCTCCACCTCCTTAAAAACTTCCTAATATAAGATATTATTTAATTAATACGAACTTTCTAATATAAGATATTATTTAATTAATACAAAAGATATCAAATCTATTTAACTAATTAGATCCACTTTCCTTATTGGTTTGCCGCCTCTCTCTCTCCTCTTTTTGCCGCCCAAGTGGGTCCCACCCTAGGTAAGGCGGTTTGGTTTGGGCTTGCTTTGGTACCGCTGCCCCATCTGGGCGGTTCCGTATGAACCGCCTTATTAGAAGCTGAAGAGGAGGTGGCCAGGATTATGTTTAGAGGAGGCAAACGGTTTGGTTGAATAGATTTATTGAAGAGATACGATGGAGAGGTGTGATGGAGATTAATGGTAAGAATAATTTATTTATGATTGTTTAAGATTGTATGAGGACAATGTTTCATATGCCTTTTATATATGGCATTATAGATTTATACTTTAGTCCTTGTAAAGAATAATTTAATTGTGAGATTGCAAGTTTTGTTCATATCAAGCTGCTAACTAATATGAACTGGCAGCCTGCATGTAAATTGGTGTTTACCATGCATACAGGATGTTCATAAAGATTTTATTGTCACTGTCTAGAGTTGGAATGTTAAGATAGCGCCAGCTAGCTGAGTCTTCAACGAACTGCATTAGCAAACATTGTTTAGAGCATTAGGCTTTTTTTTTAAAGAACAATTATTGAATCTAAATATAAATTTGGTTCTACCACTTTTGGCTCCATTGTTTTTTCTAACCCAATCTTTATCTAATAAAATAGTCTTATTGCTGCGTGAGGGTTTCAAGGGCTTTTTGAAGCCATCTATATTATCAAACATTGGTTCACCTCAGACTTTCTTTGTTCATGCCCTATCACCTATATTGGTTGCCATGAAAGGGTTGATAATTTAAGCCTGACTATTTTTGTAAGGTATTGCTCCAGCGATATAAGGCTACAGGCATCAAGTTCAACAGCTGTTAACGATGAATGAATTTCTTCCTGTGCCATTGAGTTCTCATGATTTTACTGATACGTTTTTTGGCAAATAAACTTATTTTTTTGAAACAGGAAAATGTTAGAGGTAATTTTTAGAACATGAAAACTTCACTTTTCAAAATATAGCATTTTGAGGGTATTTGCCATTTGAGTCTCGTTCGAGGAGACTGCTTCTTTTAGTTCTGTTTTTTCTACATCACGTCACTTTAGTCCCTTCATATAAAAGGTCTTTATGAAGATATTTTGATTGATAGCATTGTTAATTGAGAGGAAAAGTCAAAATACTTGTAAGAGTTAGGCTGGGCTAGTGACGGCTAGCGGCCAACCTGACCCTGCCCAACCCCCCCCCCCCCCCCCCCCCCCCCCGGTTTCACGCAAACTTTTGTGGTTGGGATGGAACCTTGGTGGCTCTTTTTTCTCTTTCATCCTCTCTATATCTATCTTTCTCAAGAGGTAGATTTGATAAAAAATAGAGACTACGGTCATGCGTATTGCCATGGGATTGTTATTGGCGCTTGAAAAATAGAGGGGTCACCTTAAAGATCTAATGTAAATTCCGGTAGTTTGCCAGATGGATGCATATGCAGTAAATTGCTTGGGACCTTAGTGAAATTATTTAAGAAATGCGAACCTACATAATATACCTTCTAAATGTCAGGGGCCAAAAGCCCTGAATTTTAATGTACTCTGGGGAACAATTGTGGTGCATAGTTTGGTTGTGTGATTAAAGCCACAAGTTCTAGAAAGCATACATGCAAATGAAAGAAATAGCAGGATAAGGGAAAATTTATACTTCTTTATTATCTTGTTAATGAGCTTTAGATGGAAGTAAAAGGAATACAAGATGGCTAAATTGGAAAGTGCACACCTGGTAATGTTCTGTAGAGTATGTTTTAAAAGATAATGGAAGTTATGTTGTCGGGAATTTTCTTAGAATGCTTGGTGATATGCTTGGCCTTTAATACAAGCATATGTTTGAAAATGATCTATTGTTAAAAAATGAGTAGTCTTAAGTAATGTTTTTAATCAGTTTTCTTCAGTACATGCTGTTCTAAGTTCTAACACTAGGTTTTTTCTTTTGTTTTTGTTTAAAGAAAGATAATCGATCACTAAGGCCCTGCTAGTAACTTTAACATTGGCGTACAGATCATTGCAGAGATATCACCAACCAAAAGCTAAAACACCAAAATTTAGTTTTTTTATCACATTAAGAATACTAAACTTCATCAGCTTTTAAAAAAGAAACAATGTTTTGTAATAGCATAAGTTAATGATAACTTCATTGCTTTCTTAACAAAAGAAATACATATGCTGTCATGAACTCTCAAATACTAATTTAGGTTTCATAATTCAAATTTGTATTTGCATTTCAGACTGTTTTAAGGATCATGGTTACAATCATATGCTCAACAGGTTCTACAAGAAAGCATATCACCAGCTTTTCAAGGTGAGTGACACGTGTAATGGGCGAAAACTTCTAGTTTCCAATTGTGAAGACTATGTCTCAGATTACCATTGTTTTGGGTGGCTGCTATTCTTGGCATTGCGTACCAATGTATTTAGCCGCTTTAAAGATTTGGTTACCTATACTAATGCATTGGTGTCAATATTGGTAAGTTCTTTTGTTTTGCTTATTTTGCACATGTGACTTTGCCATTAGTTAAAAGTGAGTTGCCACTTGGCTTAGATATCTAAATAAAATTCTTATTGATTATTTGATTTGCTTTTGTTCTTGTATAGGCCATCCTTATTCTGCATGTTCCCATAAGCTTGAGGAACTTTGCTATTTCAAATTCACCTTTCTTTAGTAAGTTACCTTGATTTTATGTTCTATGGATTATAACTTGTTTTATACATTTTCGTTACTAATGCTTATTTTGGAATTTGCCTAACCATTTCAGCCAAGAAGTCTGACAAGGGTGTGGATCTTCTTGCTTCTTTAAGCCAGAGCTATGATGCTTCTGAAGTGGAGTTGAGCAGAATGATGGAAACCGTTAATAAATTAATTGCAGATGTCCTGAAGAAGAAACCATGCCATGCTTCAGAATGCAAAACAGAAAGTTTATATAACATAAACACAGGTATTCATGTTACTTTGATTGTGTTTGGTTATGATATAGCAACTCAAAATATTTCTTGTTTCATTTTCTTATACATTTTCATTTTAGCACAATAACAGATGAGCTGGCATACTTCGAGGATCTGTTAGATGAGAAGTCACTTCAGAGTAATTTACTTATTCTGAATAGGGATTATGATGAAATCATCAAAAGCAAGTGTGAACTTGATGAGCGCATATTTCTCAATGTTGAGGATAGCTTAGATGCTAATGGAGGCTTAAACTTTTCCGGGGATGCTATCAGTTTGTCTCGTGAAAGGGTATGGTGGTATAAAGTTGTTTCAAGCTATTGATTCGTTTATGTGGTCTTTCAATTAAATTATTTGTTTCATTGTTTCATAACTTTGATTTATGCTTTTCAGGATAATAATGCTGCAGTTACCACTCCAACAAAGTCAATAATAACCTGTGTTGCCTCTCATCCGGCTGCATCACCTGCCAATGGAAATTTTGTCGGCAATTCTAGGATGGTTCAGTGGACACCAGTGAGCTCCACCATGACTACTGCAAAGTGGCTTCGTGAAGTTGTTTCTCCATTTCCTTCAAGACCTTCAACAGGGCTTCAGCATTTCCTTGAATCCTGTGACACTGATTTAACTAGTACTGTTATCCATAGGGCCAACATCATATTGGAGGCCATTTTCCCGAGTCATTATGGGGAACGGTGCATTTCTGGAAGTCTTCAAGGTGCGAATCTTATGGATAGTGTATGGGCAGAACAGCGGAAGTTTGAATCTCTGAAGTTATATTATAGGGTATTGGAATCTATATGTAAAGCAGAATCACAGAGACTAAGTGACAATAATCTTACTTCGTTATTATCCAGTGAGCGGTTTCACCGATGCATGCTTGCTTGTGCTTCTGAGCTTGTTTTGGCTACGCATAAGACTGTCACTATGATGTTTCCTGCTGTGCTGGAAAGAACGGGAATAACTGCTTTTGATTTGAGCAAAATCATTGAAAGTTTTGTGAGGCATGAGGAAACTCTTCCAAGAGAGTTAAAGCGGCATTTGAATTCATTGGAAGAACGACTTTTAGAGAGCATGTCATGGGAAAAAGGTTCTTCTCTTTATAATTCCTTAATTGTAGCAAAGCCGGCATTGGCTGCAGAAATAAATAGGTTGGGACTCTTAGCAGAGCCAATGCCATCACTTGATTCAATTACATTGCATAAAAATATCGCTACAATAGGAACCCAATCTTCTACGTCACAAAAGCATGGAGGATCAGCAGGTAAATTTGATAATATAAAGATTCTCAAATTTTCTGTTGGATGAATTTATTCTTTTGCCGGCCCGCTGGTTTTGAAATCTTATAGCTTTGCATTCCTTTCACGTTATTGATCTGGGTTTCTGTTTATAGTCGTCTCTTTTGTAAAACTCGGTAATTGATGTTTATAGCGCCAAAGAGCTCTCTCACAGGTTTATGGTGCATTTTTTCATAATCATTTGCTTTACCCTATTATTGGGATTGCTTGATGAATCTTTCTTGTTCATTCCTTTTGAGTATTTTTGTGGTGGTTAACATATTACATGCAATTTTTTTTTCGCATGCCTTCTATCCAAGCTTATGATTTTAAAAGGAATGATTTTAAAAGCATTCATGGTGGCCATGGGTTTGGAACGACAAATGAAGGTGGTAAGTCCATATTAGATTTTTGTTTAGCTTATGATTTTTTAATTGCTAATACATTATTTAAGAAAAGGAATGAGCATCTCATTACTTATAAAAATGGATATAGTACAACTCAGATTGATTATTTTCTTATAAGGAAATTAGATCGTTTAGATTGCAAAGATTGTAAAGTTATTCCGAGTGAAAACTTATGTACCCAACATCGTTTATTAGTTTTGGACTTGAAGATAATGGGGAAGAAATTAAAAAATAAAGTAAAAAGTTTTCCTAAGATTAGATGGGGGCATTTAAAGAATATTAACATAAATATTTTTGAGAGTAAGATTTTAGATCTTAAGATTTGGTCTGTGCATGAATATGCTAATGTTATGTGGGAAAAAGTGGCTAGTAATATTAAGAATATTGCAAAAGATGTGCTTGGAGTTTCAAAGGGAAAAGCTCCTAATAGTAAAAATAGTTGGTGGTGGAATCCAAATGTGCAAGAAAAGATTAAAAATAAGAAGATTTGTTATAAAAATTGGTTTAATTGTAAAAATTCTGATAATTGGAAATTATATAAAGAGGCACGTAAGGAATCTAAGAAAGCAATATGTGATGCAAAGAGTTTAGCTTTTAGTGATTTATATAATAGATTAGATACTAAGGAGGGAGAAAGATATATGTATAAGCTAGCCAAACAAAGAGATAGGAGTAGTAAGGATTTAGTTCAAGTGAAGTGTATTAAGGATGAAGATCAAAAAGTACTTTTTTTAGAAGATGATATTCAACAAAGGTGGATGAGATATTTTGCTAAACTTTTTAATGAAGAATGTGAAAATAAAATTGACTGTAGTGACCTTAGCACCTTAAATGAAAATAAAGATTTCTGTTTTTATCGGCGTATTAGTAAAACCGAAGTTAGAGAGGCTTTAAAGAAAATGAAGGGTGGAAAAGCTGTTGGACCTGATGATATTCCAATAGAGGTGTGGAAATGCTTAGGAGATGAAGGAATTTCTTGGCTTACTAAACTTTTTAATACTGTTTTGAAGACTAAAAAGATGCCAGATGAGTGGAGAATGAGTGTGTTAATCCCTATTTTTAAGAATAAAGGTGATGCACAAGATTGTGCGAATTATAGAGGAATTAAGTTAATGTGTCATACTTTAAAACTATGGGAACGAGTTATGGAGCATAGGTTGCGGCGTGATACTAATGTTTCTCAAAATCAATTTGGATTTATGCCGGGTAGGTCTACTATGGAAGCCATACATTTATTAAGAGGTTTGATGGAGAAATATAGAGAGAATAAGGAGGATTTACATATGATATTTATTGATTTAGAAAAAGCATATGATAAAGTTCCAAGAGAAGTGCTATGGAGAGTTCTTGAAAAGAAAGAAGTTAATAACGCTTATATTCAAATCATTAAAGATATGTATGCAGGAGCTATTACTTGTGTTCAAACACAAGGTGGTTTGATCAAGTATTTTCCTATTTCGGTTGGATTACACCAAGGATCAGCCTTAAGCCCATATCTTTTTGCTTTAGTCATCGATGTTCTCACTAGACATTTGCAAGAGGATGTACCTTGGTGTATGCTTTTTGCTGATGATATTCTTCTTGTTGATAAGACTAGAGAGGGAGTTGAAGGTAAACTAGAATTGTGGAGGTCAACCTTAGAGTCTAAAGGTTTTCGCTTGAGTAGATCTAAAACGGAATATATGGAGTGTAATTTTAGTAATAATAGACCTAGTGAGGGCATTGTGACTTTGGCCGATCAAATCATTAATAAGAGTACACGTTTTAGATATCTTGGATCTATTGTTCAGAGTGATGGTGATATAGATGGGGATATTATCAGCAGAATCCAAGTTGGATGGTTGAAGTGGAGGAATGCATCGGGCTTATTGTGTGATAGAAAAGTACCCCTCAAACTTAAGGGAAATTTCTATAAGATGGTGGTGAGACCTGTAATGCTTTATGGTGCTGAATGTTGGCCATTAAAAGAGAAGCATAATTCTAAGTTAAGTGTTGCAGAGATGAGGATGCTCAGGTGGATGAGTGGCTTTACCCTTAGAGATAGGATACGAAATGAGCATATTCGTGAAAAGGTTGGAGTAGCTCCAGTGGAAGATAAGATTAGAGAGAGTCGCCTTAGATGGTTTGGTCACGTAAAACGGCGGCCTCCCGATGACCCGGTTAGGAAAGTAGAGGTCTTAGATTTGACTTATGTTAAGAAAGGTAGAGGTAGACCTAAAAAGACTTGGTTAGAAAATATTAGAAATGATCTTTCTTTATTAGATTTAAACGAGAATTTGACTTTTAATAGGACACAATGGAGAAAAAGGATTCATGTAGCCGACCCCACGTAGTGGGATAAAGGCTTGATGTTGTTGTTGTTGTTGTTGTATGCCTTCTATCCAAGCTGGCTTTGATTTTAATGTTTTTTTTTTGCAGTGCTTCTATATTAATTTTATTTGTTTTTTAATTGGTTCATTCTTTATGATAATTTTTTCAAAATATACTATTCCCTCAATTCCTTTCATATATTATGATTACTTCTCAATTCATTCTTCTTAACTTTATAAAGCATCTATGTTAATATTTTATATTTCCACACTAAACCTATGTTAGTATTTTTGTGTTGGTTAATATTTTTTCAAGAAGAAAAGGTGAGGAAGTTGAAGATGCCGGTGTTCGAAGGAGAGGATGCCCATGGGTAGGTATATCGGGTGGAGAGGTACTTTGCGGTGAACTGGTTAAGAGAGGAGAAGAAGCTTACAGTCGCAGGATTATGTCTGAAGGGGAAAACTCTTGCTTGGTTCTAGTGGAGAGAGGCTAGATATTTGATCCGCTCGTGAGAGGAGTTTAAGGATTGCTTGTTGGAATATTTTCGAGCCATTCGGGAAGGAGACCTACACGAGCATTTCTTGCCTTGACTTAGGAGGGGACCATCATGGAAAATAGGGAGAAATTCGTGTTGTTGTCTGGACAGGTGAGGTGAATTTTAGAGGTGGTCTTGGAGGAAAATTTCATGAAGGGCCTCAAGCCCGACATATAAGTGGACATTTGATTACTGAGGCCGAGGGGGTTGAAGGAGATGATGGAGCTAGCACAGATAGCAGAGGATATATGAGGTAAATGGAGAGAAGTAGTAAGAGCGGGGTTGTGGGTGGCTCTTACAGAAGTATTTCAATTTCATTGGCACCGAGGACCTAGACGATATCATTTCAATGGGAGGCATCAAGGGAGAAGAGTGGAGGAGTTCGCCCCGGGGCCAAATTCAAGCGCCTCACAGAGGCAGAGGTGCATGATAAGAGAGTGAAAGGTTTGTGCATTCGCTCTTATGAGAAATATGCACCAGGCCATCGGTGCAAGGATCACACACTCCAGGTTCTTTTGGTTTGGGAGGAGGAAGAGACTGACAGTGAGGAACTAATGGAGGAAGCAGAAGAAGGAAGAGAGCACCTATACCTTGATGTGGAGGAAGTGTCCCTAAATTCTTTGGTGGGATTTACTCCAAATCACACCATGAAGGTGAGGGGATAGATCAACAGCTAGTGGTGGTCTTGGTGGATAGCGGGGCTACACATAACTTCATTACAAATCGAGTCGTGGACCAGTTGGGATTGAAGTTGGTGGACGCAGGGAGCTTTGGAGTTATGATGGGAATAGAAAAAGTGGAAAGGAGTAGGGGGATTTGCATAAGGGTGGTGCTGACACTCCAGGGCATATAAATAGTGGAGGATTTTCTTTCCTTGGATTTGGGGAGCACTGATGTGATCCTAGGGATAAAGTGGTTATTGACGATCGGAGAGATGAAGGTAGACTGGAAATCTCTAACTATGTTGATCTAGGTGGAGGGGGAGAAGGTGGTGCTACGAGGAGATGCCAGCCTATGCAGAACCATGGTTTCACTCAAGACCATGGTCAAGGCAATACAATGAGCAGGGCTGGGCTACTTGGTGGAGCTGCAGAGCCTTGAGGAGGTCTGAGACTCAGAGCCAACTAAGGTCCCTGATAGTGTACGACAGCTTTTGCAGCAGTTCTCTTAGTTTTTCAGTCGCCAAGCGGATAACCACCGCCCCAGGAGCACAAGCACACCATTACCTTAAAGGAGGGAGCACAAGGCTGCGGATGCACTATCACGGAAGACGGATGAGCCACAGTTGATAGCTCTATTAGTACTTATGGTCCTAGATTGGGAAGCCCTGAGAGAAGAGAGTGAACAAGATGAGGGCCTGAGGAAGATCAGAGCCGACTTGTTGCAGCACCAAGCCAGTCATCCCAGTTACACATTGAGGGGCACCCAACTACTACATCAAGGGCGATCTGTTTTGCTGAGAGGGTCGAGATGCATCCTCAAGCTATTGCAGGAGTTTCATGGCAATGCAGTTGGAGGACATTTGGGAGCTCAAAAAACCTACAACCGACTATCAGCGGAACTATACTGGGTGGGTATGTGTCGCGATGTAGAGGCCTAGGTAGCGATATGTGATGTGTGCCAGAGACACAAGTACTTGGTCATGACACCGAAAGGGTTACTACAGCCGCTAGCTCTACCAAAGAGGGTGTGGGAGGAGGTGACTATGGATTTCATCGAGGGGTTGCCGCGTTCGGAGGGATTTTCCATGATACTGGTAGTAGTGGATCATTTGAGCAAGCATGCATGCTTCATCCGTCTGAAACGCCCTTACACCATGGTCTCTATGGCTACTATTTTTATACTAGAGGTGGTGCGCTTGCATGAATCTCCAGAATTCATTGTATCAGATAGAGAATGTGTTTCTTAGCCACTTTTAGAAGAAGTTTTGTTTACAGGAGACAGTCTTCAAGAGAAGCACAACATACCATCCTTAAACAAATGGTCAGACAGAAGTGGTCAACATAAGCATAGAGACCTATTTGAGATGCTTTGTATCAGACACGCAAAAGAGTTGGGCAAGATGGATTGAATGGGTAGAATATTGGTACATCACCTCGTATCATTCGGTAACAAAGACTACTCATTTCAGGGTTCTCTATGGTAGAGATTCACCCCATCTGATTCATTATGGGGAGAGCGCTACACCCATGTCCAGCGTCGAGCAATACTTAGAGGAGAGGGACAAGGTATTATCTGAGTTAAAGGGATATTTATTAAGAGCCCAACAGATCATGAAAAGGAAGGTTGATGAGCACAGGAGCTAGGAGATATGGTTTATTTAAAATGGAGGCCCTACAGACAGAAAATACTAGCCAAAGGAATGAGAAATTATCCCCGTGGTACTTTGGGCCTTATGAGGTCGTGGAGTGTTTTGGAACAATAGCCTATCGATTGAGGCTACCACCTTCATCAGCTTTGCATCCAGTCTTTCATGTCTTATAGCTGAGGAAGGCGATAGGAAAGAATACACCATCATCTCTACCCCTGACTTTGACAAAGGATATGGAGGTCATTTTGGAACCCTAGAAGTAGCGAGTGTGCGCAGAGGGGAGACGGGGGCATAGGAGGTGCTAATCAAGTGGAAAGATCTGCCAGCGTATGATGCCACATGGGAGCCATACGAGACAATCAGGAGACGGTTCTCTACCTTCCACCTTGAGGACAATGTGCATTTTGGGAAGGGGATTGATGCAGGACTAAGCGACATAAGTCATGCAATTAGAGATTTATGCTAAGATAACATCAAAGACAACAAAATAAACATCATGAAACATTAAGAATAATAAGAAAATTTGAATTATAAGATCATGTGATAGCAAGAAACTAACATGTAAATGCTAAACTAAAATAGGTGAATCAATTTAGACTAGCTAACATGGGTTGGCACAAGTCCAACATTTAATTAAGAGACTAGTCATTAAAGTTTTCGATCGCTCAAATTTAAGTTGGGTTTGGCGGATTAATCAACACATATGAGATGATGTTACTATAGATGAAATGAGAAAACCAATATTTAGTTAGATGAAGAACAATGGGAGGGTTTGATACTTAGCTCATGAATGGGAGGAATGGAGTCCTCGATGAAATGCCGGCAAGTTCCTCATTGGCTTGTCCTTGAAACCCTTGCTCTTTGTTGAATCGATGTCCTTGTTGCTTTAGAAGAAGCTAGGTTTCCTTAGAAAGGTAGAATAGTGAGGGAAAAAGAAAGTTTTAGTTATATGAGGATATGGAAGTGGAGAAGTCAGCTTGGGAGGTGAAGAGGTGGGGTTGGTTGCTTGGGAAAGAGAGAGGGCTGATGTGACTTGCTTGGGAAGGGAAGTAGTTGGCTTGGGATAGGGAAAAGTCAAAGTAGTTGTTTTGGGAAGAGAGAGAATTTAATGTAGCTTGCTTGGGAAGGAAACTAGTTGGCTTGGGAAAAGGAAAAGTTAAAGTGGTTGTTTTGAGAAGAGAGAGAATTAATGTAGCTTGCTTGGGAAGGGAATTAATTGGCTTGGGAAAAGAAAAAGTTAAAGTGGTTGCTTTGGGGAGAGAGAATTTAATATAGCTTGTTTGGGAAGGGAACTAGTTGGTTTGGGAAAAGGAAAAGTTAAAGTAGTTTCTTTGGGAAGAGAGAAAAGTTAAAACTATTGTTGGTTCTCAAAGGTCACAATTAATTGAGATAAATGCTCAATTAATGTAAATTAATTACAAGATTGGGAAGCCCAAGGGTCTAGGGTGTTGGGGAGAAGGTGGAGGCGGGTAGAGTGGAAGGGAGGGAGGTGGTGGTGGGTTGAGGGCAGCAGGTTGCTGCAGCGGTGGGGGTTGTTTGGGCGGCTAGGGAAGGAGAAGAAGAGATAGAGAGGGAGATGATATCAACCAAGAGCTCACATGCTATTGGGTATTTCTTTGCCTTTCTCCAAAGGACTTCACACATAAACTCAACTCACAAAGAGAAGAGGAAACATATAACCAGAAATTTTATATCAAATATTTATCATCATTACAAGAGAACAATGGGCCATATATATAAGCACCAAAACATGAAAGGAATAAAAGACAAGAAGGCTCTTGGCCAAACAACACAAAAGCTCCCTCAAGAGAGGGTAAAACTATAATAAAATAAATAACACCACATAAATCTCCTATAACATATGAAAACTAAAAATATAAAGACTCTATTGAGGCCGTAGATCTTCTGCCTCTACAGTGATAAACCCTCCAAGCTCTGATGTCCCCATCAGGGAGTATTGATACGGGAGAGGGCAGAAGGTCAAGGAAGGAAAGGGCAAGGGATTTGGTCCCCCTTGTGGGACCTATTGAACTTATCATTACATATGTGAGAAGAGGACTCAAATTGGAGAGGAAAATATATTAGGAAAGGGGGGCTAATTTATAAAGGATTTCCTAATTCTAATTCAAATTAGAGAGGAAAATATATTAGGAAAAATATGGGGGGGGGGGGGGGGGGGGCTGATTTAGGAGGGAAATAGGAGAAGCTTATTTAAGGCTAAGTTTAGGGTTTGTTTTGTTTATGCAGAATTTTATTTGAGAGTCGTCGTAGTTTTCTTTTCGTGAGGGCTTCCTAGCGACATCTAAGTTGTTTGAGAGAGTCGATCTATCTCTCGAATTGTAGATCGCTTGTATCTTTTTTTATTAAATTTATAATAAAAAATCAATCATCTATATTCATATTTCAGCAGTTTTTCCATTGTGTATTTGTTGTTTTTGTCTCCAAGGCTTATCAAAAAGATGCATAATCATTGTGCAAAGCTTTTGTAATCATTTTACGTTTGCAAATTCTTTTAAAAAAATTAAGTTTAGCTGCATGTGCTTCAACTCACACGCTAAACACTTGAACTTAACATCCGAGAATGTTGCACTTGTTAAAAATGAAGTAAATCATATTTTCCCTGCTTTTAAAAAAACGCATGATTTCTTTTATATTTTAAAATTGTATATATCTTTTTAAATCCAAACTCGCTAGTATGCACTTCGATGAATATGTTAAATACTTGAAAATAATGTTTGAGAATGTTGTGTCGATTGACATTAAGTTGATTGAAACATGTGCAATCACTTCACAAAGCTTTTGCAATTACTTCAAAATTTTAAACTTATTTAAAAACAAATTCAAGCTTGCTTGCATGTGCTTGGACTAACACCTCAAAAGTCCTTAATACAAGGTTCGAGAATGCTACACGGGACAAAATGGAATAATGACTTTAAAGTTTATTCATCTAAAAATATAAGTACTAAACTGTGCACTACGAATCCTATTATTGCAAATAAACTTGCAACTATAAGATTTGTGAAATATTTGATTTTTTGTTCGCCTTAGTCTTTCTATAACTTGAAGACCCAATCCTTTGCTGACAAGTGGCTAGAATTGACAATATTCAAATACCCCAATGATAGCTATATTGAAGTTAAATTTCAACGAGAGGTGATTGTTTGCAAAATGCCCTCAAATTCTTGCGCAAACTATTTTGGGCTTGAATTGAAATACTAGAATATCAAGAATATTCATAAAAAGTTGATTTTTTTCAAGTGAAATATACTTTCTATAAACTTGAGAATAATATCAACTCACAAAAAAGAGTCTTGATAAGCGTATCGCTATGATTCATTTTCAAACATTCTCTGGCTAGTAAGGATGTGATGTGCGCTATCCAATGGATGATTTTACCGTCAAATGGTATCACAATTTAACAATTATGATTGAGGTTCTCTGATTTGGTGGTTTTTCTGCAAAATGATACCATTTAATTACGGTCACAGCCAAAAGTTGCAAGTTCCCCAATGGCTAAAAGCGCTCAAGTAATGAATCATAGATTATACTTGATAGGGTATAAAGCCCTTCATTAATAAAGGTCGATTTGAATTTATCCTCTTATATAAACATTCTCCCTAAATCTATAAGATTCTTTTGGACGAAGTAACCGTAATTGCCGACAAGGATCTTTCGGTTAGGTTGTTTGACTACCTCCTCTGATGAAATAGACTAGGGACTATGATAATCTGGTATAATATAATCATGAGATCTTGATTTGGTTCATTATCATTCCCCATCATTTGCTACGAGTGCTTGGTGGAAATTTCTGACCTAATATTAAATTCGTTGATACCATACGCTAAGCATCTAGTGCCTATTTAATGACCTGCCTTAATTGAAAGTTCTCTCTTTTTATTTGGAGAGATAATTAATCATAGGAGGTTTTACCAATGCAAAACCTAGAATCAGTTCATTAAGTCCTCACAAAATGATGGCGAATTGTTGGGTTGCGTCTTATATTCAATCTAATATGCGTTCTGAATATTGGCTTGAAGGAGTTTAGATGCCTAAAATACTTAGTTCAAACAATTAAATATTTTATGTCCTCTAATTTACTTTTCGTTAATCTGATTTGTTTTCCTTCGTGAGATCGGTGAAATGAGCATGCTTGGATGAGTGGACTGCTCCTGAAGATTCAACAAGCTCATATTTTATTCGAGGATACTCTAGTTTGCAGAATATGTTTGATGTGATTTATACTTGAACAGACTCTAATTTGAAGATGCTCGTTAGATGCGCTAAGTTTGGCGGGTTGTTGGATCAGCTTTCTCCCAAAAATTAGCTCGTCTAGATTGAAAAGGGCATAATTCAGATCAACATTTTGCAGTATAATTTAAAGGAAAGGTTTTATGGATTTACTTGTTTTGATGTATTCTGTTTGGAGGGAAGTTGTAGGCCGTGGTTATCAATGACACATGCAATCAGATTAACATGTGTTTCTATTTGTAGATGTCCATGTAAATTGACAGTTTTAAATTTAAAAAAGATTGACAACGGGCGAGCCGTTCACATAGTGTAGCCTCTTATTGTATATTACTATAGGTATGCGTAGAACGGCATATTCTTTTGTTAATCTGGTTTCATCGTACATTTTATGCTTTGCATGTTAATACTAGTCAAATAAAGTTTTTTTTTTATATGCTAGTCAAATAAAGCTTGAACACATAAATAGCACAGACTTTGTCCAAGCGAATTTGTTATTCTTTGGTAGCTTGCAGATAGATTACTAACACGGTCCTCTTTTGCTTCTATTTCTGACATTTTTCCTTGTTATCTCTCACACTTTTCTTTTGTAGATGATGTGTTTTGAACAGCAAGACTTCTTAATCTTTCAAATTCTTGATACAACTAATTATTTTCATGCGGGTTCTTGGTTTTAGGTCCAAATGGAGATTCCAGATCTCCAAAGAGATTATGCGGTGAAAACAGAGGTGTAGTTACCGATCATAATATCTTAAAATCACCTGTGAGAGAAAATCTGATTAGCTTTAATAGTCCCAAAATGAAGTTACCATCTCTTCAGTCTGCATTTGCAAGGTTGTCTTCCCTTTTCTCTTTGTTTGAGCGGTTGCGTGTTGAGCGCATACTGACATTTTTCATATACTCTTAGCCCTGCATGTCCAAATCCTTCAACTGGTGGGGAACCATGTGCTGAGGCGGGGATCAGTTGTTTCTTTAGCAAGGTAATGCCCTATGATAGATTCATAAGTTTTTTCTGTTTTGTTTTTTTCATAAATTTTTATTTTCCTGTGTTGCTGTACAGATTTTAAAATTGGCTGCTATCAGAATCAGAAGTCTGTGTGAAAGGCTTGGAGTGCCTCAGCAATTTTTAGAGCATGTCTACTTTCTCATCCAACAAATTCTTAGTCAGAGGACAGCTCTCTTTTTCAACAGACATATCGACCAACTTATTTTATGTAGTATATATGGAGTTAATAAGGTGAATATATCATTAAGAAATTGAACGAAGGATTATCACTTTTTGTCCAATTTTTCTCAAAGATGAAATTTGTTTTGAACAGATCTTGAATTTAGATTTGACATTTAAGGCAATCATTTACAACTACAGAAAGCAGCCACAGTGTAGAACTCAAGTTTTTAGGAATGTATATGTTAATGGGTCATCAATCCACAATACGGTAATAGCACATTGTAACTTCCGTATTCAAACAACTCTTGTTTTTAGGTTCTTGCTTGACATTTTCTGCTAACAGAAAAAGGGGCATGAACATATTGATATCATTACCTTCTACAATGCGGTATTTATTCCATCTGTTAAGCCCTTGTTGGTGGAGTTGGGTTCTTCTAAAGTTGAAAACAGTAATAGCCTGGCTCAAGATAAGTGTAACAATTCCATTGGTATGTTATCCTGTTATCGCTGCTTCTATTTCTATCAGATTTACTGCAGAAGTTTATGCATTTCATTTTTGCCATTTTCAGGCCATATTCCCTCATCGCCCCGGTTGTCCACTTTCCCTAATCTTCCAGACATGTCACCAAAGAAAGTATCTGCTTCTCATAATGTTTACGTTTCACCTTTGCGGCAGTCCAAGGTTCACCACCTTATTCAGTCTCTGTTTTCACGTAATTTTATTTTTTTTTCATTGTATGCAAAATGTTCTTGGATTTTTAAACGAAGGATAAATTTAATATAGCAATTGTTTCAAGGAATCTACAGTATGGCCAATATAAAGATTGTGAGATTTATAATATAGAGATACTCTGATACTTGATTCCCTTTTTTTTGTTGTGACCACCTCAATTTTGCTGCATTCTTTTGATGAGAAAGTTTCTAAGCTAGGATGAAATTATTGTCATTGTTGGTTGCTTTCAATATAAATTACTTGTTGTTTAGGTGTTAGCTAATTTAGTTGATAAAGATCTGGAAAATGTTTGTCAATGTTTTGAGATCAAATTCATGGGCACTCAACCTTTATTAACAAAAAAAAAGGATCACTTTACTCCTAAAAAAAACTAGTCATTGAAGCAGGTGAAAATTTTTCTAGTTTGAAGTTGGCATCAAAGCCCAACATGGGATTCTGGTTGGATGCCCACGCTCTGCGCAGGCGGGCTTCGCCCACTCATGCCCACCCATGGTGACTTTCGGGATGTCGTACCCACGCATACCCACATACTTTCCATATTTTTTGAATGTAGTCCGTCACAGACTGATGGTCTTGAGGCTTGTTGCCCTTTGCTCTGATTGCAAACTTTTAAGCCGCATATCAGAATTTACCATGGTCGCAGCGCAGTTCAGTGTTGCACACTGCGTAGTGAGGATTGCGGTAATATAAGACATACAATGATTGGCAATATAAATCGGTTTATCCCCCGATGTTAAATATCCACCCATACCCATCCACAAGGCCATGGGGCATGCCCATACCTAGGTATGGGTGGGTACATAGGTGGGTGTGGATATGGTACCCAATGCAGGGCTCTAGTTGACATGATTTCATATGAATACTTCTTGATTAATACTTCTTGTTAAGTTGTTGAGCTTTATTAATGTCATGTAAAAAAAATGCGTTGCATAGTCACAACATGTGAATCAAACTATATAGATTTTTTTTTTTGATACTATATAGATTTTTTTATTATAAAAGGGATGCTTTTGTCAGGGTTTGATCATCAGAGAGATTTAAAAAAATGTACTGAGCAAAAGATTGAATTTCTCTTGTGAAATTTCATCATCATCATCATCATGAAAGTTACTGACAACAAAAAATAATTATCAAATGAGCAAACATGTATAAAAATTCGTGGTTCATTTTTATTCATTTTATTTTATTTTTCATTTATTTGGACTTAGTGATTTAAGTCAGGTATCAAACCTACCACCAAAAACACTTTCACTAGCAATCTCAAATGTCTAATTTTGTCTTCATCTGTTTATCCAGATGGATGCTTTACTGGCACCAAGTTCCAAGAGTTACTACGCCTGTGTTGGTGAGAGTACACATGCTTTCCAGAGCCCATCTAAAGACCTAATGGTCATTAATAGTCGTCTAAATTGGTGCGTCTATCAAACTTCTTTATGGCTTTGTGAATCCATGACATCACAATGAAATTATTATTATCTTTCCTAGGAGAAAATTTTGGTCAGTAAATCCCTGACTACATATTAGTTTTTATGGGTTCTACAATCATAGGATTTATTTTACGATTAATGTAATGCATGATGCTCTTATTTCAAAATAAATTCAACGATTTTATTATAAAGTTTCCATTAAATTTTGATTGAGACATTCTTATCAAAATATTTTCCTTTATTTGTTCTCTATTCTTTCTTTCATCTGCTTCTGCCATTTTTTTTGTCTTCTGAAATCTCAATGGCAGTGGCAGGAGAGTTGGAGGCCGGCTCAACTTTGATTTGGTGAGCGATTCAATTGTAGCTGGTAGCCTTGGACCTCAAAATGGAAGCTCAGGCTCCTCGGCTGCTGGCACTGCTATAGACGTCACTGTGAAAAGTGAACCACCTGACCTTTGATATACGGCTGGTATTTATATGAGGCTTGCCTTCTCATAAAAAATTCAGTTTTATTTTATTGTATACTGAATGTGGAAATCATGTGTGAGCAGCATTGCTTGTGCATTTAATAGTTGGCTGCCCCGTGAGTCCCTGTGATATATATATCTATATATCTATCTATCTTTATCTATATTAGTTGTAGATCTCTGTAAAAAGAGATGGAAGACTTGAGAATGAGGAGTCAAGCTAATAAAGATTCTTTCATTTTCTTTTCACTGTTTTTTTTTTTTTTGGACATTTAGACCAATTAAGATAAACTCACACACACATCGACATATACAAAACTCAAACACACATTGACATATACATCGACACACATCGGCATTAAATAGTTTTTCCACTGGTTTGACTGTGTTAGTCTCTTTTGTTTTAACTTTATCTGTGTCGCCCATCGCTGCTTAGTAAGAGTGGTGGAGAGCCAGCTGGGCAAAGCCCAGGTGCCAGGTTCGAATCCCTTGGGTGGCAGTGTCAACCTTAAGCGTCGGCTCAGGTAAATGGCGTGAATTGCCTGCTAGGTCGACTGGGGTTTTCACTGGCCTAAGAAGAGTATTTTCCCGTCACAAAAAAAAAAAAAAGGAAACTTTATCTGTGTCTAACTGTCAGATGCCCTTTTCTTAACTGAAATATCTTTCGGGCTTTGGTTTGGTTTGAGATAGCTTTTTGTTGCTTTCTTATACAGTTTTTTAGTACTAAAATTTCTAATCAAAAAATATGTTAAAAAAATAATTTAGAAAACAGTGTAAGAAAGTTGTCACAAATGAAGATTTTGTTTGATTTGGAGGAATTTGAATAGAAGAAATGAGAAGGTGAAATTGAAAGGGAAATGGTTAATGAATTAATTGAAATTTATTTATTAGTGAATATGATTGAAAGCCATCTATTAGTACTGGTGGAGCTGGCATGCCTACAGAAATCACATTACTGATTTCTGTAGCTTCCATGGGCAACAACAGGTTGCGGCAGCATCATATAATGCAGCAGTAATGAATATTATAAGCAGCAGAATCAGTGAGGACTGGATCCTTCTCTGGCGCTTTATATGAACATGCAGAAAACTTTCAAAAGATGTATCTATCATTATCAGAAAAAATTTAAAATATTTCTTAGACTATTAGTGTAGACTAATTTTGGTTTTATTTGGGATAATTTTCTTATTATTTTTTTAAATGGATTTTTAGTATATATATATATTTGAACTAAACATTTTTATACTATAAAATTTTTTTAAAAATTTGTCCCAAATGAAGCTTTAGTCTTTGAGTATAATATTTGTTGTTCTAATTTAGGTTTTATTTGGGACAACTTTCGTATTGCTTTCTAAAACGGCTTTTTAGTACAAAAAATTCAAATTCAAGAAATTTTTGTACCAGAAAGCTGTTTTAGAAAGCAAGAGGAAAGCCGTCCCAAACGAAGCCTTAATCTCTTTATTATATAAAGTTTATTTAGAATAATTCTTCATGGTATAATTGTTATATAAAATTAATCTAAATTTACTCTCTTGATAATATAAAATTGATCTTAGAGTAATTTCAAGAGATCATTTTGGATTAATTTTATATAGTTAAAAGAACTAAATTGAAGGAAATATGGTACTCCCTTAGCTCCTAAGATGAATTGGATTGTGGCCCAACTGATTCATTATAGGGGTTAACATTGGTGGCCATGCTGGTTCATGACGGTCATATTATTAGGCTTTGTTTGGGACAGTTTTCTTACCGTTTCTTATAGCAGTAGAAAGTTATTTTAAGAAGCAGTAAAAAAGTCGTCCCAAACGAAGTCTGAATTTATAATCATAAAATAATGTGATTTTTATAGCAGCATCAAGATCATGATAATTCTGATAGCTTGTAGTTTGATGCAATGGGTCATTCAAAAAAATTCCTAGAAGATTTTTTTATATCAGGGTATAAATCTAATTAAAATAAACGGTAAGTAAAAAATGTTAAGAACTGGCTCATGTGATTGATACTTGTTCAGATAAGTAAGCTATAAACAAACTTCTACTGATTTTAAATTTGTTTGACTCAATTTAGAATATTTTTTATGTTGATATAGTCAAATTTAGGCTTATTTGATTTTGTTTGGGTGCCTCGTGATTCAAAGCTTATAAAAGTACTAATAAATAAATAAAATAAAATATATCTCATTATGAATTTGTTATTAAGATTTCGATTGAGACAGCTTTCTTACTGCTTCTTAAAGCAGTTTTTTAGTACAAAAATTTTATTTTTTATATTAAAAAGGTGTTTTAAGAAGCAGTAAAAAAACTGTCCCAAATGAAGCCTAAGGTTTCATTTGAGATAGCTTTTCTACTGCTTTCTACAACAACTTTTTAGTTAAAAAAATTGTTGAAAGTAACAAAAAAGTAGTGACCCAATCTGGTCCCAAACGAAGCCTAAGAGGGATAAATTGATTATTGCATATGAAAAATATCATACTTAAAAAAAATTTCATTGAAATTTAAGGTAGATTAACTTTTCGTTAGATGCATCGATAAAAATAAGAGATTTTTACCTGCATAGCACTTGAAACTTTTTTATTTTCATATGACACTCATAGATATGATTGCTCCATCTAAAAAATGCATATCCAAGTGATCAAAATGTATGTTGTAATTTTTTTTTAAGAAAATTGATGGCCACTCCCAGTTGCTTTCATTGTTCAAAAAACATAAAAAAGGTAAAACTATATACAATAAATCTTAACAAATTATTAAAGGTTGCACCCTATAGGTTTCCATTTAGAGATTCAGCTAAGATGATTGCATTATCTAAGAGGGGAATTCACCTGCAGGAAATGTGTCCTCGCAAGAGGTTGGCTGGCGTCATCTCATTGATTCATGACCACTTCTCCAAAAAAAAAAAATCGTAGAATGAATACTCGTCAATGTAGGCTAGACCAAAGCATAATCATCCTTAGCAAGTTCCATCGGAGGACTCATTTAGACCACTTTGAGCCCTCAAAGTGTCACAACCCCGACCCGATATCACACAAGTCATATTGTGTCTGATTGTAGCAAGACTAACCCCAAAATTTGGTCTGAAAAGTATTGAAATAAAACTTCCAATTTATACACTACACAGAGCCACTATTGAATTACAATATAAAGTGGAAGACAACTGAATCTCAACATGATTTTTTATATATCATTAAAAACATATATAATCTGAAATCTATCTACAACAGCGCTTGACAACAGAGAGCATAACAAAAATAAAAATCAAGTTTGCAAAAATTAAAACTAACCAAAACATATCTATAGCACAGATCGGAGCCTGCTATCCAAACTACTCAGCTCGCTCCTTATCCTTCCCCGGCCTGAAAACAAAAGCAAAACTAGGGATGAGCTAACACAGCTCAATAGGCTATCATAGTCTAAAACAGAAATGAATAACTAAAACCAAAAGAATTGAGAACATTATGATGAATCATATACTGAAATTAAATACAATTAAATAAATACTAAAATGAACTGAATTATAAGCAAATACTTCATAACAGAATCCTACCTCGACAACCCAATGGCTCTGGCATAACAACACTTCAGTAATAGAATCCCACCGACATAACAGAGTCTCACCTCGATTGACCACTGGCGCCGGCATCACATCACAACAATTCACAACATATTTTTTAGTGCATTTCATTAATTAAAGCATAATTGAACTCAATTAACGGTAGACAACAAAAATACTACTGAGCAAAAATTCACAATTTTCAAATATAACTAAATTATTAGAGATTGTATAAAACATCATTATGAAGCTTTAATTGAACTAAAACACTATTTTTAAATGTCAAAATAAATTTTTGAGTAGGCAAAAATCGTTGAATTTCAAAATCACCCGGCAAAAAATTTTCAAAATATACTCCAAATATTTGTAATCACAATCTCTATAACATATAAAAAGTTGTGCGGTGAAAGTTTTACCAAAACAAAGTTATCTTTATTTTTTGGTAACGGAAATACAAATTTGATAAAAAAAATACAAAAAAAACACAAAAATATTGAAATTTGAAATACGAAAAATGTAACCAACCTCGAGACGAGCAAATTTTTCAACTGGGGTGGCAGACGAAAACTGCTCTACGGCTGTCAAAATGTAGTTTCTTTTCTTCTCTCTTCTCTCTTTCTTCTCATTTCTCAAAAAAAAATCTCTATTAACGAAAACGAAATGGCTTAAGGGAATTTAAATGAGTGCATTTGTATTTTTATATAAAATAATAATACAATAATAACATTATAATAATATTATAATATATTTTCAGTATAAAATTTATCAAATATATCCAAAGCAATCAGATTAAAGGATTAAATGGGAAGAAGCCCAAGCTTAGTCCAAGTGGAGTCAGTAGTATAACTATCAGTAAAGTCATGGAAGCTTATGCTAAGTGTGGCAGATTATATAAGAGTGAATGTCTGATGAGTTCCAACACTTGTTATTGGTGTCGTCAGCCTGGACACATAGCAAAATATTATCCTACATTGGTTCAGAAGACTTCAGGAGAAATTAGATCAAGTGAAGCACCTTTGAGAGGAGCTTTGGCAAACCAAAGATGATAGAACCATCAGCTTCGGCATAAAATCAATTTAGGCAGAATATTTGACCCCGAGCTTATGCTTTGACTCAACAGGAGTCTCATGAATCTATAGATGTTAATAAAGATGAATGAGTTATCCTTAATATAATAACTTGTTATGCTATATCATATCTTTTGGGTTTATCAAGTTATCTTGTTTTTATTTTATTCAGTTATGTATCAAATGTTGAAGTTTATGGTGAATAAAATTGAAGATGTTATTCGCATTTGTAACTAGAAGGTATAAGTGAATTTCAAGGATGAAATTTTTATAAGAGGAGATTGTAAGAACCGATTTAGCCGATTCATCGAACCGACCAATTAATAAAACAGGCAATGACGGGAAAAGCAGGCGAGCGAAGCGATCGGGAGCGGGAAGTGCTGGCGGAGCCGAATCGCGCCATTGAGTGAAGGATCACGTGCGCGGGAGAAAAATAGTGACTCATGGAGAATAACTGTGATTCGCTCCCTACTTTTGAACCGAAGAGGATTTGAATGAGAGGAAGCTGTGCCGAGAGGAAGAAGAAAGAGAACGGAAGAAATAGAGAGAAAAAGAAAGAGGAAGAGTTGAGGCACCTTCGACCAAGCTAGTTGGGGGGGGGGGTGCTGTAGTTTAGGGCTTGTTGGCATATCTTAGGAAGAAAGGTAAGGTATTTTATTTTATTTATTTTTAGATTATATGTTTAATCAATATATCTATTAAATTTTAAATAAGCTTAAGATCTTACCTAATGTCTAATTATTATTTATTAAATTATGAAATTATGAATTTCTTAAGAATGAAAATAGTTAATATTATTAAGAAAATTTAATCTAAAATTATATTTATATTTTTAATGATTATTTCAAAATAATTTAATGATAAATATAAGATATACAAAGGGATAGAGGAGCATATATTCAAATGAAATTTTATTCATAAATTAAGTTCTTATTAATTTGAATAATTATAGAAAAATAAGTATTAAATTAATTGAGAAAAAGTAAAATTTATGTTATACAAAGAAATAATAATAAGAGAACTAATTGACTATATTTAATAAATAAGTAGAGAGAGAAAAAGAGCAAAATTATGTAATATAAAATAATAATAATTTATGAGAGTTAAATAATATATAGATCTTTAATTGAAAATTGTAAGTAAGAAAATATTATTTAAAGAGAGTAAATATTCAATTTTAATTAGAAAGAGAGAGAGAGAGAGCATAACATATATTTTAAAATCTAATAATAAAAGAAATCTTAATTAGTGAAATACACTATGATTATTTTAAGAATAAAAATATATTTAAAAAGAGAAGAAATTTTAAAATATTAAGTTAGGGAATTTAATAGCAGTTGATAAAAATTGTTAATAAGAAGGTCTTTTATATAGGAGATAATCTTTTGACCTTGAAGCAAAGAGTAAGAGTGAAGAAGCAAAATATTTAAGTTCAAGGTGAGTACTCATATCTTTTAATTACAATAATAATATTTATTTCTCATATATATGATGCATCAAATACAGTTATTATTTAATTGCTTATTATTAATGTTTATGAATTAATGTTATATAATTTTTCTTTATTAAAGGCAATTGATCATGCTGAATTGGGAAGACTTAAATACTATTGATACGTCATCAAAAAATTATCTTGATCGGGCACGAATCTCGAGGCAAAATCAAGTTGGAAACTTCCGAAATTAAAATTGGGATCATCCAAACTCCGATTTCAGTGAACTTATAGTCAAACTGAACGTCTCGAAAATATGAACCCAACGACACCAAAGTCAACCCAATCCGAGCCCAAATGGGTCCAAATCAAGGGTCTGAAGTGCTGTTGGAAGGTTCAAACCATAATTTGGATTACCAAACGATCTCCAAATGTGACATGCTTATAGTCGAATCGAGCGTCTCGACGAGACGAATCCAACGAGCCCAAGATTGACAAATTCCGACATCATTAAGACCTTCAAATATCCAGCGAACAGTCTATGATCAAGAGATTCAAGATCGGCCGTCCATTCAACCACTCCCTAACTACCCCTGATCTTCCACCTATTTACGGGCCATGCCACTCATAAAAATCTATAAATAGAGCCCCCTCTCCTCTTGAAAAAGGGACATATTCTTAAGGGGAAAAAGAGAGAGCTCTTGCCCCCTCGCTCCTCCTCGACCACCGCCGGAGTTTAACCGGACCACCACCTGAGGCCCTGCTCTTCGCCGGACCACCACCTGAGGACCTGCACTTCGCCGGACCACCACCTGAGGCCCTGCACTTCGCCGGACCACCACCTGAGGCCCTGCACTTCGCCGGACCACCACCTGAGGTCCTGCTCTTCGCCGGACCACCACCTGAGGCCTTGCTCTTCGCCGGACCACCACCTGAGGCCCTGCACTTCGCCGGACCACCACCTGAGGCCCTGCACTTCGCCGGACCACCACCTGAGGCCCTGCCCTTTGCCGGACCACCACTTGAGGCCCTGCTCTTCGCCGGACCACCACCTGAGGCCCTGCTCTTCGCCGGACCACCACCTGAGGCCCTGTACTTCGTCGGACCACCACCTGAGGCCCTGCACTTCGCCGGACCACCACCTGAGGCCCTGCACTTCGCCGGACCACCACCTGAGGTCCTGCTCTTCGTCGGACCACCACCTGAGGCCCTGCACTTCGCCGGACCACCACCTGAGGCCCTGCACTTCGCCGGACCACCACCTGAGGCCCTGCACTTCGCCGGACCACCACCTGAGGCCCTGCACTTCGCCGGACCACCACCTGAGGCCCTGCACTTCGCCGGACCACCACCTGAGGCCCTGCACTTCGCCGGACCACCACCTGAGGCCCTGCACTTTGCCGGACTACCACCTGAGGCCCTGCTCTTCGCCGGACCACCACCTGAGGCCCTGCACTTCGCCGGACCACCACCTGAGGTCCTGCTCTTCGCTGGACCACCACCTGAGGCCCTGCACTTCGTCGGACCACCACCCGAGGCCCTGCACTTCACCGGACCACCACCTGAGGCCCTGCACTTCACCGGACCACCACCTGAGGCCCTGCCCTTCGCCGGACCACCACTTGAGGCCCTGCTCTTCGCCGGACCACCACCTGACGTCCTGCATTCTGCTGGACCTCCACCTAAGGTTTGAACTTCCGCCGAAGCATCACCTTATGTTCAAAGTTATATCGGAACACCAACTAAGGTCCTCCTGACCTCTGACATCAGATTAAGGTCCTTCTGACCTCCAATGCCAGCCGACCACGGTCCTTCTGACCTCCGTCGCCCTACCAATTCAGGTCCTCCTGACCTCTGACATCAGATTAAGGTCTTTCTGACCTCCAATGCCAGCCGACCACGGTCCTTCTGACCTCCGTCGCCCTACCAATTCAGGTCCTCCTGACCTCTGACATTAGATTAAGGTCCTTCTGACCTCCAATGCCAGCCGACTACGGTCCTTCTAACCTCCGTCGCCCCACCAAATAAGGTCCTTCCGACCTCTGTCATCTGATTACGGTCTTTATGACCAGCAACATCAGTCAACTATGGTCCTTCCAACCTCCTTCGCCTGACCAACAAAGGTCCTCCCGGCCTCTATCCTCAGACTACGGTCTCCCTGACCTATAACGCCTGTCAACTATGGTCTTTCCGACTTCCATCACCAAACAACGGTCTTTCTGACCCCTGTCTCCCGCCAAGTACGGTCCTTCTGACCTCCATCGTCTGCCAACTATGGTCAGCCGACCTAGAAAATGTGTATATATTAATTCTCACCATGAAATGCACTCTATATGATGTATATTGGCTATATCAAGCCAAGTCCTTCCCCAAAACGAAGGACCTCGTTTGTAAACAACTGCAAATACTAGTGGATTCATTCAAACTGGGCCAGGCCCCGTGGTTTTTCCCCCTTTTAGGGGTTTCCACGTAAAAACTCTGGTGTCTTATATGAATATTACACCCTATCTCTTTCATCTGACTGTGTGCTGTATTTTCGTACAATGCTAAGATGCTAAGCTTTATATTTCTCTACCGCCGCGAATACTCCAGGACGCAACAACTATATATATCTTAACGATGTCATTTATCCTATATCATGATGTTTATTATATAATTCAATATGAAATGACATGGAGAAGCTAAATAATATGATTTATGTAGTACGCTTATATGTGTATGTTGACTGATGGTATTGGCTATGGACACAATGTATCCGTACACGTTAATGAAAAATGTAATGAAAAAAGAAAAGGAAAAGAAAATAAAAAATGAGCACCTTCATTAGTACTATTTTAGACTGTAGCTCTTGTGACGGTTGTATTACTTATGAGAAATGATAATAATATGGCTAAAGATATAGATATTGATATATGCATATTATTATAAGTCTTAAAATTAAATTATTTTATGTTTAGAGAATGATCATGCATATTGTTTCAAATGCCTTAAGTTACTATAGTTTAAAAATATGAATTACTCACTAAGTTCTTTACGACTCACTCTTCATATTAAAATAATTACAAGTATAATTCAATTAACTAAAAATGAACATAAAAGGTGAAAATGTATATCATAGGTGTGGCGGACCGTAAGAAAGGTATATAAATGATTTTATTTCAATTTGTTTTAAATTTAAATTTTAGTGGCTCTTTCTGCTTATTATAAATAATTAGTAATTAAAAATTTAATCAATCGTCCGACCATCTGTATTCGTCTCATTAATTCGAGTCTCCGGGCCAGGTCACGACACAAACATCTCAGAAGATTATAACTGTAACTTCCCAAGCTAAGTCAATCCTCCGTTCAAAGTTCCTTCTATACAATGAAATTCACCCCTAATGTCTAGAGGTCAGAATAGATCCTTTGAAGTATATCTTGCTTCCAAAGACCTTGCCTTCATAGACTCGCCCATAATAACACGTATTTTAACCAAGATAAAAAATTTTTAGGAGTCATCATAAGTCCAAATCACAAACTGTCTTCACCATAGCATAGATATTATTGTGTTTTAATTATAAAATTTTTTTCAAAATTTTGGATGCTGGTGCAAATCCTTAAGAAATTGATATATTTAAGTACAAGTGAGAATTTTAGGATCGGCAAGTGTTCGTTTAAGAAATCGATTTCAATAGAATTTTTTAAATAAAATAGACTATTTTATTGATAATTTTCTATAATTTTTAAAGCCCCAAAAAGATTTATATAAATTTTATACTAAAAATTAATTAAATTATATAATTAGTTTATTATATTATTATAAATATCTTAATCCATCATCTTGATTTATTAAATCTTTTTAAATTCTTATGCATTTGACTGGAACAGAAATAAAATTTTAGAGAAATAAGAGAGAAAGTGAGGAGAGAGAAAATAGAACTTAGGATTTGGATGTCATGAAGCAATTTTTGCTAGTCTGTCTTGTTGGAAAAGTTGTTTGTCTTGTTGTAAGGAAAAAATTACACTATATCTAATTTTAATGATTTTGTATATTATGTTTTATGCATTTTTATTTGATCAAAACTTATAAAAATTGTGATATCTTGATTTTTAGCAAACTTTCACCACATAACTTTTAGTATGTGATAGATATCGTCAATATGAGTACTTTGACATGAATATATTGAATTTTTATTAGGTAAATAAAAAACTATGACTTTTTCAAGTAAATGTGGAATATAAAAATTTAGTATATTTTCTTGTATTTTATAAATTATTGCATTTCATATATAACATTGACAAAAATATAGAAAGTTGCTCGTCTCGTTGTAAGGAATAATTAGCCTATCTTTGATTTCAATGATTTTTTATATTTTGTATTTTATGCATTTTAATTTGATCAAAATTTGCAAAAATTTTGATATCTTGATTTTTATCAAATTTTTACAGCATAATTTTTTATATGTGATAGATGTCATCAATATGAATATTTTAACAGGAATTTATTAAATTTTTACTAATTAATTTTGAAACAATAAATTTTTTTAAGAGAATGTATAATATATAAATTTGATAGATTTTCTTTTATTTTATGAATTATTGCATTTCATATATGACATCGATCAAAATATAGCATTTGCATGTAAACAAGATAGGTTGGATGGAAGGATGGGTGTTAACATAAAAGATAAAGACCGATACCAATTGGTTGATAGTTGGGCCTAATTAAGAATGATATCCAACTAGGCGATAATTAGGGTTGACTGATACTAATTACTTGACAGTTGGACCTAGATTAAGATTGATATCCAACTGAACAATAAATAGGGTGGAATGCCGAAAACATATACCACATTAAAGCTGTTGCATACATGATTACATTTTCATGATAATGTATTGAATTGATTGATAGATATAATTGAAATCGTACTGATACAACATAGTATATCATACTTACATGACTCACTGGATGATAGTCCTATTTACTCATTTTTTATAGTTGGATACAATACTCTTTATTATATGTTTTATAATTTGATAGATTTCTTTTAACTTTACTGATCATATTGATTTTGAGATTTGTTATTTCTCATATTAACTGATGATTAATATTGACTGAAATAAGAACATTCATATTGAGTCTTTTGTCTTGCATTGAATACAATGATAGAGTTTTGGTTCTTTGCTGGGTTTTTCTGCTCATTATAGATGGTTTAAATATTTCAGGTAAGGAGTTTACAGCTTGAGACCATGCACTGATGCTAGTGTAGTTTTTATTCCAATTTTTTGTTTATGTATTTTTTTTAGCTAGTGTGGTTATTGTATATATTATTTTGGATTCTAGTTGTATGTTGTAATTACTAACAATAGTATTGTGAATTATGTTTTTCGCAGTTTATTGTTTTTCTTTAATGCAGTTAATTAGCTCTAAATATTTGTATTGATCTGATTATAATTGAATAAATATTGGTTGTAGGGAAAGAGAAAGAGAAAGACAATAGAAAACAAAACTCTTCCACCTTATATTATGGGGGGTTACACTCCCCATACACTAGGTCCTGAAGACTCGTTTAAGGCACTCGTTCTCAAAGACTAGCATATGGCACTTGCATGAGAGCAATGAGCCACATCAAATACAGGGATCTATGTGGACATCAACCAACTGGGCCACGTGTCTGTATCAGTCTTATCATGTATTGTATTTTTTGTTTATTTTCTTTCTAGTTTAGCATTTACTTTAGCTCTCGAAGCCTTATACATTATAGATAAAGAGACATTTTTTGGATCTTTCATATTTTGATAGTATTTATTGATCCTAGAGCTCTCCTCTAACTCTATACTCACTCAAGTCTAACTTGGTTTCCTAGCTCTAACTTATGTCACTTATTAGTAAAGTCAGGTGTCATCCACGAACAAATTCAGATACAATAATTTGAGCCTTGCATATAATGAGATGAATCATCATCATAGTCCAAAAAAAAGAAAAATTCACCAATCACGGCAATCGGCAATATGAACCCAAAAACAAAGAGGTGTAAAGATATACTGGGAATCCAAAAATCCTTTTCCCAAACAAAAAAAAAACCCCAAAAATCCTAACTATTAATTGCCGAAGTGTATGTTTTGAAACAGAGGTAAGCATGCAGCTCATCTTGATCTATTGGTTTAGAGCTTTGACTATCAACCAAGATGTACCGGATTTGAAGCTTGCATATATAATATGGGTGTTAGCTTGCTTTAATTGGCCTAAATGTTAAAAAAAATAAAAAAAATAAAAAAAAAACAGAGGTAAACCAACTTACACGTCCGACTGCACCCACATACAAAAAGCATAGAGCGGCACCCTCCAGGAGAACCAGAATCATGACCCTCAATTTTCACACACTTACTTTCTATAGTAACCAACGAAAAGGACCTATCCACAAGAACAGAACTTTGGATTAGAAAGATGAGGCTTTCAATATCCACCAATCAAACATACCCTCCATAGTCCGATAACTAACACCCACACTGCCTTACCCTCAACGTCTTCATTCGCAAAGAGAAACAAGCAAATCTCTGAACAAGGAAAAAAGATCATAATATGGCTCTTAAGCTCTGGGCTTCTTCAACAGCTAATGCTCTGAAGCTCTCTAATGGCCGCGCAAGAGCCACCTTCTCCATCTCCATCTCCAGATCCTTCTCTTCTGGTAAGTCTAACACTCAATTTCAATACTTAGCTGTTTAAACATCATGAAAGAAATGAATAAAACATTTCAATTTTTTCCTCCCTTTCTCAAAATAAAGTCTGAATCTATTTCCTGCAGTTTTGGATGGATTGAAGTACAGTTCTTCTCATGAATGGATCAAAGATGAAGGCTCAGTAGCCACCATTGGAATCACTGACCATGCTCAGGTGTTCATTTCTCTCTTGCATATGCAGAAAGACAGTAACTTGTTTATCTGTTTAAACTCCATCTACAGAGACTTTTTACCGATTTGTGTATTGATTTGAGTTGCAATAATCTCATGCATCCATGGCAGGGCCATCTAGGAGAAGTAGTGTTCGTAGAGCTGCCGGAATCCGGCAGCTCGGTGTCGAAAGGCGGCGGCTTTGGAGCTGTGGAGAGTGTCAAAGCAACCAGCGATGTGAACTCTCCCATTTCAGGGGAAGTGGTGGAGGTCAATAAAAAGCTCACTGAAACACCAGGCCTGGTATGTAAACTCCTACTGAGACTCCTCATTTTTATTGGTAAAATCAAGCAAAGAAAAAAAAAATTCTTATAGATTTCTAATTGAGTTTGAATATAATTAGAATTTTAAATTCTTATTTATTTTTATTTTTTAAATTTTTATTGGATTTAAGATGTAATCAAATTTTAATTATGTTCATCTAATTCTATATTTAATTTTAATAATTTAATTAAACATGTAGACTATTATTAATATATTTGAATTTATAGGATTTAATCAAAATTAATATAAGTTGTTAAATATTACCAAAATAATCAATATATTTAACTAATCATTTGAAAATTTTATTATATTTATACCTATAATAATACATGAAAATTAAAAAAAATGCATAAATGTATAAAAATTAATATCAAATAATTTATAAAAATTTTGCCTATCTAGCTAGCTGTTAACCATCAATTTGTTAAGCAATAAATAAGAATTTTTGCAAAGATTATTTATTAATAATATATATATTTTAATTTTATTCAAATTTATTTAATTATGTAAATAACGTATATAAGCGAGTCTTATATGAACGAGTATCGAATTATTCATAGAGTGCACCGACTCGTTTACAAGTTGATTAGTGAACCATTTTGTTCATTGCCTAAGATCAATTCAAGCCCTTATGAAGAAGGATGGATGATTAAGGTCAAGCCAAGCAACCCTGCTGAATTGGACTCATTGTTGGGTCCAGTTGAATACACTAAGTTCTGTGAGGAAGAAGATGCTCATCATTAAATAGCAGCAAGGCAATCAATCATGTTGTTGTTCTTGTTTTTTTTTTCTTTTTGTGCTTGGAAGAAAAATTGATCATGTTGTTTTCTTTTCTCTCATCATTGTGTTGATGATTTGCAGGATAGTCTCATTAAATCTTAAAATTTTCAGTTCTTTTTATTGTGATCTTTTATTCAAGAAATTTATTATAAAAAAGAATATGATTTTATAAAAAATTCTATAGAAAATAATTACGTAAGAGTATCTTGATAAAAATTATATTAAGGCTTCGTTTGGGGCCGTTTTTTTATTGTTTTTTAAAACATTTTTTTGGCACAAAATATTTTAGTTAAATAAATTTGTGTGCTAAAAAATTACTTTAGAAAGCTGTAAGCAACTGTCTCAAGCAAAGTTTAAGGCTTTGTTTGGGATAGCTTTCTTATTACTTTTTAAAGTAATTTTTTAGCACAAAAATTAAAGTTTTTATACTAGAAAACTGTTTTAAGAAGCAGTAAAAAAGCCGTCCCAAATGAAGCCTAAGATGAGTTTAAAAATTATTAAATTTATTATGAGATTAGTATTATATAAATGAGATTAGTATTATATAAATTCTTTACATGCAATATTAATTTCGAATAAAATTCAATGATTTTTAAACATGTTGACGCAATAGCCTCAAATTGTTTTCTTTTTCCTGAATAAGCCTGATGGAGAGGAGAGAAATACTGAGCTAAAACTAGAGAGAAATATTGTGGTTGTGGGTGGTTGAAGGGACAGGGGAGGCCCCTAGCCGAAGAAGTACAGGAGGGGGTGCTTCTATGGTCATGAAGATAGTTCTCCTCATGAGCTTTTGAGCTCAAGATAGTCTGAGAGAAAGCCAAGAGTAGCATGGGCGGACAGGAAGCAGACCTCACAGCATGGGTGAAATTGGGCAACACTTTCTTGGTCGATATTAGTGGAGCTTCAAAAATGCCATAGAGTAAGGCTTCTTTTAGGATAACTTTCTTGCTGTTTTTTAAGATTTTGTTTGGGATAATTTTTTTGTTGCTTCTTAAAGCAACTTTATAGTAAAAAATTAAAAATTTTATACTAAAAAGCTGTTTTAAGAAGCAACAAGAAAGTCGTCCCAAACGAAGCCTAAAGCAATTTTTTAGTATAAAAATTTCTTAAAAACAGTAAAAAACCGTGGTTAAAAGCTATCTCAAAGCCTAAGTTATCTCTGCAAAAAAGTTATGGTGAAAGCCTCTATTTAGCGAAGTTATGGTGAACAAAAATAGAAGCAAGAAAAAGGGGAATGATGAACATATTTGCTATCAAGATATACTGAGGTGGAGGAATGTACTGTTGAGAAGATAAAAGAAGAAGTCCATGGAGCTGGGTGAGAGGAGGGCCCCTTATTAAGTGATTGTAAGAGTTCATGGCTTAACAAGCTCATAAGGACTCCTTCCTCCATGAAGAATGAATGTCTGCAGATGTCTCATACACTCATAGAAGAAGCGCTGAAAATTATTTCAGAATGTCTTGCTGCAGATTTTCTTTCTTTTCTTTTTTCTCTTTTTGTTATTTCTAATTACCTTCGTTTGGTACAACTTTCTTATTACTTTTTAAAATAATTTTTTAGTCCAAATTTTTTTTAAAATCAGTAAAAAAATAGCGGTAAAACACTATCCCAAACAAAACCTCAATCATTCTCATCTCAATATGACTATGATGAAAGACAGATAAGTTTGGATTCAATAGTTTTTTACTTAAAAAAAATAATTCCAATTAAATATGAAGATTATATAACTAGAATTTTCAGTTATCATAATAATAATTAGAAATAACCATTATTCAACAATATGCAAATGCAATCCAATAGGGTACCCTTTTGTCAAAATTAATGGAATTTTATGAGTTAGGAATCAAATTTTTGATAAAATAGAGTTCAAAACTACTAAACGATGTACTTAAAAATGAATATGATAAATATATATATATATATATATTGCACAATTTTCAAAGCAAATCTGATAGCTCAAAATGTTACTTTTGAGTCGAATATTTTTAAGATTTTTTATTGATAGAAATATATGCACTCATACTTAAAAGAATGTTATGATGAATTGTCTAAAATTATTAATATAAAAATATGACTAATAGTTATCTCTAGTCATAACTAATTTTTATTACATCAATAATAAATTGAAAAAATATGATTACAAACTATAAAATATGATTAAAGAGAAAGATGCTGTCTCAAAATATTAATTTTTGTTTTATTATTGGAATATTATTTGTGATGTGATAGATAAGAGAACTCTCTTAAAAAAAAAAAAACTTTCATAATTCCATTGACTACCTTTGATTAAGTTTTGTTATTTTCTATAGTATTTATCTTCTCATTCAGTTTATATTAATATTATCAATATAAATTTTTTTATGTGTAACATCTATATATATAATTTAATTAAGAAAATGTTTTGTCTTTAATTTTATTAATTAAATTATAATTAGTTTAGAGTGATATCCTAATTAATCACTAATTAGTAGTTTATCTAGATGTAATCATATCTTTTTTAATTTTAGCCTTAATTTGACTTGAGTTTGTTGAGTTGAAGGTGATTTATTTTAATCCAATTTTTAATATTGGAGTTGAAAATCTTAAATTATATTTCTAAATGGATATAATGGTTGATATATAATGCTATTTCTACTTCATTGTTTCATATTGTAGCAATATTTTAGTCCCACAACCACAAAAATAGTGTAATACTTATTTTTTTCCTAATTTATTATATTGTATGACATAATAAATTAAAAATAAAATAAAATAAAGTAAAATAACAAAAGGATTTTAAATCTTTGCATAAAAAATTTATTTATTGTTTCTTTCTCACATTGCATGACTTTTCTAACATAGTATTAAGGTATGAATAGATATAAATTCTTCCATCTTTAAAGCTTAATAAATGGAAATGTCCCTATCAAATGATGTTTTCTTACATAATTGATAGTTTTTTTATTCTTTTATAAGAGCAGCTATAGTCAAAAGTCATAAATGGTGGTAAACCATTTCATCTAATCAAATATAATATCATTATCAAAATTATTATATTTATAGTATCTTAATCTTAGGTTTTGTTTGGGACAGCTTTCTTACTACTTTCAAAAGCAGCTTTTTAGTATAAATTTTTTTAACTAAAAAACTGCTTTAAAAAGCAGTAAGAAAGCTATCCCAAATGAAACCTTAATTAATATAAAATTCATAATTGGGTCATCTATAAATTGAATATTTAAGAGACAAAAAAGAGAATATCAATCATCATTTAAGTATAAAATAAGATAAGATCAATGATGAATTCTAGATTGGGGTTCTCTTCATTTTTAAGCTATTTAATAGATTATTAATTTATTATTTTTTCTATTAAATAGAATACTTTCTTCTATTTTTTAAAATATGCTTTTATTTTTGAACTAATTTCAAATATTATATTTTAAATTTTGATTAAATATTTTTATGTTATTAGGAATTTAAATTAATGCATATTTAAATATGATTTTAAATGTTCATGTTTTATTTATTAATGTTATTATGTTTATTAAATGATATATTGATTTATCCTTTTAATTTAGACTATATATTATCATCATTTATATTATAACTAAAAACAATTAAAAAAATAAAATAAGGGAATAAATCAACAAAATTAAAATTATTTTGTAATTTTTATTTATATATTTAATATTCCAATTTAAACTTTTTTTGAATTTATAGTAATAATAACTTTTTGTATTTTATATATTTAAAATATAATTAAAAAAATCATAAAATTCATTCTGAAAAAAAGATTTAAAGTTCTCACTGAATTTTAATTCCTATAATATTTCATTCTTTTTTGGTCAATTTTGTAAAATAATTTAATATATATTTCCTTTTCTATGTCCCAACTCCCAGCAAGCGGACTTCTGAACCGCTAACAGCCGAAGTTTAACGCCTACTTATGATGACTACACGAATCTCAATGCAAGGCTTAGTCAAAGCGTCAGCATCCAACGGCTAGAAAGCTTCTTGTGGACTGGTTGGCATTAAAAAAAATCCGAAATGAATATGTCTTCCTCGGTGTTCGGTAGTCTTACATATCTTACGGCGGAATCGGCTCTTCCACGCCGTAAACAACTAAACTTCAGCACGCCGCCGGCAGTAGCACTCCTCTCTTTAACTCCAAAGGCTTCTCTTGACCTGTAGAAGAAGAGTTTCCGAACTCTAGAAGGTTAGGGTT
This sequence comes from Dendrobium chrysotoxum, assembly GCA_019925795.1. NCBI lineage: Eukaryota > Viridiplantae > Streptophyta > Magnoliopsida > Asparagales > Orchidaceae > Dendrobium > Dendrobium chrysotoxum. The sequence continues at coordinate 3,997,058 of CM034314.1, read as the reverse complement.
TTCCTCTTCTACTTACCAAAGATGATTTTGCATTTTCAGCTTCGATTCCCCTTTCAAGCTTCGCTATCCCTCCTCATCGTCCTGCTGTCCACCTTCCTTCGCCGGTCGGAATCCTCCTGTCGGAGTGACTGCGACCTCGCCCTCGGCTCGTATTATGTCACAACTGAAGCCTCAAACCTCACATACGTCGCCCACTTCTTCAACCAAAGACCGGCCGAGGTGCTGCCCTACAACTCTCTTACCAACCAGGACAGCATCATAACTGGCACTCGCCTCAACATCGGCTTCCCCTGTGACTGCATCTCCGGCGAGTTCTTCGGCCGTAATTTCTCCTATACCGCGCGGTCCGGTGACACTTATTATATCATTGCTACCAACTATTACGCCAATCTTACCACCGCCGACTGGCTTGCGGCCACCAACAGCTTCCCTGCATCTGGAATCCAGATCGGGGACCTTATCAACGTAGTTATCAATTGCTCGTGTGGGGATCCCGGGGTGTCGACGGAGTACGGTCTGTTCGAGACTTACCCGCTTCGGCCGGGGGAAACCCTTGATTCGGTGGCAGCGGAGTTTAATCTATCCTCGCAGAAGAGCTTGATTCAGCAATACAATCCCGGGAAAGATTTCAACGCTGGGAAGGGGATAGTTTTCGTTCCCACAAGAGGTGCGCGCCCTTTGGAAACTGTTTTGGAATCAAGTTTAAAATGATTCACACGTGAAATAAAATTTTTTCCACCTTTTTGTTTTTTATTTTAGTTTTCAATAACTGGAACTCTAATATCCTGGTTGTCCTATTATCGGACGGTTGCTCACTGGAGGTTATGATTTTCAATTGAATTGCTGATGTTGTTTGTATCTTGAAAATGATTGAAAAAAAGTTTCTCAAGTTGGTTTCTGATAGAATATGTTTCTTTTGAGCTTGAAAAAAAAAAGCTTTCCATGGGTTAATTATCATGTTAATTGAATAATGATTAGGAGCAGGATGGATAGTTTTAGCTGATGTGAAATTGATACTTCTCAATTAATAGTGTTGGAAGGTAAGTGATATGTTAGAGATAGGTTTAATTATTTTAAATCAGTTATGTAAAAAATGGGGATATATGAGTACTTAATTTTTACAGAGTTGGGTCTCCATAATTAAAACTATTGCCTCAGTAGTATTGCCAATAAGGGAATACCATGATGACTCGAAGCTATGTTTTTAAAGCTACAATTATATTGGCTATGTTTCATTGTTATGAGTAGCAACAACAACAACATCAAGCCTTTATTCCACTACGTGGGGTCGGCTACATGAATCCTTTTTCTCTATTGTCTCCTGTTAAGAGTCAAATTCTCATTTAAATCTAAAAAAAAGATCATTTCTAATATTTTCTAACCAAGTCTTTTTAGGTCTACCTCTACATTTCTTAACATAAGCCAAATCTAATACATCTACTTTCCTAACCGGGTCATCGAAAGGCCGCCGTTTTATGTGACCAAACCATCTTAGGCGGCTCTCTCTAATCTTATCTTCCACTGGAGCTACTCTAACCTTTTCACGTATATGCTCATTTCGTATCCTATCTCTAAGAGTAAAGCCACTCATCCACCTGAGCATCCTTCCGATGGTCAAATTTTGAGTAGGAAATTCCAAAATCACTAATGGTTAAATTTTATATGATATAGATGAAAATGTTAAAGATAGATATGGGGGGTAAAACTAGGAGGACAGGTAAGATGAGAAATGAATGGATTAATTTGGCAGTGGTAGTATTAACTTTTGAAAACATGATAGTATAATAAGGTGGTTTAGGGATTTAATCATTGTGTTGAAGAAGAACCAATTAGGCATTTAAATAAAATTTATATGAAATGATTAGTAAGGAATAGTTTGACCAAAGTATCATGGCTAGAAGATTGCAAAAATGTTTACTCTATATAGAATTAACAAAATATATGACAATCTATCTGAATCAATGGAGGAAAAATAAATGCTGACACAAAAAATTATGGGATGAGCCTAATCATGAAGATGCTAATGAATTTAGATATAAGGATACATATTTGGTGTTTGGTCCTTAGGGAGTCGTGATTAAAGTGTATGCTTTTGTCAGTATATGAGAAAAAAAAGAAAATAAACTCCTGCATGAATTTGAATATTTTTGCGATTATCCTAATCATTTTATAATGCTAGATTGTTGTTTGGCTATATTAGTGGCTATAGAGCTATCAAGCTTTTTTTATGAAGTAAAGCTGCCTTAGAATCCATGAATCAAGGTTTGAGGGTCACCATGGTTTCTTTTGAAGCCTTACCTTTCTTCCCACCCTCATTCCCTCTCTCCCTACCTTCCCAAATTTACACTTATTGAAATCCTTGGCGTTAAATGTTCTTTGCCAAAACTCTTTTTCTCATTGATAGAAGAGGAAGCAAATAGTTCAGGACATCTTTTTTTTCAATTATCCTTCTTACTCAAATCCCTCTTTAACTCAAGATGAGACCTATGAAGGGGGTGAGGGAATCTAAAGAGGCAGAAATAGAAACTAAGGAATGGAAAAAGATAGAGACAAAGAAAGATAGACAAAGAGGAAGATTGGAATGGTTTCCTGCTCCAACATCGAATATGAAATAACTAATCAATGGTAGTTCAAGTATCTTGGATGACATGGCTTTTATTTGAAGAATATAAACTATGATGTGCTTGGTTTTGTTTTGCTTGGTTTCTCTGACCAATATTGCATAGAGACAAACTAATAGTGGTTTATGTATTTATGATTGCTTTTGGTTGCATCATCTTACATATATAAGAATTTCTTTTGTTGTGGCAAGAATGGTACTCATGAAAATGTTCTTAGCCTTAGGAACAATTGGGTGTGCATTAGTGGTGCACAAACTGGCTTATTATAGCCTTTGAAACAATTGGGTGTGTATTAGTGGCCTATTTGTTGGTGGTATTACATATTCTCCATCAGTATATCCTTCAATTTGTAAGTATTATGATTTACTATGCATTGATTTGAGGTATCTGAGGATTCTATAAGTAGTTTGAATGTGAGACTGATTGGGTTTGACTGATGAGATAATTATAAATGCGATTTTTGGATGGCGGGGGATAGATCTGTCATTTTTCCAACTAATATTTGATATCGTCCTATACATTCAATTTTTGACCTGATTTAGTTAGGGTTTTACAATATTTGCAATCGATCATTTTTTATTTTTTTCAATAGATCCATTACATATTTTTTTTTATTGAGAAATAATCTTTATTTTGATTATGTAACTTGTATTCTCAAGAAGTATTTGAGTTTGTCACTCCTTAGTTTCAAATTCTTCAGCAAGTTTTTTTATGAGAGACTTCTTTTTTAAATTGTCATCACATGTAGCAATTATATCATCAATATATAGGATGAGAATTAAAATTTTACCATTTTTGGAATATTTTAGGAAGTGGATATGATCTTCTTGGTTTTGTTTGTTTCCAGTTTCCTGTTTCATTTATGGAATTTGCCAATTTGCCAAATTATGCCCTTGGAGATTAATTATGGTCATGCTGAGCTTTTTTTAATTCTCACACTTTGTTCTTTGTGCAAGAGCAATTAAATTTAGGCGGTGGATTCATATAGACTTCTTTAACATCCCCATAATGATGCATGTTTTACATTATATTGTTGTGTGAAAATGTTGGAGTAGCTCCAATGACAAATAAGATAAGATAGGTTGCCTTAGATGATTTGGTCACTTAAAATTTTAGCCTTTCGATGACCCGGTTAGAAGAGTAGATTTATTAGATTCGGCCTATGTTAAGAAAGATAGTGGTATAACTAAAAAGACGTGGTTAGAAAGTTTTAGAAATGATATTTTTTAATTATATTTAAGTGAGAATTTGACTCTTAATAGGACACAACAGAGAAAAGGGATTCATGTAGGCCGACCCCATATAGTGGGATAAAAGCTTGATGTTGTTGTTGTATTGCTGCATGGTCCATCTACAATTGATTGCAAGTGAAATTAAAATACGTATTATATTCATTTTTGTAACAGGAGCAAAAGTTGCTTGACAGTCAATTTCATAGAATTGAGCATATCCTTTGGCTATCAATATCATTTTATACCATTCTAGGTTTTCATATGCTTTATATTTTATTAAAAAAATTCATTTGCATTCTATTATTTTCTTTCCTTTTGTTGGTTCAACAATTTTTTAAGTGTGAATTTTTCATAGTATTAATCTCTTCTCTCAAGACATGCTTTCAATTCTTGTTTTCAATTGTCTCAAATAGAGTTTGAGGTGTTGTAATGGAATTGATTCTGATATTTGTAAGGAAGCTTTTATGGGTAGGGGAAAAAAAAATGAAAAGATATGTATTGGGATGAGATACATAAGAGAATATGTAATGATAGGTTGATCATTGTTATCTAATAACAGTTTCGAGCCTTAAGCTTACTGGAGATTTTGGTTGGGCTTATTTTTTTTTGTATAAACTTGAAGTGGTGCAATATCTGATTTTTTTGGAGTTTATATTGTAGACAAGATGGAAGATAGATCGAAGATACGTTTGATTGGAAGTACTTTTCTTCTCATCAACGATGACATCTTTTGAAGTAAGAAAATTTTTGGTAGTAAGATGATATTATTTATATCCTTTTTGAGTGAAGAAATACCCAATAAAGATATATTTGAGATCTCTTGGATTAATTTTACTGCACTGTTATTTATGAATGCGGACAAAGATGATGCATCTAAAGATATTTGGAGAAATTTTTTAGAGGAATTTACTTGTGAATAAGAATTTAGCTAACAGTTTAAAGTATTTTTGAAGCCAATTACCTTTGAGGGTATTCAATTGATTATGTATGTGACAGTTAGGATTGAATCTTCCTAGCATATTTTTCACACTTGATTTTAGAAAAGAAGAGTCTTAGTAGGGGTGTCAATTCGGGTCAACGGGTCGGGTTCGGGTCGAACCCGACTTGACCCGGACGTAAACGGGTTGACCCTAACCCGACCCTATTGTGCAAATGGGTCAGGTTTGTCAACTCGAACTCGACCCGTGCGGGTTACCGGGTTGACATGACCCGACCCGCGAATTCTGCCGAGCCGAGCGAACGAGGGATGTTAACACGGGACGCGGGCGCGGGAGTACGGGACACGGTGCTCCGGCTGGACGCCTGGACGCAGGAAGCGGCAGGTCTTGTGAGACGCCTGGACGAGGGAAGCGGTAGGTCCGGCGAGACGCCTGGACGCAGGAAGTCAGAACGTCAGAGGCGGACGGAGGCGGACACGACCTGACGCTGTGACGCGGACGTGGACGTGGGACCTGATGCGGATGCGACCTGATGGGCAGCGGCGCAGCGCGGACGGGACAATGCGACATGACCGCGCGGGACAGTGAAACGGGTCAATTCGGGTCGACCCGCAGGTTGTTGGGTCAACCCGAACCCAACCTGCTTTTCAAATGGGTCGGAAATCCGAACCCGGACCGGACCCGTTTCGCAAACGGGTTGACCCGAACCCGGAATTTTTCCAGGTCGGGTTTCGGGTCGTGTCAACTTTTGACACCCCTAAGTCTTAGTGACTACTAGAAGAAGATGATTTTTTTTTCTTTCTACCACTCCATTTTATTGGAGACTGTTGGCGCAGGAGGATTGATGGATAATGTATTCTCTAAGAAAGACAATCATGCATGATTATAATAATTACCAGTATTATCAGTCTACAATATCTTGATGTTTGCATATAAATTTTTTAGTTTCATGACCGTAAAAATTGATAGAATACTATTGTCATCTAATTTTTGTTTGATAAGATATATGAAATCATCAATAAAGCTGACAAATCCTATAATTTTAAAAATATTGAGTATTTTGGAAGGCCCTCAAATATTAGAGTAAATAATTAGAAAATGAGTAGAGAATTTATAATCATTTTAAGGAAAAAGCGTATAGCAGTAAGTCCTTTGGTTTTGGCGTCGGCGGTGGTCATGACAGATGTTTCAAAGATTGTAACTTCAAGCATTACTGTCATTCTTCTTTCTTTGGCTTATATGATAGAAAAACATCATTTAGTGATGGTAGGTTTTCTCTAGTTAATACTTAAACACGAACTTGAAAATTTAATCTATTTATATAAATTGCTCGAGATTTATTGCATCATCTTAGCATATCATCATAAGATCTTAGTAATAATCCAGTTCTAGCCGATAAACCTTCATTGTGTTAATGTACTCAATAACATGAATGTCACCTTGCTTGTGTTTGAAATCTTAGTTTTGATCTTAGATGAGGGCATTATTCTTCACTTTTGAGTACATTTGTTTGACGGCGTCCCAGGTTTCTTTTGCGATAGAGAGGAATATATATGACCTACTATTTTGGGCATTATGATACTTAACAGCCATGTCATGTTCATGTAATGTGCTTCATTCCAATGTACAAACTTTGGGGCCTTTGGCTTCAGAGGAGTATCCACATAATGATGAATCTTTTCCTTTCCTTTCAGTAAGATCTTTATAATTTGGGACCACTTCAGATAGTTTCTCTCATTTAAATGATATGAGGCTTGTAGCCCTTAGAATTCTCCCATAATCCAACTTTTATCATTCATGATAGTTGACTCTTTTGAAGGGAATTTTAGAAATCAAACATAATGAATAGAAGAAAGACTCCAAAAAGGAAAGATAACAAATGTTAGAAGAAGAAACCCTAAACTCGCTCTGATAACATATAAAAAAAGTAGAAAATCTACTTTGAATTTTATTACTTGATCTGTACAAAGTGTGGACGTATTTATAGACTTAAAAGTATGTATATAGTTCTTAAAATCTTACGATGAAATTAAATTAAAGCTATTTATAAGAGAAGAAAACAGTCCTAAGTGGGGCCGACAACTAGAAGAGGATGATGAGGCACATAGATTGCAATCTAAAGAGATCCAAAGGTTAGAACCCTTGATCTATTTGCTCAAGGGTATATTTCACGTTGGATTGATTTTTAAGTGCCACGATCATTCAACAACTTCTTACTTATCATCCTAGATGTTCTGGCCTCCTATATTGTTAATCCACCTTTTATGCTGGTTTATGAGCTTTTTAGTAAAATCCATTAAATTCTGGTTCAGCATTATATGAATTTTAGATTAGGAAAGTTCCCAAAGATCTTATCCTTCTCCTATTTTTGGAGATATTCTTGCTTAATATGGTCTATGCCTTGTAATCGAATTTTCCGGATTGTCAACTCTTGTCTTTAATGGTTCTGTTCCTTTTCAGCTTCGAAGGCACCAAAGCATGTTTCCTATGACGTGTCCCTGTGCTGAGTTTTTGTTATCTGTACCTAAAATCTTTCGGCTCCCCATGCAGCCACGTTGGTTCTGTGGTATGCTATTTTTATTGCTGGATTAGTGGTGTCTTAGTTGCGTTTTTAGAGGGAAGACATCAATTCGTGCCACTTCCACACAAAGAGGCGACCTTTCTACTTAAATATATGCATTTTAATTCTAGTGGTTATATTTACATGTTGTGTCATTAACCCTTGTTCATGATAAATTACGGCTGCTAATGACTTACATATGGACATTTGCAGATACAAATGGAAGTTATCGCCCAATTTCACCCAGGTAAAAATATGTGGTGGTGGGATCTTAGCTCTGCCTCAATAAATAGTTTTTCCTTTTTTTTAAGGTTCTAACTTTTCCCCATTATGCTTCTGCAGCAAAAATGGTTGGACCTTCTTTTCTCATTTTCATGGTGGTATATCACCTAGTTAATGATTGATGAGCATGTAGGAGCTAACTGTAAACATGAACCTGGATTTTAGCAGGACTAAACGGTGGAGCTATTGCTGGAATTTGTGTGGGTGTTATTGTTGTCCTACTGATAGTTGTAATTTTCTTATATTTTGGATTGTATGGGAAAAAGAAGGGAAAGAAGACTTTGCTCCCTTCAGTATCTGATGACAGCACTCCAATGAGACATGGTATTCCTCTGCAAAATTAATCTCCTTTTTAGAGTTAATTTTTCTTAAATGTTCTTTCACCTGCTTTTTCTGGTCATTGCATACCCTAAGAAGTCTTGATGCCATAGTTTAATTTTTCAAATGTGTTTATTAGATTATGCTGCTTTTAAAAAAAAAAAAAAATTTAGAGAGGCTATGATCTGTTCTAAGTTGGTTTAGTTTCTATTCGGACTGAATTTTTATGCTCAGTTTTTCACTATGTTATCCAACTTCAAAATGTTTATAGAACCGCTAAACATAACATGTGCCAAGTTCTTAGCGTCCATCAGGTCATCCTGAGTACCATTCACAGTGGCATTTTGTCGGTACAGCTCCATGGCACCTAAGGTTCCAAAGTTTGTTTTCTTCATATCTGGGAAGATGCCCTCAATTTGATGAACAGCTTGTCTCTCAACATCTTGGCGGTCAAAGCTGCAGTCTAAGAAGACCACTAAGCTCGATTAATAAGAATCTAATAATGAAAATAACGCTTCCCTGAGTTGTGAGTGTTTTATTTGTATATCAGATAATCCACATACATGTGGATATAATCTCAATGATTGCATGCTGAGTAGGTTAATCATTATAATATATGAAGGTTTCCGTTAAGAGTTTGTTCTAGTGCTTCTAGTCTGCTGAGATTTAAGATTTCACTGTAGTCCATTTTGAAAACTTTTACTTGCATCCTTAAACTCCATTTGAGATTCGCCTAGTTCTTTCATCCCATATAAGTTTTACCTGACATTTTTTTCTGTTAGTTAATCATGCTTTCCGACATGTCAGTTAGGATCGGATACAGATTTTTGCCAGAAATGTCTCAAGCTAAAAACAAAATATTCATAAGTGAGATAGGGTGAGAGGAGAAGGCTAGGGAGATGTGGAAGAGAGGGAGAGAGTGGATATGTTTAGTTGGGATGGTGCAGCAGCCATGTCTGTTGGTTAGAGAGAGAAAGAGTGTGCGTGTGTTTTTTTCTATGGGAGTGAAGAACAATGTAAGATGTTGATCTGGTGGAGAGGGGAGCAAAAGAACTCTACATGCATATTTAGGAACAATCTCTGTGCTCAACTTAGATCTTGGGAACACTCAATTAACCTCACAAATAATCAGACTTCAATCATTCAGAAATTTCAAAATGATAAGCTGTTAATTCTTATTTATAGAAATATTGTTATGCGGAGAAAGCCAAATTTTAAATTCAAACATAATTTAAACCTAATAAAATATCTAAATTCAAACCTTAAATTACTTAAAAGTGGGATAATTAAATCTAATAAATAAAAATTTAATTAAAAAGCTTGAAAATTTGGCCAAAAATAAAAAAAAATGTGCTGAAAGAGGCTTGAAAATAGGCACAGTTCAATTTTGTTATGATCTTGTTTGACTCGTTGGAATTAGCCTACAAACATTTGGGCGCTGCGTGATAACTTAGCCCAATTAATGGTTTGTACGATATTAACACTCCTTGGTTGTAAAATACTCATTCGGAGAGTTAATTCCATTTAGGCATCCAATAGATGAAGGTTTAGCTTGTTTAGTTCATCCTTGGTCATCCATATATCACCTAAAGTAGCACTGCCTTTCCATTTGACTAGAAACTTGTGCTTAACATTTCTTTTCAATCATCACTTGGCTGAAATGACATTTTCAACATCTAGTAGGCAGATTGAACGTTCATCAATAAGATAATTTATAATTATATATTTGTAGAAGCGATGACTATAGTAGATATCCCTCTTGTAGAAGAATCAACTTGCAATTCTCAAAGTTTGAACATTCATCAAAATGATAATATATATTATAAATAGAACTAATAAACATATTAGGAGGCAAAATTTAAAACACAAGCACTAGAACTAATTTAATTACTATTTTTAAAAGGACTAGGAATGAAAAATTCGAGTTCGGGTCAACTCATGTAACTGATTTTATTGCGTTCATTTCAGGTAGGATTGAAACTAACTTATCACAACTTAAATGTTTTTATATCTTGTCAGGTTGGTTCAAATTTGATCGAGTCTGATTCAGTTTAAAATTTTTTACCATCAGCATTTTACTGTAGCATCCAATATTTTGGAAGTATAATAAGCTGTTTTAGCAATCATTATGTTGATAAACATACTGCAGGCTCATGTTTATTATAATAAGCTACTTGGCCCTTCCATTTGCCAGCCATAACAGCATTTGCAATTTTATTAAATGAATAGGTTCAATCAAACCTTTGTAATATTGGGTAGAAACTTTATGTCATGGAATTGGAACAGATTCATCCATACCTTCATGCCATAGACAACTCTCTTGTCTATTATAAGAGAAAAAGGTTAAAATGATTCTTAGACTATTTATGGGGGACTATTTTAGTCTCAAACTATGATATGTTCAATTTAGTTATCTGATTCCTCAAATATGATCCAAACTAATTCTTTGATTTCTTAAATTTGATCCAAAATAATCAACATAGGGACTTTTAGGATCACATTTGAGGAGTCAAGGAACTAAGTTGAACACATTAGATAGTTGGAACTAAAATGACCCCATCGAAATAATCATGGGTCATTTTACTTGTTTCTCTTTATTATAATAAGCTACTTGGTCCTTCCAGTTGTCAACCATAATTGTATTTCATAAGTTTATTAAATACAATGTTTTCAAAAGGCTTAGCACAATGCCATGCACAAGAGTTTCTTTTTGCTTCAATGTAATGCGGAAAGCAAAGCACTGCTTTATAAATTAGAGTATTCATGACTTGTATATTATATATGCATATATTTTGTGCATATAATAATCATACACTTATTCAAAATCAAATCATATTAGATAATAATTTTCACTAAATATAATAATATGTTCAATAATAGTAATTTTAAGCTATCTAAAAGCTCTCTCTCTCTCTCTATATATATATATATTGTTGACCTCTGTTGTAGTGAAACAAAACAAAAAAAAATGCCAAATCATCACCTACTCGTGTCGAGTCCGTGCCGAGATCCTGCGCAAAATCTGCTGAACACGCCGCTGCTACAGTGTTACCCATCCCTCTGCGACGGCGCCGAAAATGTCCTCTCACGCATGCTTTGCCTCGATAGAGCCATCTCTCGCGTCGTTAAAAGGCCAAGGAACCGAAGCCTTTGGCACTTGATCCTTTCCTCTGCCTTCCGACTCGATTCCAATCTCCAGTCCCCTCTTCGTAAAGCCTCCGATCTCTCTACCGAAGTCGACGACACCTCTCCATCCCGACGTCCAAACCTTGCACTTGATCAGTCCTCCCAAGCTCTGATCTCTCCCTCCTCTGGTTCCCTCCACGACGCTCCCTCCCTGTGAGATCGGAAGTTACGACCTTTCGATCGGGAGCAACAACAGGTGCTCGCTTGCTGTAAGGGTAACTTTCTCCCTGTCGCGCGCCTTCTTCGGCTCCTACGCCGCTGCTCGACCCCCCCCCCCCTCACGACTCCGCTCCTTCGAAGACGTTCCCTCCTGTTTGGATCACAAGTTACGACATTTTTTATTAAAAGAAATGACGGGAGCTCGTAGCAGTGAAGGTAATTTTCCTTTCGAGCGCTTCTTCGGTCCGATCTCGTAAGTCTTCGGCCGAGAGAGGGAGAGAGAGAGGTTAGGAGTTGAATTAATTAAAATTAATCTTAATTAATTTTAATTAATTCTGATAATGATTATCTCGACTAGTTATAGTTATTATAATTAATTATAATAAATTCTAATTAAATAATTATAATTAATTTTAATTAGAGTTTATTTCAATTAATTATAATTAATGTTTTTATTTTTAATTATTATTAATTAGTTATGACTTATTAAAATTAATTAATATTAATTAGGTATAATTAATTAAGGTTAATTATAATTAATTATTTTTAATTAATTTTGATAAATATAATTAATTATTTTAATTAATTATAAGTAAATATCATTAATTGAATATAATTATAATTAATTGATGTTAATTATAATTAAAAAAAAAAGAAAGAGAGGAATGCTCCTCCCTCCCTTGCCTCGATCCACGAGCCTGCACCGCCGTCGACATGCGAAGGTATAATCCCTAAACTCAGATTCCTGTTCTCGTCGTTGGCGGCGAGCTGGCGAACCCCCCACGCGCTCACGTAGCGTAGTGGGGAGGGAAGCTAGCGCGACGCCTACGACAAGGCGGGCAATCGCCTTAAACCCCGCCCTCGATGCTTGCGACGAACCGACAAACCTCCTACGCGCTCACGTATCGTAGTAGGGCGGGAAATCGGTGCGGCGCTAGCAACGAGGTGGGTAATCCCCGGACCGCTCATGTAGCATGAAGGGGAACAAAATTAAGTACCCACATGTGGGGAAATTTCTGTGTTTCTTTGCAACAGGTGCCCAAGACCCCTAAACGCTCATGTAGCGGGCGGGGATTGAAGAAAATTTGCTGCCGTGGTGTCTACGGACATCTACCTGAAGCGCGCACGTCGCGTGGAGGGGAAGGAAGCCTCTTGGTTTTTCCCCTAAACAGGGGAGACGCCGGGAGGTTGCCGAAATTTCATTTGAAGATTTTGAGGACTTGAACAAAAATGGGACTTGGACTTGTGAACTCAAACACAAATTGAACACTAATCAAAGTTGCAAGCATTGAACCCTAACTTAAATGAACTTGAATCTGTGGAACCGAAATGAACTGCAAAGGACTTGATCTAATTTGAACATTACTTGAATTGAACTTGAACCATCAAGGACTTGTAAAGTCAGAACTTGAACTTGCAGAAACCACAGGGGACTCTAATTTAGATTTCAGTTTGAACAACAGGACATGGGGCTTTGACTTGACTATAACATCAAGTGAACAAGACCTAGACTCAAGCAAACTCGGATTGAACTCAAAGGACTTTGAGTTTATTTGAACAACTTGAATGTGCAGCTGAACTTGCACTACAAGGAACTGAACTTTAGAATTGACGAATATGAGATCGAAACAAAGGTGCTGAAATCAAGAGATAATTTTTAGCAAACAAATATAGAACTCATGCTGAGTAACCTCAATGGACATTACAAGTCATCCTTGAATGATGTGACTAGTAAACAACACTCATACTCATCCGATAAATATTGGGATATCCCTACAATCTACTAGGGGTCAGGATACTTCTACAACTAACAAATCAAACTACCAGCAAGTATCTCAGTCTCCTACAGGCATTAAAGACTGATACATAATGGACGTACTAATTTATCAACCAATGTGTACAATGAAGTTAGGGATCCAGCACAGATACTAACATGCTTGTAAGTGAGGGCCATCAACAGATGATGAGTATTGCAGTATCCAGAAAAATCGACATTAGTCTACATATCAGCATCTGCAGTTGTCCCTACGAGCATTGGAACATGTACAAGCGGTGTAGAAAGTCACCAATCAATACACACTTTGTCCTGAACCAGTTGACAATTCAATGGTCAATATGCAAGTGAACATGCAAGAATCCCTAGTGAATAAGTAAAGATCAGAATAAGAGATATGATGGCGAGCTCACGAGCAATAGCATAAACCTATATCCTTTGTGATTTGCTTGCCAAAGTAATGGCAGAAGGCCCGCAACACGTATAACATATCGTCTACAGTAGTCTACCTACGAGCGACAATTGCTACAGGAATTAGAAGAGGTACAAGCAAATATATCAAATCTCGGTAAGCTATGATGATTAGCATATAATAATGTGCTCACAGTCAATATGTTGGGAGAGATAGACGACAGATGTGAGCTCCTACGAGTCAATATAGGAAATCTCTCATATGCAAAGCACATACAAATTGTTTTAGCAAGGATACCGTAGCATCTCTACAGCTAACGACTATCCAATGCAAGACAAATACACTCAAGTGGCATGCGGCCAAGGTTGTGATATCCCTACAGTTGAGGTCGGTTCATTCGTAGACAAATATAGCCATTCCATATGAGCTACGAGGATAAAAAAAATCATTTGTGGATAACACCAGTGGATAGGTAGTAAGTGCAGCAAATCCTCTGTGGATACGAGTATATATATTCTATGCAAGCAAATATACGAGGTTACAACAAATCCAAATTCCTACTAACTGTCGTAAGAAGCCTCTCATGTATGAAAAGTATCATCTACGAGCAGGATGTCTAAAGGCTACAACAAATATAAGTCCCCGCGAGTTTCTACAAAAGCAGGAGATTCGTTAGTGTACTACAATCTACCTGCATAAATCATGCAAGTAGTGCACGACAGTCTGCCTGTGCAAAGCAGCGAACAGCTCAATCCCCGAGCTACTGCAAAATGCCATCGGATCTGCAACATCCGTGCAAGCAGACAGAAGGCGTTTACAAATATTCCAAGAATACACCCGCACATGTGCACTTTAATTTGTATACACATAGGTACACTAAAAGGGGAAAATATAATCTTAAACCCGCATGGGCCCCGACGAGCGTGTTATCGGTACACACGTGACGTCTAGGGATGCTGCGCGGGTCAATAAGTGAATTCAAGTTCGAGCCCGATCCTTCTATTCAGGTAGATAGGAGTTGACACGACTCGAACTATTAAATAAATATACGGTCGCGAGGTCGACCGAGATATTTGTTTTATACGTTCACATTAGGCCTCCAAGGCCTATAATCAAGAGAATTCACTAACAAGGGCATAAAGCCTATGAAAACCCGATCCTTTGTTAGCAGGTAAACAGAGTTGACAAGGTTCAATCCACAAACATCAATGACCCCTTTCAACCCCGATGATGGCCGCGTTGATTGAAGATATCAACCGGAGGGGTCCATTTCAAATATTTCAAAATACCACCCAAACTCCCATAAAATTCAAAACTCCAAACTTCAAAATCTAAAACCCCAAAATCCCAAAAATATTTGAAATTGAAATCTATCCATCAAATCACTTAAAGCAATATTCATCCACCCTCCGCAACAGTTTGCCTAGGTGGACAAATTGAAAAATACTTCAGCTCACATAGAGTTAATGCCTGGTCGAAAATATCACTAGGTTCCATTCTCAAATAATCTCCTGCCAGCAAGGACGTGGTACGAGTCCTCTAACCGGCAGTTTCGCCGCCAAATGGCACTGCAGGATAAACGGTTATGACTCGGGGCCCTCTGAACCAGGTGGTCGCCGCCAAATGGCACCATTATATTATGGTTATGGCCAGAGCCCGTATGCTCCCCAATGGCATCAAATCCTTGAGATATGAATCAATAGGATATGATCGATAGGGCACAAAGCCCTCTGTTAGCTAAGGTGGATTCAAATTTGTCCCCTTAGACAAACACTCACCATAGGTCTACAAGGTCCCCTTGGACGAAGCAACCCATGGCTGCCGACAAGGATCCTTCTGTCAGGTTGGGTCGACTACCTCCTCTGACTAAGTAGACCAGGGACCACGATGGCCTGGGACGACAGAACCATGGGATCTTGATCGGGTCTATCATCCATTCCCCCACCATCTGCTTTAAGTGCAAGATGGTAAAAATTTCCAATTTTGAATATCAAATCTTCCAATATTTCCAAACTTCAAACCTATGCTGCTACTGTATGCCAGATAACACGGATCTCTACGTATCTGATTGATGACTAGCCTTAATCGAAAGTTCTCTCTCGTTACCGGAAGGGGTAATTAACTATAGGGGCTTGCGCCTATAGGAAACCAGAACTCAGATCATAAAGTCCTCGCAAAATGAGGGAGAAATCTCTGGGTAGTGTCTTATTTACAAACCCATCTGCCTTCCAAAATTTACCCCGGAACTTAAATCCGTTAAAACTCCCCCCGAAGAAAAAAAAAGCACAAATCGGACGGAGGCCGGGGCTGAATTTTGGGAGCCCACATATATATATATATATATATATATATATATATATATATATATATATATATATATATATATATATATATATATATAGAGAGAGAGAGAGAGAGAGAGAGAGAGAGAGAGAGAGAGAGAGATTAAAATTACTATTGTTGAGATTTTGTGACTAACTATAGATCAAGAGGTGGAGGCTATGTGAAGCGAGAGTGTGTTAAGATAAAGCATCAAGAAGCTTTTTGATACTTATGAGCAAGATACTACTAGTACCAACAATAATAACAATTGAGAAGCATAGAAGAAAATGAGCTGGCAAGAGAGTGTAAACAGAAAAACTACCAAGAAGTAACTAGGAATAGCGGGAGAGAACGTAGAACTAGTAATTAACGACTCAATGACTACAAGAAATAGTGGGAGGCAAAAATATTTTCTTAATTATTGAGGTAAATGTTGAACCAAATCATGAAATTTGAACGATAATTTTATTTTGAGCTGGAGTCAAGCACACAGTGCTAAGGCACGATGTGGTGAAGGGGCATGAAACATATGCTTTGCTGTGAGCTTGCGTTTTACAGGCAACCAATGCGCAGGGCTAACAGAACGCTTCAATTTGCTTCTAAAGAGCACTTTGAAGCGTGCTTTTAGTAACATTGATTAAATGAATTGATTATTTGGTTTTATCAAACCATTGTAATATTGGGAAGAACCTGTATATGTTGGAACAGTTTTCATCCATACCCTCATTGCCTAGCAAAAATATCAAGCCCGAAGAATTACAATTTGGAGAGCATTGGATGTTGTCACTAGAGATTCTCTACTTCTCTTCTAATGTAAAGTCAGTTTGGTTAATAGGCTTTAGTAGATTCGATACTTTAAGGTCAATTTTTTTTTTGTGGATAAAAAAGAACTTTTAGTTTTTCTGTCGCCTATGTTTAAAGGCTGCCTAAGTTGTTACATTTTACTGTAGTTGCCTTAAACCACAGGCACTTTATTAGAACATCTAGTATTTAGGAAATTTAATAAGCAATAAACGTACCATAGACAAATCTCACGTCTATTTTAATAGGCTATTCATAACAGCATACTAGTGTGAAAGGTGCCAGTATGAGGCTCAGGTTCTCAGGCCAAACATGGCCAAAACAGAAGGCAAGAGTTGAGGTGCTAACCTTTTAACTAGGGCATCGGTTTTCAAAAGATTGTCAAGAGTATATTCTTAAACAGACCTTTTTATAAGCTACAACCTCAATATGCACTGAATATTAAAAAATATAGGGTGGTATCATAAAACATGCACCCATAAATATTTCATAGTGGCAAACATTTTAAAATAATGTTTTTATGAAGAGATGTTATCGATAAAGTAAAAGCTGCCAATCAGTAGCATCTCAGGTGGCATTGCCTTTTGCATTCCAGTGAAAAGCAAGCGTTTAATTCCCCCCCCCCCAAAAAATAAATGTATGTTTAATACCTAAACACGAAATATTAATAATCTCACAAGTCATTGGCATAATAAGTCAAACAATTATTATAAAAAGAAAGTTAGCAATAATGTAGCATAAAATACAAATTAATTAATCATGCAACAAACGATATAAATCTAGTAATTAGTATTAAAGACATTAAGGAGAAATGGAAAAAAAATGGAGGATGACAAAGAAGTATAAGGACAAGCTTGATATATTGCCCATCATGGTAAAAAAATTAGAAATATGTTCGGAAATTAAAAGAAAAAAGTAATTGATATTGTGAATAATTGAGTCAAATCTTCAATATCATTTAGCCTAAATTCCACCACCCATGTAAACAAGAAAACTGGACAAAAGAAAATTAAGAATTTTAATAAATTGTATATTATACAAGGCTTATCTTGAGGCTCATGTCGCCTAAGCAAAAAACACAAATGGCATGCTTCATGCTTGTTCTTTAATATGAATTGCCTGTGAAGTAAGGAGTTAAGATGGCACGTGTCTGAGTTGTTAAGGTGCTAGTTAATGAATAATTACTCATTGTTCTCATAAAATCCTGCTAAGCCAACTAATAAATCCCTTAAATATTCAACTAGGTTATTCCACTTTCTCTCCCTACCCTCTCTCTTTCTCCCTCTCATCACGAAATTAGGGATGCACCCCCTCATTTTGGTTTCTCAGATAATTATTTAAATGACATGAACTCTGTGTTTTTATATGCTTAATGCTTCTCCTTTTTATTTCTTTTGCAGCTGCTTCAGATAAAAATACAGCATTAGCTTCTCTAGAAGGCACTATTGCCACAGCCACAAGCCTTAGTGTGGAAAAATCAGTAGAATTCTCTCTTGAAGAGCTTGCTAAGGCTACAAATGACTTCAGTATGGCTAACAAAATTGGTCAAGGCGGCTTTGGATCTGTTTATTATGCTGAGCTTAGAGGAGAGGTTTGTTACACTGAATTGTCATATAAACTACCACTTTGTACCATAATCCCATGTCATGCTATTAACTAGACTGAATTGTCATAAAAACTACAACTTTGTGCCATAGTCCTATGCCGTGCTATTAACTATAACTAGTCTTAGCTCATCTGTTTTGTTTTCTATATTTCTTAGTTCTTCATATTTATCTTAATGGTACTGTGATTAGCCATTACAGAATTTCAGTGGCATACTATCTTACTCAGAGAGCAATGATCCTACTTGTAGATCTCTCTCCAAGCCATATTCCACCACAAGAATCACATATGAAAATAAACACCTAGCCCTCCGCCTGCTACAATTGATTGAACCATTTCTTATGCATGTTTCATTGGTCATGCTAACCACTCACTTTTTGTAGATTTAATGTAGATCAAACAGGAAGAAAAGTGGTAGACCCATGAGCTGATCTACAATGAGGGCACTGTGGGCCTTTACCCACACTGGCTCAATCCAATAATAGTGATGGAATAATTTTTTTTTATTAATACTTAGTTTTTATGAAAACTTTCTTAACCGAATAGTCTCCTAAGCATTCCTACAGTAGACTCACTACTCGTGATACGTCATTCGTGTGAGCAAAACTTCAATTGTTGTGCATCGCCACATCCCATAGGAGTGGATCTCATTCTTATCATGCTGGAATGATGGAATTTCTTGCCTTGTTGGCTTTATGCATGCCACACCGGAACTTGTTTTGGATCCTCATCGTTGTCGATCGGAACATCACCACTGTCGCTTGTTTGAACGATACCTTCGTTATGGATTTTTTTTTATAGCGAGGTTTGGTAATTTGTTTGAAGGCTTTAAGGCCATGGAGGGTTAGGCTTTAGTGTTGGCAAGAAAAAACTTTTGAGCTAAAATTAATATTTTATTTAGCTTGTTAAATATTTGTTAATAAATTATCTTGAACCTAAAGCCATAATTATAAATTGATAAATTAATTTTTCTATAAGCTCATAAAAAATAGTGAAGAAAGCTAAACATAAAATCGTTCATAATAAAATAAGAAGTTAATTATTCTCTTAGCTAGCATAAATAAATGATTCAGGTTAGAGAGAAAAGGATGAATGATTAGAATTTTTATTTGACAAAATCGCAAACAACTTTTTAATAAAAAATAAGAAATTAATCATAGGCTTTCAAAATATAAAGAGTATATGCTTTTAATTGTAAGTTTTTCATCAACATATGTTTAATTTTTTATATTAAAATCCCTTAACATTTTTTAAACTATTAATATCAGTTTGATGTTCGATGAAAAATGCTGATGTCTTTTTTTTTCTTAAATTTTCAGTTTGTGCCTCCGTAAAGAAAATTTTCTGGCTGCTCCCATAGGTAGATCAAAGATAGTTCTAGTAGTTGTTAAAAATAATTTGTAACTTAAGTGTTAATACAATATCTGGCGCTCAATAGAAATGAATGGAGAAAGTTTCATAAATCATACTCCACATTGGTGGGGAAAAGCTGTTGATGAACTGTTTAATCTGCAACAGGAGATGTGGCTTTAAATCATCTTTATCGGCTGGTAAATAATTTCACTATCATATTATTGCATGAGCATTGCTATTTCTAGAAACTTGCTCCTCTCAAAGCATTCCTGATTTGTCCATGTAGAATGTTTGGTGGATTTTTGGGGATGCCTTTATTGCATGTTTGCCGCTAGATCTAACAAAAAGGTTTCTCTCAAGGGATTTTTTATTGAACCACATCGAGTGCATGGAGATTTCCTAGCCTATCCTGCACTTTCCATTCTTTCTCATTCTTCCACGTCAGCTTATGGGAGGTTATATTATTTGTTTCCATTTCAGTATAACAATAATGATATGCCAGAATACATTTTCTACCCAGTCTTTGCAGCATTGACTTAACTTTTGATAAGTATTGGCCTAGACTGTTTGTTTTCTACCTTAATCTCAATTCTTCTTTAAGAGCATGTACCTGCCTACGCTAGTTTATATTTCCAAGCTTTATTTAGAAATGTGTATTGTAAGGCGCACACACACCCTTTGACTCCATTTTACTCTTTTTAATTCCTGTGTATGAGTCAGGGCTGTTGGTATTATGCAATGCCAGAATAGCTGTTAGATAGCATACTAAATCAATTTTTCTAAATATATGGTTTGTTCTCAATGATCCAAATGAAATGGTCAGAAAACTCATTGAAAATGTTTGTTCAATGCATCTTTTCTGATATCAAAACTAATGACTTTATTCTAAATGGATTAAAACTGCATGTTTATGAAAGCTGAAGAGTTTGAGAATCATAGTGGATAGTCCTTTATTGAACTTTAATTGATACCTTTGATTTTAGGCAAGTTAATCAACAAAGCCGAATTTTGTTTCATATCTAGGTAAATGAATAGTTGTGATTGTTGGAATAAATATAGTGATGAGCAAAATACACAAAAGATGATAAATAATCCCAGTAAAATATTATCAAAAGTACACATAAAATTTATGTAGTTCAATGAATTCACATACATCTACGGTTGCTTACAAGGTTATACAAAAATTTTACACTTAATATAAAGTTGGATATAAGGATAGAGAGACCAATTTGTCTATATCAATTTCTGTGAGAGAACTCAAGCACCTTCTACAGAGTTGAGGATTGGATGTCGATAAGAAGACAATGTTGTTGCTGTACTTCCTATCTTCTTTTGTTTCTCATTACTATGACTGAAAGCTTCTTCTCATTTTAGAACCAAAAACAACACCACCTCCTATCTCTTGAAGATGCCAAAGGCCTCCTCCCAAACAAGCACCTAAAAGCTCCTCCCTTGCTCTCTTGGTTAGCCCCCTCCGCTCTCTCAATCTCTCCCTTATCTTTATTTTCTTGCTATTGTGTGATGTCAAACCTCTCATTGTAAGGCACTATTTATAGTGGCATGTACTTGAAAATATAGAATTAATTATAAGATCCCATAGTGTTTATAAGATCTCTTAAAGTTAATAAAAGATCTCATATCTTCACAGTGATTTATTCCTATCTTTGCAAATCTTTATCGAATATTTGCAATAAATATGAGGTCTCAGTCATATATTGTAGGGATTTGGTAAGGAAAAAAGTTTGATTCCATAACTTCAACAATCTCCCACTTGGAGATAAAAATGTCTTGTATACCAAGCTTAACATGGAATGTCTAATACCTTTTGTGCTGTACGTTTATATCATTATTCACAGAGGTTAACTTAGGCTTTATAAAGTCACAATTTATCAATCTGCACGACTTAATTACATATATGCAAGATATTATGTTTCTTTTATTTTGTTTAGTTGCAAAGTTATCCTTTCTCAGACACTACAAATGAAGTGGTACTTTAGCTATGTATGATTGTTGTAGAGTGGAAGGCAATATTTTTGCTAAATGATTAGCTTTGGCTATTACACAAGAGTTTGGCATCCTTTGTGTTCTCCTGAGTTCCCCTAGAAAACCTTTTAAGTCAATCATCTTCTTATTGGCTTCAGTGATTGCTACATTCTCAGTTTTTGTTATTAGTATTGCAACTATCTTTTGTAGCTTTGACGACCAACTCATGGTGGTGCCATCTAAGTTGTAGATATACCCAATAATATTTCTTTCTGTATTTAGGCCTCCTCTTAAATTCACATCAACATTATCCATAAAGTTTCAAGTTAGCTTTTCTAAAATTCACTGCATGGTTTATTGTAACTTTTAGGTAGCGCATGATCCTCTTTATAGCTTTTTGGCATTTAATAGTTGACAACTTCCACTACATGTGTTTGTTGGATTTTGTGCTAACCATTGCATGCATTAGAGTTAACTATTAATGCATAGAGGACCTTAAACATATAGTCTACCTTCACCAATATTTAGTGATATTATTTTGGTGTAACTTTAGTTTTCTATATAACATCTTGGAGATTGCGATAGGTTCAAAGTATTTGTAGCTTTTTCTCGATATAGTTTCATCCAAAGAATCTTATTGGCTTCCTCTCGAGCCTCCCTATTAAAATTTTCTGACAATTGCCTTTTTAGATCGTTGATGTTATCAATGCTTACCTTTTACAATCAATATGCCATTAATATATAAAAACAAGATGATATAATCCTTTTAGAGCATATTACATATGAACAGTGATCAACATTGCATCTGTAAAAGTCAATATTAGAGTTAACTATTAATGCATAAAGGACTTTAGTCAGTCTATCTTCACTAATCTTTTGTGATATTCTTTTTATGTAACTTTAGTCTTTCTCTTTAACGTCTTGAAGATTGTGACAAGTTCAAAATTATTTTTAGCTTTTTCTTGATATATTTTAATCCAAAAAATCTTATTGGCTTTTGCCAAGTCCTTCCTATTATATTTTTTTTGACAATTGTCTTTTTAGATCGTCAATGTTATCAATGCTTACCTTCACAATCAATATGTCATTAATATATAAAAGCAAGATGATATAGTTCTTTTAGAGCATATTACATATGAACAATCATCAACGTTGCATCTGTAAAAGTCAATATTAGACATGAAGCCACCAAAATTTTGATACCATTGACGATTTAAGCTCTAGAGGCTTTAGTTAAGTTTGCAAACTAGGTTTTCTTATCTGGTACAACGAAGCATTTAGATGAATATTATAGGTATCTTCCCTATATATCACCATTGAGGAAAACAATCTTATAATTTATCTATGTAAGGTGCAAATCTTTTGTAGCTGAACACTAACCATATAAGTTTTAGTTTAACCACATGAGAAAATTTTAGTGAAGTCAATATCTTTAATCAATTAGAAGCCTTTCATAATTAGCCTCACCTTTTTTCTTTTGCTGATATTTGCTTCTCATTGATTTTGAAGATCCATTTATTTTGTAGAGCTTTCTTATATTTGAGCTTCAATTGTTGTTTTTGTGGATAGACAATCTATTCTTTTATTGTTTGGTCTCATTTAGACAAATCATAAACCTGTACATCTTCTTCATAGCATTCAGATTCTCTTGCATTATTATGGAACAAGTAATATAGAGAAAAAAGAACGATAATTTTTAAGCTTTGGAATTCATTTTAATCTCGAGGCTTATATGACGAGAGTGCTAGGCTTAGGCTGATCATAATCATTTTATGGTGTCTTGTCTCTTGCTGATATTAGTGAGTTCTTTCAATTGAACTTGCTTTATAATAAGGGTCTCTTTTTCATTGTCGCTTGACTTCTTATACATTATGGTTTCATTGAAAATGTTATATGCATTTCTAATCATTTTATTTTTTTCAACACCCAAAATTTGCAGCTAAAATCATTAATGTTGTAATCGATAAAATAACTCTTCTTTGATTTTTGGTCAAGTCTGTCCCTTTCATTTTGATCTATATGCACATAAGAAAGGCCAACACTTCTTTGGTCACGTCTGTCCCTTCAATTTTGATCTATATGCACATGAGAAAGGCTATTAGAAACTTTCAAATGTGAAAGGCATATATCCTTCTCGATCGAGGCTTCTTCAGGAAGCCCAAAAATAAAGCCTATGGTCCTCGATGAATAAGGCATGTGATACATACCTCCTTGGTCTAGGATACTTCAGGAAGCTAAAAATCAAAGCGCATAGATGTTCATCGATTGATGAGGTATATTGTTGTGTTATCAATTCAAATTATAATATGTTTGAAGATCTTGCATTTAGCTGCATGCCTCTAGTCTTTCTATTAAGAGTTGTATTCATCCTTTCAATAACTCCATTTTGTTAAAAAGTTCTTGAGACTCTTCTCTCCATATAAATCTGAT
This sequence comes from Dendrobium chrysotoxum, assembly GCA_019925795.1. NCBI lineage: Eukaryota > Viridiplantae > Streptophyta > Magnoliopsida > Asparagales > Orchidaceae > Dendrobium > Dendrobium chrysotoxum. The sequence goes on along the minus strand of CM034314.1, from coordinate 3,973,082 downwards.
TGTAGCGCAACAATTTCTGAATTACATTCCATCATACTCCCCATTATGGCTAGATTGTTAGCAGTTGTTTTTGGTACCAATTTTATTTTCAACCAGCCTTTTCCATTACAAAAGTAGCAAGCATGTTAGATTTATTTTTGATGAAATAAAGCCATATCTTCTTTGTGGAGTTGCCTACGAAAATTATGGTACATAAGCCATTAAGGTTTGCCACTAAGGATGTCCCTTCGTATGTAATTTTGTATCAATTCCATGTTTTGGGCTATACATTCTCTTATAGCCTTTGAGAAATTGTCCAACCTTTGCTTTTATTAAATTCAATTTTCATAAAAGCTAGGCTCTAGAGATTTTAAATATTTGAGTATGCCTTTGGAGTGTGGGATCTTAAGGCGTTAATTGCTTATGCGGCATAATCTTCAATCTAGATGTGCCATCCACACCTGAACACTTGCTGCTCCTATTGTTCATGTTCATGTAAAGAATGTCAACTTTGTTACCCTTGCTATCCCTAATGTTCCTTTGATCATTATCTTGGTGTCAGTCGTGAATATAGTGTTGCACCTTCTTGAGCAAGTTGGTCTATAGAGCTTAGTTTTCTTCTTGTGCCACGAATGTGCCTGTCTTTATGCAAGCTATCAGGTAGCTCCATCTGTTTTTGAAGTGCCACTTCACTGATGCTTACAATGTTTAAGGGCTCACCTTTAGCAATAAAAAAACTAACCATAATTTCTCGCAGTGTATTTTGACATTGGCTCTTTGTATAGGAGTAAGAGTGGAAGGATGCTGTTGAGTCCAAAATACATTATTTCATTATTGACATTGAGAAACAGTGCATCTTGAATGTTTTGTTTCTTTATTCTGTATTTTCACTTGCTCCTATTTTCTTTTGTGATAATATTTCATCATATTTCTTCACTTTTTGTTGTGCTGGCATCTACTTAATTGACTTTGGAATTTGCTTTTATTATTATGTGTTCACTGGTTCTTACTTGAAGACTTGGATCCGCCTTTGTCTTGTTGATTATTTTTATATTGAGGTCCATCATTAAACCATTTTAACTTTTAGGTCCGACTGAATTGTGACCAAGTTAAACTTATTGATGTGCTTAATGATAAAGGCTTCTTCGGACATCTTAGTTTTAAAAAACTTATGCATAAGATGTGTTTTATTGACAACAGAGAGCTTCTCGTGTATGTCTAACATTACCTTCATTATGCTTGTTGTAGTTTTTTCATTCTACTCTTTGATCAATAGCAAATGGTTTTGATTCCTTAGGAGGATGATGAATTTTACCTTGATTGTGATAATCTTTTATCATATGTTCCCATGGTTTAAATCTTGACTATCAAATTGTCTATCTTAACTTTCCTGTCTTCCATTACTAGAATTTGAGAATTTAACCAAAAGATATGATACCAGTTGTTAGGATAAAAATAGTGATGAACAAAATACAAGAAGACGGAAAATGAATTACAACAAAGATATCAATCAAAAGAACACAATAATTTACATGGATAGTTGAGTTCCACTTACGTTTAGTAGTGTTTAGAAATCAAATAATCCATTAAATTTTTAAAAGGGTACTTTATGAGATTATATTTTATAGAAAGATGAAGATGAGAGGATGTTACTTTGTCCATATCTATAGTTGGAGAGACTGCAACAACCTATATAAAGATGAGGGCTAGATGTAGAGAAGAAAAAAATAATGTTCTTTTTGTTATTACTCTCTTCTTGTTCTTGTTGCAAGAGTTTGAATAAGTGCCTCTTATTATCATGGCCAAAAGTTGTCTTCTTGCTTGAATTGAAAAAAGCAACATATAATTTCCCCTCATGTTGAAGCCAAAGATCTCTTCAAGCTCCTGAAAACTCCTCCCTTCATCTCTTTGTTGGTAATTTCTCTCCTCTCTCTCTCCCTCTGTGTCTCTCTTCCCCCTGTCTCCATTTGCTTGTTATGGGATGCCCAATCTCTCTTTCTAAGGCTGAATTTATATTAGTAACACTACATGACCTTAAAAACATTGAATTAATTGGATGATCCCACAAAATTTTACAAGTTCTTTTGAAGACAATAAAAAAATCTCACAAGCCACAAATGATTTGGCATTATCTTTGCAAATATTAATCCAATATTTGTAATAAATAAGAGTACTTAATCATTTTTATAGAGATTTGTTAAAATAAAAATTTTGATTCTATAATTTTAACAGTGATTTGTGTTAAAAATCAGTGGGGCTAGTATTCCTGTTTGTTTGATAGCATAAGTGTCTTCTTTCTCTCATGCATGTATTTTCTCTATTGTATTCCAAAAAAAGCATGTTTGCACACATGCATACTTGTCAATGCAAGTGTGAGTATATACTTAGCGTGCTTCCATGTCTTTTCCTATTTTCTTGAGATGTTTTCCTATCAGACTAAATCTATTCTAGGATAATGAAGGCATATGAAGTTTGTTGTCTTGTGTTAAATTCACCATATGCCCGTGTCTGCCACGGTTTAACATGTAGGTGGTATATCTTACATGCCATTACGTTCCCTCTTTTTCATTCATGCCAAATTGAAAGCGATTTCGGAAAGATGAGGCTATCATTGTAAATGTTAAGAACTATCTGGTGTATTTTAATACCTTTTTGTTAATGATAGTATGTTCTTTTATTTTGAATGACCTTGGTTTTTCAGAGAACGTGTCTACTTACCTACTGAATGTTGCTGTGCTTGTAGAAAGCTGCTATTAAGAAGATGGATATGGAAGCATCAAGAGAATTTCTTGCTGAACTTAAAGTTTTAACTCATGTTCATCATCTAAATTTGGTAAGTTTTTATTCAAATTTTCCTTTATGTGAATCATTTTCTAATTTCCAAAGTACTGCAACGTGAATCTTCTATACTAGTTTATTCTTAATGTGGCGAATATTTTTTAGATTTCTTGAATGTAAACGCTGAACGCATGGTAACATATCTTTCTGAGTAAGGGCCATGATCAATAGTGGTGTTCTCTTTTGGAATGGTGACAAAACTTCCACCTTTGGTTGTTTCTTGCATATTTCATCTACTAGCTAGGAATACGTTAAAAATAGAGCAAATTAATTTTATTTCTTTTCCCTTTTGTTTGTGTTTTAAATAATGACTAAAATAATTTTTAAGGATAATAATCTCTTAGCAAGTTTTTTGTTAATGTTATAAATATAATAAACTTGAGTTATTAAAAGGGTTCTTAAAAAATTAAAATCCGCTTGAATTTGACTCAATTTGAAATCAAATCAACTCATTGTCAAATTTTTTTAGAATTGCTTGTTTTTGTCTCAAAAAATGACTCAAAATGATCAAGTATTTATGTAGAAAAGTAGAAATATGAAAGTGATTTGAATTTTTTTACTTGATTCAGTACAAAGTGTAGAAGTCAAAAATCTTATAATGGAAAGAAATCAAAGCTAATAGCAAAAAAGGAAAAAGTCCACAAGAGGGGTTGGTGGCTAGAAGAGGAAGGAGAGGCACATGGATTGCAATTTAAAGGTTATACAAGGATCAATCCTACGGTTGGAATCATTAATCCGTGTGCTCAATCCTTACTAAGTGTAAGGGCCATTTTGTTTCATATTACTCATAAGAGCCATATTTGTTCTTTCGCACCATATTTGGTACTCCGCATTCAACATACACAACCATTAAATTTCATTCTTTTCCATAGGAACATATATAGGTAATGTAACATTATCATATCCAACATATGTATTGAGAATGAGGTAAAATTGCATGGAAAAAGTTTTTATGCATTTCTTACTATCACATGATGAGAACCTTAACATGCTTGAGAACATAAACATTTAATAAGAACATTTCATATGCATGTAAATAAATGAAACATTTCAAAACAGAAAATACAGGAATATGAATTTGCAGGGTAAGATATTCCTATCTCAATTGTTGCCCTTTGCAAGTGTCTTATCACCAACCTCTCCTTAATTCCTCCTCTTTTCAAGACCTATATCAAGACCTAAAATAACATATATGGATTACTAACTCATGACACTTTCAAATACAATTCATAACTTAATTCATAACATAATTTCCTTTACCCAATCTAAATTAGTTTTAAATTTTCGGATTTAATTAAAAATCCAAATTTTAGGACCCCAAACTTTTCATTTTTTCTTCTAATTACATTTTAAAACATTTCACCTAACCTATATTATACTTTAACCTAAATATTTTTCAGATTAAATTAAAACCCTAATTTTTGAAAACCTTCTTTTTGTTAATTTCATCTATATGCATATAAAAACCTCCCCTTTACTTAATTATTATTAAAACTACAAAAATTTTCGGATTATTACATAAATTAGGGAAAAATAGGATTTGTGAAAAATGCCCAAATTTCATCATTAGAACCCTCCTAATGCTATTTGGAAACACTTTAGGTAAGCATGCATCAACATTTTTCAATTTAGAGAAAAACCCTAAAATTGAATCTAAAATCCTTTGAAGAAACCTTGCATTTTTTTAAGGCTAAAAATCATTCCTAAGCCTTTCCTAACCTCCTCTCCAAAAGATTTTAACGTTTCAACAAAATCCTAATTTCTAACTCAAAAGTTTTCACATGAAGTTTGATTTGTAAGCATAAAAATGTTTCTAATCGTAAGGGAAGTCTTTATTGTAAAGAGATTTTGGAGGAAATAAAATTTGAAAGAAACCCTAGAAATTTTGTTCAAGGAAAATCACATAAAAAGCTTTGAAGGTCTTCAAGAAACCATACCTTGGACTTTCCCTTCAATTTCCCCTCTAAAACGCTGCCAGAAACCCAGGCTGCCGCTCGCCAAGCCCACGACGCCCCTCCTCCGCTCTCTCTCCCACACCCTCTCTTGCTCGGCCGAAAGAAAACAAAGGGACCGAAATATTTTGGTCCCTTAGGCGTGGGAGGCTTAAGAGGAAAAGTGGCAAATGCAATATTACGCATGTACCCCTTCTACTTAAAATTTTCTTAAGGCTTCAAGAGCGTAAAATGGGAAAAAAGGCTAAAGTTTACTTAAACGAACTTCGACGATTTTTAGCTTTAAAATTATGCGGAATTAGATATAGGTTCTATATACCGATTCGATCGAAAATTTCGCGTAGAATTTTATAAAATTTATTTCGTCGAATTCTGACGACTTTGAAATTTCACCTAAATTCGTCACGGCGCATCGAAATGCATGTGACGCATCCGAACGACAGTTTTCGAGTTTTACACTAAGATTGGTTAATTTGTAGGTCGCATGGTCTTTCAACACTTCCCCTCAAATTGAATGACATAAATTTATCATTACAAGTTTGCTTATAATATATTTGAACATGAGATTGAAAAGTCCTTTGGTGATAATATCGGCAAGTTGATTTCTTGTTGATACCTATGAAGTAAAAATCAACCCACTTTCTAGTTTCATTTTTATGAAATGCCTATCAACCTCCACATATTTGGTACGATCATGTTGCATTGGATTATGAGCAATGTTAATGTTAGATTTATTGTAACAGTATATCTTCATTGGCCTTTCCTAGTTGGTTTTTAAATCTTCCAAGATGATTTTGATCTATGGAGGTTTACAAATTTCTTGGGCAATTACTTTAAATTCAATGTCAACATTAGATCTTGAAAAAACATATTTTTTGCTCCTCCATGTTATGAGATTTCCTCTTAAGAATGTATAATATAAATTTGTGAATCTTCCATTTACAAGTGATCCTGTATGGTTTGCATCAGTGTACCCTTCAATTTATAAGGTATCATGCCTTTTATATGAAATATTTTTGTATGGACTTGATTTAAAATATCTAAGGATTCTAAAAGCAGCTTGAATGTGAGACTCTGTAAGTCTGTGCATGAATTGACTGATGAAACTTCTACAAATGTGATGTTTGGATGGGTGCGAGATAGATAGATCAATTTTTTAACTAATCTTTGATATTATCCAATGTCTATTTTATTTTCTTCATATGTGTCCATTTTAAACCGGATTAGTTGGGGTTTTATAAGATTTGCAGTCAGTCATTTTTATTTCTTTCAGTAGATCTATGATATATTTTTGTTGATAGATGAATATTTTTTATTTTGATTGAGCAACTTTTATGCCCAAAAAATGTTTTAAGTTTTCCCAACTTCTTAATCTTGAATTCTTCAGCAAGTTTTTTTGAGAGAGACTCATTTTCTCTATTATCACCACTTTTATCAATTATATCGTCAACATATATTATGAGAATTGTAATTTTATCATCAATGGAGTGTTTTATGAAAATGGTATGTCTCTCTTGGCTTTATTTGTATCCAACTTCATTCTTGACTTTTATGAATTTACCAAATTATGCATGCGAAGTTTGTTTAAGGCCATATAGAGCCTTTTTTTGTTCATTGTGAAAGAACTATCAATTTCAAGTTTTGGATCCATATATACTTCTTCAATGTCTCTACATAAGAAAACGTTCTTTACATCATACTCTTGCATGGATCATTCATGATTTTCTACTAGAAAAATTATGATGCGTACTATATTCATTTCTGCAGTAGGTGCAAAAGTTTCTTAGTGGTCGATTCTATAGGATTGAGTATAGCCTTTGGCTACCAATCTCCCTTTATGTTGTTCTAGGCTTCCATCTTCTTTATATTTAGTAGAAAAAAAATCATTTGCATCCTACAGTTTTCTTCATTTGTGGCAATTCAATGATCACTCAAGTGTGATTTTTTTTAGAGCGTTCATTTCTTCACTCATCTCATCCTTCAAATTCTTATTTTCAAGTGCCTCAAATAGGATTTTTGGTATTGTAATGGAATTGGAGCTTATATTTGTAGAGACTTTATGGGTAGGAGAAATTTTGTGAAAAGATGTGTAATGAGAGATAAGATATATGGAGAATGCATAGTAATGGGTTTATCATTGTTACATGTTAACGATTCCTAGCTTTGAGCTTGCTGGAGATTTTTGTTGGGCTTATTCCTTCTTGTATAGACTTGAAGGAGTGCAATATCTAAATTTGTTAGAGGTTGTGTTGTTACAATATTAAGGTGAAAGATAGAGGTTTCATCAAATTTATCTTATAGTTGAGAGTTCTTCTGAAAATGTGTTTGATTGACAAAACTTTACTTATCATCAAATGTGACATCTTTCGAAGGATTTCGAAGGAGTTTTTTAATGGCATGATGATAACACTTATACCTTTTTTGAGTTGAGGCATACCCTTTAAAGAAATATTTGAGAGCTCTATGATCATGTTTATTTCAATGTTGTTTATGGGTGTGGACACAAACAATGCACCGAAAGATTTTTGGTGAAACTTTTTGAGAGGAAGTTCTTTGCGGGGAAAAATTAAACTTGATAGTTTAGAGGATCTTTGAAGACAATCACCTTTGAGGTTATTCTATTGATTAGGTATGTGGCAGTTATGATTGTTTCTCTCCAATTTTTTTTGCACTTCATTCTGGAAATGAAGAGTTCTAGTGACTTTCAAAAGATTACAATTTTTCTTTTTCACCACTCCATTTTTTTGGTGAGTGTTCGGAGAGGAGGATTTGTGGATGATTTTTTTTTGGAAGAAAGATGATAATGTGTGATTAAAGTAATCACAAGTATTATCAATCCAAAATACCTTGATGTTACTATTAATTATTTTTGTATCATGTCCCTAAAAATGAGAAGAATAATGCTCATATTAGATTTTTATTTGATAAAATATTCTCATGTCATCCAATTACAATCATCAATGAAAATGATAAATTCTGAAGCTCTAAAAATGTTGAGTATTTTGGAATGTCCTCAAATGTCAGAGTGGAAATTAGAAAAGGAGTAGAAGATTGATAATTATTTTAAGGAAAAATAATATGATGATGTTTAACAATTTCATAAGTCTTACAATGAAATATTTTCATATTTTCATTCATAAAATGAGATGGAAATATATATTGCAGGGTTTTGAAAGAGGGATGCTTTAGCTTATAACAATGTTCTCATATGGATTTTATATTTAGTGTGGAAATGGAAGAACATAGTAAGTAGTTTACATCTTCAAAGAAATATAACTCATCATTTTGTCTAGCTTGCCCAATCATTTTTTCCATGATGAGATCCTAAAAAATACAATCATTAACAAAAATATTACCTTGTGGGTGTGGTGTCAAGTGATTATGGATGAATATAAGATTTATTGCAAGATGAGAAACATGCAGTATGTAACTAAAGGTAAATGTAAAAGAAATTGAAATATTTTTTTGACTTGCAATAGTTAGTGAACCATCGGCCACTTCCATTTTTCTATTGTTGGGATAAGATTTCTTGGTTTGAAAAAAGTTGGCAAAGTTAGTCATGTAGTTAGTGGCTCCTAAATCTAGGAGTTAGGTGTGATGAGAATTATTTAAAGGACTACAAACAAAGTGTTAGAAGTTTTATTATTTTGAGTTAGCGTATGATCCGATTAATTTTCTTAGAGTTGAGGAAGTTCTTGATGATTAACTCCTTGGAAGGGAAGTCAAAAGAAAGCAGACATAATGAAGAAAATGAAGAATCATGGCAAGAAGAAAAAAAAGAAAGGAATAAAAAAAAGGAAAAATGAAACCTTAACCTCGCTTTGATACTATGTAGAAGAGTAGAAATATGAAAAAAATACTTTGAATTTTATTGGAAATAAGTCATAGCTAATTATATAAAAAAGGAAAAATAGTCCCCAAGAGGGGCCAACGTGTAGAAAAGAAGGGGAGGCACACAAATTATAATCTAAAAGTTATAAGAGGATCAAGACAACTATTATAATCATTAATCTGTGTGCTTAAGAATCCCTATCAAGATTGATGGACTTGTTGGTTGCACGGTCTTTCAACAATTTATATAAAATATATAATGTATATTATAAGATATATGTATACTGTATACTATGATACTTACATTATTTACATAGCTAATTAATTAAAAATAAAGTTCGACTCAACTTGGAATCACATCATTTTGATCTGATTCAGTTTGGCTCGAGATGACTTAATTTCTACTCTCAAGTTCAAATCAAGCTAGAATTGAATTTTTGTTGTTGTGAGATGAGCAAAACTCTACTCAATGTCAGATATATTGTTGATAAGTCCTTTAAAATTGTCTACATTTTTGTACATCCTGATTTTCAGCCGTGAAATTTTTGATAATTAATATTTACCTTGTGTTGCTTTGTGAGTTTTGCACGCCATTGTGATATGTATGGAAAAATTATATTTGTATCCGGTGTTTATCCACTTTTGTTGCTGTTTATGCAATATCTTTCCGGCACTGATATGCACTTTTTTATTTCTTTAAAGTTGAATTTTTTTTGTTGGATGACATTTTCAATGTTATTGTTCAAATGCAGGTTCGACTAATAGGCTATTGCACTGAAGGCTCCTTATTTCTTGTTTACGAATTTATTGAAAATGGTAACTTAAGCCAACATTTGAGAGGATCAGGTAAGATAATTTTGAGATCAAATTTTTTGTAATGCAATTCAAGTTTTAGTGCATAAAGGTCAAGTTGCAAAATTTCGTATTTATAAATGATTTTAGGCAGGGATCCTCTTCCATGGCTGAGTAGAGTGCAGATTGCACTTGATTCTGCAAGGGGTCTAGAATATATCCATGAGCATACAGTGCCAGTTTATATTCATCGTGATATCAAATCTGCAAATATTTTAATCGACGAGAATCTTCGTGCAAAGGTTTTCCTATCTTTATTTCTTTGTGCTACAAATTTAATGTAATTTTATAATTAAAGAAATTTTTTCTCCCAGGTTGCAGATTTTGGGTTGACCAAACTTGCTGAAGTTGGTGGTGCAACCCTGCAGACCCGTCTTGTTGGAACATTTGGTTACATGCCTCCAGAGTAAGCATCTTATATTTCTATGGTTAAACATCCTTTATTTCTTCTTTATTGGTCTAGACTACTAATTTCTGGTTTCAATGCTCTTGGTCCTTCGCTTTTTATTTGCATCTATTGTATGCTGGAAAAAATTTCATCTGTTTAAGCGGTTGCAGATAAGTTATTATTTTCTCATATTCCCCTAAGCTCACCCCAACCACGAATGTATTGAATTTGGAGGTTGTGGCCAACTGCTCACCTGTTGTGTCTTTACTCCCACTCTCTCCCTTTCTTAGACCCAAAATTCTCATGGTTCTGGTTGTAGAGGAATGTTAGCCACCTCCGTGCCCCTTCCTTCTCTCCCACTCACTTTCGCTCTTTGTCATTGTCTCTGTCACGACCCGGCCCGGTTAGCTCGTATAAACGAGGCGGGAACGAAATCGAACATTTGTAACATTTCAATTTATCTTAAAACATGCATTGAATAACTCTAAGAGACTTTATAATACACTAAAAGCGCCTCTAAAATTTTCGTTTTCGAACATACAAAATAGATTTCATATCATTTCATAGTAGTTCACATGTACAAAGGTGGTTACAAAACTTAATAAACATGCCAAACCACCCAAAATATCTAAACTAAGAAAACAAAAGAGGAACCTGTCATCCGGTCCTCTACGACTGTATGTGTACCAAGGTCGATCATCCATCACTTAAGAACAGGTTCTCCTGAAAAGTATCCCAAAACGAGGGAGTGAGCTAACGCTCAGCAGGTATCAATTTACTCTACCAATTTTCAATTTCAAATGCAATAAGAACCAATATGCATACTTGACTTGTATTAAAAGATCATACAAAATAGCCATGTACTATCTAGATGTTTTCCTCCTTATGTGTCATAAGTTATGTATCATATGCTTATCGTTTCATGTCATGCCTATCAATGCCATGTCTTTCATCAATAAACTTTGTATCTTTTTCTTTTTATAAACACCCGTACCGGAGTACCGAAATTGTACTGATCAGGTACATATATTTAATGGCCATATCATTTTCCTTTCTTCCTTTAATTTCCATGTTGCCCCAAAGGGCCATATTTGCTCCAAAGAGCCATATTGTGCCGAGGCACCCTCTTGGTACTCCGTTCAACATGCACAATCCAGAGACATTCAATATTATAGGATAGATTATACAATCACTCATATGTTTCAAACCAATTATATGCATAGATTGTCATGTTGGTTATGACTAGATGAAGATTTCTTTTGAAGAACTTGTGAAACTCTATCATGTCAAAAGTTACATGTCAAAAGTTACTCTAAGAGGGCATGTGTAAAATAAAAGAACTTGCATTTGAAACTATACATTGCATGGCACAACATGTTGGATGTGAAACTATATATTGCATGGCACAACATGTTGGATGTGAAACTATATATTGCATGGCACAACATGTTGGAAGTAAAACTATATATTGCATGGCACAACATGTTGGAAGTAACATTAGAAAAAGATATATCTACAATAACATATGTATGAGGACTTATGAGCTGAAATACATATCAACATAATTAGAGTAATTATTAGAAACATATACCAAACTATTGAATTAATTGGGAGATCCATTGTACATACTTTGAGAATGTGCAAAACTCGTCGTTTGTCTTCTCAGTGCCTTTCTTCTCCCCCTCTCAACAATACCTAAAATGGAACATTGATTATTAATTACTCTCTCAATATCGTTAACCTTACATAATTCCTAACATTACATAATTTCTAAATTTTACCGCTCTTCTAAATTTTACCGCTCTACCATACCCTAAATAAATTTAATTTAGCTTAAAAATTTCGGTTTTGTTCTATATCCCTAATTTTAGCAATATCATTTCTTTTATTTTCATTATCTTGTCATGCCAAAACCTCCCCATAACGTTGTTGATAATTAGGACATGACAAAATTTCGGATTTTCTCCTAAACCTAAAGTTTGGAAAGAAAATTTTCACTATGATCATCATTGAAGCATGCCAAAACTTTCCCTTCAACTATTAAATAATTTAGAAACTTAAAATTTTCGGATTTTCTTTTAAAAAATTTTAGAAAATTTAAAATTTCATCAAATCCTAAATTTTTTTCATAAAAAATCATTCCTAGCACTAGTATCAACCATAGTTGTAAAGAATTTGTCCAAAATTTCAACATTTGGAAAAAGCCCTAATTTACAACTCCAAAAGTTCTTAAGAAAAACTTTAAATTTCAAGGGAATTTTGTTTCTACAATCATCCTATCATCATTCTTAAACCAAATCTTATTTAAAACAAAAACCCTAATTTTGAAACCTAAAGAAAGCTAGAGGAAACTTAAATTTCTTTGCAAGAGAAACCTCCCCACTTCTTCCTACACACCTTTCCTTAACAAAACTCATGAATTTCAAAAACCTTAAATTTTTAATCATGAAAATCTTGGAGAAGAAACAAGATTTCTAGGGTTTAAAGCTTACCTTTTATCTTCTTGAGTGTTCACTACGATTTCTCTTCTAAGCCTCCACCGGAAACCCGCCGGCCGCCGCTCGTAGAGCTTCCGCCGCCCCTCTTCTCCTCTCTCTCTCGCGCTCTCTCGTACTCGGCCGAACGAAAACAAACAAAAGGGACCGAATGAATCGGTCCCTAAGGGAAATGAGGAGTTAAGGGAGAGGTTTAGGTACAAATTACGCATGTGCCCCATGCTCATAAAATTTTCCTTAAGAATCATAAGGGTAAAATGGGTAACAAAGGTTAAAATCTACTTAAACAACTTTCAAACATTTTTTACTCGCAAACTGTGCGGAATTCAACATAGGTTCTTTATATCATTTTGATCGAAATTTTGTGTCGAATTTAATAAAATTTATTTCAAAATTTTCTGACGACATTGAAATTTCGCCTAATTTCGTTGCGGCGCATCGAAATGCGTGCAACGTGTCCGATTGAAATTTTCGGGTTTTACAGTCTCTATCAAAAAGGATGCCTGCAATTGAGGTAAATTTTAATTAAAAATAAAAGGTTAAAATTTGGTAATGAAATTATTACTGATGTCCCTAATTGCTAATTATCATTCATATAAAGTAGGTGGTTATATAATTTGAAGTAGCTGTGATCAAATCACACACATATATTAAGAAATATAGATATCTATATAGACACACGCATCTTTTAAGACATTCTTCAAAACATGTGCCATCTTCAAAGCTTGTGCATAATTTTGCTTAAGAGTATATATATTGATGTTCGAGGTTTCTATGACCACTATTTGTTTAAAGTAGATGAGCCGTGTCTCTAATATATCTTTGCATCATTAGATCATATCTACATTGTGTTGGGATGCAAAATGGAGCTAAGGATTGGGTTCATAATAACTATGTTGGCTTTTATATATTAGCTTTAGCTTTCAGATTGTTTGGTGTACACCTATTAGTATTGAAGAGGAGAAGCCTTTTGTAACCGGAAACTTTAGACTTATTAGGCTTTTGTATGATTCCTTCGAAATCTTCTCTAAAGTAATGGCTAATAAGTTTGGCTTTTATTAAAGGGAGAGGTATTACTGACTGCATCCTAATAACTTATGAACCTATTCATAGTTCGCCAAGATTAAAAAATAATTTATTTTTAAGGTGGACTTTAAAAAATCTTTTGATTGATTGGGATTTTATTCTTTCAATTCTATTTCATAGATTCTTTCCTCTTTAGTTTATATCCTAGAACAAAGAAATTCTTGTCAATGATTGGTACCTTTTCATTTCTTGTTAATTGCTTTATTGGTAAGCAGTTTAAATGCTTTAGAGGAGTTGACAAACTGATCCTTCATATCTCTACTCTTATAATGGTGGGAGATGCTCTTCACAAAATGATTATAGTACTTATCTGATGAGGAGGATTGAGGATTTTTCTATTAGAGAAAATAGTTCTTATTCTAGTATCCAAATTATTGATGATACTATCATATACTGTGCTGCTGATTCCAAGCAAGCCCTTTAAAACTATACTCTTCATGTTTGAATGAGCTTGTGGTCTCAAAGTTAACAAATGCTAAATCCTCTCAGGGTCCTGGGTTTAGTCTCCATCAATTGCAAACTTGGAAACCTTAAGAAATTCTGGGAATTTCTCTTAACAATGAAGAACCTTAAAACCAATTGTGGCTTCTAAGCTTTGATTAATTAAGAGAAGTTTGGCCAGTTGGAAATGCAAATTACTATTCAAATGTCGTAGATTGATTATTATCAATTAAGTATTTTCATCGATTCCTCTCTATTATATTTCTTTCTTCTGTATTCATTCAGGGGCCATTAGGAAAATCAGGTGTAATTTCTTTGGCGATATTGTTTGAAAGGGAAGTCTTTTTTGTGCTTCAGGAATCCTTAATCATAGAACTCTAAATCTCTCTTTTGGGGAGATTGATCTGGAAATATTTGGAGAAGAACTGTCATCCTCTTGATGGTTATATCATTCAAGATAAATATTTTTGGTGGAAAAATGCCGTAGAAATCTTGAAGGTTAATTGTTTTGCACTCATTTTATCATAGGGGTTGAGAAAAGCGCTGAAGCTTTTGTGAAAAATATTGTTAGGATTCCTTGTTTGAAGTGCTATCTTTTATGCTGGTCTTAAATCTGGATTGAGATCTATTCTATGGCCGCTATTTTCCCAGATCTCTTCTGTCTGGTTTGGAATAAAAACTGAACTATTAGTCTTATGTTCTATGTTGGCATCTAATTTTTTGCTAATGCTGAGGATCGTGTGGGATGGGTAACCAGAGACCGAAAGGTTTCTGTTAAAACCTTCTGTAATTTTCTTATTGACGGCGGGATCAGGAGTTTCGTTTGGGATATGTTATAGAATTCTTCTCTCACTCTCAAAATACCTATACATGCCTGGTTGCCTTCCAATTAAAAACTTCCTTGTAAATCCTTATTAGCTTAACATGGTACATTTCACTCCACTACGTCTATTACGTGCAATGCTTCTGAAGATGATTTACATCTCCTTTACAATTTTGAGATTGCAGATAACCTCTGGAGAAGAATAAACTGGTTGTTTAATATCAGCGTCACTGTGTTTCCCTCTTGCGTGTTATCTTATCATTATTCACCGGTTGGACAAAAAAAATAAAAAAAAAATAAAAATATTCACCGGTTGGAGAAAGCTGAATATTTATGCTTCTTTTAAAGTCCTTTTTATTATTTACTTTAAGGCTGCTATATGAGTTATTTGGTTGGTGAAGAATTGAAGAACCCTTTAATAACAATGTCATTATAAATGAGAGGCTCACAATGGTTTTCTTTACGACATCTGGTACAAAGGGAAGCAAATCATGGAAACTTGAGACGACTATGAAAGCTGCTGGAATGAATGATGATCTCAAAAGTTTTTTCATCGGCAAATTGTAATTTTTATGCTGTAGTTATTTATTTGATGTTTTTTGTGGTTGCTTGACTCTGTCTTTTGATAGAACTCTTGTGTTCCCCTTCATTGTTTGCTATTGTGTAACTTTTTCTTCTGTTTTAATAGCGGGGTGTGATATACCCAAGCTATTACATTCATAAAAAATCCTGTTAAGCTACAAAATAACTTAATGTTTTCTAATTTTGGGGGGTAAATTTCTTTGTTCAAAATTTTTCTCTTTATTTATCCAAGAAATCTGTTTGCTACACATCTGCAGGTATGCTCAGCTGGGTGAGGTTTCTCCTAAAGTTGATGTGTATGCATTCGGTGTTGTATTGTTTGAACTTATTTCAGCGAAAGAAG
Source organism: Dendrobium chrysotoxum (assembly GCA_019925795.1). Classification (NCBI taxonomy): domain Eukaryota; kingdom Viridiplantae; phylum Streptophyta; class Magnoliopsida; order Asparagales; family Orchidaceae; genus Dendrobium; species Dendrobium chrysotoxum. The sequence continues at coordinate 3,957,472 of CM034314.1, read as the reverse complement.
CCATAGTAAAATCAAGTTCGTTGATGGAATCAACGGGTTTGGTCTCTCTAGTAAGTCAAAAAACTCATTTGAAATATTTCCTTTGACAATAGTAAGGTTTGCTATTATTACTTCAAATCTTTATTATTATTATTATTTTTTGTTAGAAAGAATATGAACTCTCCATTTAAGATCAATATTAATTACCACTCGCTCAGTTATGTCATTTTGAACTAAAATGCTCAGTTTATAAACTATGGATTTAAATGGAAAAAGAAATGAATCTCTCTAGCCTGTTATTAACTTATTCTTGTATTAATCTCCTCTTTCTCACAGTTTGAGGATGCCCTTAGCCAACCTGATGCAAGGGAACATCTGAGGAAGCTAGTTGATCCAAGGCTTGGAGATGACTACCCTATTGAGTCGGTCCTTAAGGTAGATACTGCATCCTACTTGTAATGTTTTGGTTTCATATCAATTCTACAGTTTAAATAGATTTCTTACAATTAATTTGTGATATCGTTTTATTCAAATTTAATCATGTAAAACGAAACCAATACTTACCTTTACACCAAATCTAACACATCAAAATAAAATGTATTTCTGTTCTTGTAACTTTAAACCCATTTTGTGAACTCAAAAAAATCCCCTTAATGTACTAACATTTGCTCTTCTATTTAATTTCTGTATTGTCCCAGTTGTCTCAACTAGCCATGGCCTGTACCCAAGAGAACCCCCATCTAAGACCCAGCATGAGGTCCATTGTAGTAGCCCTGATGACTTTATCTTCCTCCACTGATGAATGGGATCTTGGTGCCTTATATGCCAACCAATCCATGCTTAATCTCATGTCAGGAAGGTAGCAGAACTCAAATGCCAGCACAATTCATATTTAAAACCATTTATTTTTATTGTTTTACTTGTCATGAGTGGAAGGGAGAATAGCCTCCCATTCAGAGGTCTTGAGTACCAGTATTGATATAAACAAAGCATTTATGTGTAGAATTTGTCCTTTTGGTACTCAGAAAGAGAGAATAGTCTGTATATTTGTATAAAAGATTACATTAACATTGAATTGTAAACATTCTCCTGCTGATTTTTTATTCAGTTAGAAAGTTTTTGTTGATTGATTTGAACATTTTTCAACACCATAGTTTCCTTCATCTATCATATATTGATCAGAGCATATTGGTTTTGATTTTTTTATTTTTATTTTGAGGCAATTATGATTCAGATTTATGATGAGTTTTTAATTAAGATTAGTTTAATTTAGACTAATTTAAAATATAATGTATTTTTTAAATGAAATTAATGTAAAAATCCATTCAATTTTCATTATACTCATCATTATTGTCTTTGATGATATTGTTGATAATCATGAAAATAATGTTAATGATTGATTCTATGTAATTTAATTATTGGATTAATGTAGCTTAGTTTTATTAATACTTTATTCTTATAATTCACTGTTATAAGAGAACTTTTTTAGTGCTTTATTATTTATATCACAATTATAATTTTTATTTGGCCTTTATTTTGTTGCTTTAAAAAAAATTTGGTGCTCGTAAACTTTTTTAATACTTGTTATTTCAATTTTTTAAAAAGTTTTTTTTACAATAGTTTTATAAAGCAGAAAGAAAGTTGTACCAAATTAAGGTTTATATGGGACGGCTTTTTTAATGTTTCTTAAAGCAGTTTTTTATTACAAAAAATTTATTTTTTTTCTATAAAAAGCTTCTTCAAAAATTGTAAGAAATATGTCCCAAATAAAATTTAAGGGGATAGCTTTTTATCATTATTTTGTTTTGCTATTTTTAAGAATTTTTTGTGCTAGAAAATTACTTTATAAAGCAATAAAAAAATTATCCCAAATGAAATTTAAATCTAAATGTTATAATATTGTAAACTAATTGATATGCTGATATTCAATGTATAAATATACAACACAAAGTATCACATCATATTCTAAATTTGAATAGACAACTTCACATATATATTCTTAATTTAATAATGATTTATATTTTATAGGTAATGATTGAAATAGCTATCAACCATAGCAAATGTTAAACTCAATAACTATTATTCATTTATTCAACAAATCTTTTGGAGAGATGTCATTTTTTAAGTTGTGACACATAATTAATTAGCATACAAATCATTATTACAAACTTAAAAAGATCAATTTTTGTTGCTAATCTTGTGTAAATTTTTTACAATGCTTCACTCATATAGAAAAGTCACATAAGATTAGCACCATAAATTGATATTTTAGTATTAAAAAAAGATTTATGTGGCAAATTATTTGGTTCTTATGGTTGGTGACATGACATACCTCCATAAAAGTTCCCTAACAAATAACTAATGTCTCTTGACTTTTAATAATTGATAAGATTGATAGTTGCATCAACCATATGAAGCATAAATCACAGTTAAATTAAGACATTCATAAACATTAGTGAAGTTGATCTTTTATAAGTCAAAAGCTATTCGAAGATGGTTGTTCAGAAACAATTTTTGTAAGATAACGAGGAAAATATTCAAACTATGTTCAAATAAAATTCAAGCATAGCTAAAAATTCTTCAGACTCTGTCTAAATCTTATTTGAATTTTATTTGAACCTTAGTTACAATTTAGGATTTATATAAAGTTATTGGTCAAACACTAGGTTTGAAACTCTTGTTACAAATTCTTTCCTTATTTAAACATTCTTCGAGCCTAATTCGAATCTAATGATCGAACCTTAAGTTTGAATTACTTGTTCAATCCTTTTCAAACAAGTATCCAACATTGAACATGCTATCAAATAAGAAATAAATACAAAGTATATGTTCAAATGAGGATCGAAAGTTGAACATGGGATTCCAACCTTGTTAGTTTTAGAACATAGAGTTTTTTTCGTCTCTTTGTTATTATAACATATGACTATCAGAATGGACGATGAATGCATTGTAAACTAGATAATGAAAAATATATCAATACTAATATTGCACAGGATGTTAAAGATGAATGATGATGAAGAAGTGTCTGTAAGGAAATACAGTAAAACATTCTGAGAATATATTAGAGATCCTTAAAAAGAGAAAAATGGAAGGTTTTTTTTTAGAACGGGGGTATATACCCGCTACCACCTTCTTAAAAGGCGCTTGGCGGCGTAATTAATCCCTCGGCTGATCTAGAAGAGGCACCCACCCTAGTGACCTCCTGGCCCGCACTTGATCGAGCCCCACTTAAGAGGTGCTGTCGCTTGAGAGGATTCGAGTACGGATTGAGGGTTTCCAACCATACTCGCCCACCAACCAAGCTAAGCAACTCTGAGTATTAATGTTATAAGAAACAATGGATCCTTTTTATATTGTAGAAATAATTTTGATCAAAAATAAATTTTTTATCATATTTTGTTAAATAAAAATACATTTTTTTTCATGTACATATATTTTGAGTTTTTTTTTCCTTTGAAAAAAAAGTCTTTTTTTTCTAGTTCATGACTTTTGCGGCCTAGCGACGTGACACGTCTGCGTCTGCGCCGCTTTAAAAATTTCCCCGTTTTCCTTTCTCAGAATGCAAAGCTGACCCTTTTTAGTTCTTCTTAATTCGATCTTTCAAATTTCATGAACTAATCTGCAAGGGAAGAGAGTAGGAAGGAGTTCTTCTGTCTTTCGGCGTTGATGGCGTTCCTACGGCTTCCTCTGATCCTCCGCCTCCGGCGAACCCTTTCTCCAAACTCTTTGAGCTCGCTCAATAGGTCTTCGATCGTGCATGTCGAAAGATTGGATTGATAATCATGAAGGCTGCTTCTCACAAATCTCTCTGTCTCATTCACAGGCATAGCATTGGATCCGTGTCTTGCTTTTCATCTGGGAGTGGTTCAATTGAGATTAACATCTCAGATGAGGAGAGCAGACGCCGTCTACACAACAGGTTTTTTTTTTTAATTTTTTGTGTGTGAATTAATACAGTTCCTTTCTCTGTTTATTTTGGCATTCGCAATTAGTGATTTGTCTGTGGCACCGATTATGCTTATTTGTTTCATTCAGATTGTTGTACAGGAGCAGACAGAGAGGTTTTCTTGAACTGGATTTGATTTTGGGGAAATGGGTGGAGGAGAACATACGCTCTTTGGATGAAGCGAAAATTAGATCTCTTGTTGACGTGCTAGACCTGGTAATTAGATCTCTTGTATGGTATTGGGCTTTTTATGATATAATTGAGCTTATATTTATTCTAGTAAACCACTTTTTATCATATAGTTAAAGTAGCCAAAGGATGAGGCCTTTTTCATTACAATTGGCTTAGGACATTAATCTGGATGTACACTTCAGATTTCTACAATCCGCTCGAAAGGATTTGATGGAAGCTTATTGTAAGGGATTAGTAGAGAATTTGGAAGGAGAAGGGAGATGGGATATATATATTCCAATTATATGCAGAAGATGGAAAATGCAATTGAAAATCAAAAGTTTTATGAAATAGACGACTTACATTATTTACATGAGTGCATGTGATCCCACAATCATAAGTGGAAAGGAGAGAAGAGGGAGAGAATATGAAGGTCACATTCTATTTGTAGTTACCTTCGTTAAACTTAACCCTTACAAATAGAGACACAAAACACTAATGTTCATGACTTAGAGAGGAGGATATCCTCTATTACTTTGCTGAAGGATGTTTTATTCCAAAGTAAACGTGGGTATTAAGCATTTGGATTTAAGCAAGTATGTCATGATTAAGACATTTGTCCTACTATTTTTCTCAAGTTATCCTTTTGTAACAAGTAAATTATTTTGCAAAGTAGAATCCTTTCCTTGTATATTCTTCTCTATTCATTGATTATTGATTATGGGAAAGTTTGTTGATGTGCTAGTTACTTTTGCATTCGAATGTTTTTAAGTTTCATTATGGCATTCCTCTAAAAATAAATTGAATCAAACCCAAAAAATCTTGCATATTCCTTAGAAAATCTATTTGAAGGACAATGTTAGCTATGTTTCTTTATGGAATATCAAATTTCTTAAATATGGTCTGTGTAACATTCCACTTAGAAGACCATCTCCACAAGATTTCTGTTTGATGATAATTATTGTTCAAATGGTGGCAATAAATAAACATCAAAGAAAAATCAAAAGAAATCAAGATGTTAATTGCCAATACAAAAAATTATTTATGGGCTAATCGCTCAACCCGCATAGAGGTTTCTCTTAATTAGTTAAGAGACAATTTTATAAAAGAAATCCATATTAATTCTGGGATCAAATTATGGTTTGTTGGTTTGAAGCTTATTGAGAGAAATTTTAAGGTAATTTATTCCTCCCGTTAGAATTTCTATGACAAAAAATTGTTCAAATGAACCAAGCCACTATAGAAGGCACAATTGATGACAATCGTGATGCTCTAATGGAGCGTTATAGCATGCCAAAATGAGCATAAGTACCACGCTAACCAACCATTGATGGAGATGGAAGAATAAATCAACAAAGGAATTTGCTTTGCAAAGGAATTTAGTTTTCAAAAGAAAAAAAACAACACTTAAGAAAAAGTAGGACGTTTGTTCTAATCGTGACACAACTTCCTGCTGCTTGGCTTTGCTTTGTAATAAAGTATCCCCCAGCTATTTAAAAGCCATATGGTCTGTTGGAAGATATCTTCCTCTCTTAAGTTATGCAGCAGTGTTTTTTGTGTGTATGAAAATCTTAAGGGTTGAGTTTGCTTAAGGCATCGATAGATAGAGTTTGAACCTCATCATCTCTCCTCCTCTTTTTGTCTGTCTGGTTTGTGGTAAAAAGTAACTCTGAAGATTGATTATTCATCTAAGGATCGTTAGATAGGATGTTCCTTGGATCCTAGTTATTTTATTGTCCTAAGGAAAAGGAGACAAAATTAAATAAACGAATGAAAGTCATTCTAGTCATGCTACATGCCTAATTAAATAGAGCAATGATGTGAATTTAATCATTAGATCAAGGCATCAATCAAGCCACAATGTTGATGTACATATAAATCTTAAGGGTCTTCTTATTAGTGCCATTCATTTCATTGGGAAACAAACAATAACCCTCATCCAAGGAGTACCAAAGAGCTACCCAATAAGTTGGCTGGTGATTAGTGATGTAGGTTGTCATATCAACCCAGATTCATCAGAAGGTGATCAATGTCACTAATTGTCTAATAGATAAATTATATATCATCTGAAAACCCTAAGGTGAGATCATATGTTAGAATTGGCCGAACATCTGATAGAACTGTTCTTGATAGAAGAACTGAAATTGAATATGCTCAAGGAGATGTATGAATTTAATATTCATAAACATTTGCAGGAATCTTTGGGGTTTCCAATATGCCTTTTAGTCTTTAATGTTGAAAGTTTGACTAATGTTCATGTTAATTGACAAACCAATAACATAATTGTTTCTTACATTCTAAGTATTTGATAAAGTCTTGAGGCTCTAGCATGGAGTTTCTTGTAGGTGTTTTGTGGAAAATGTCCAGTTTGAATACATACTAATGCATTGTCATCCTTTATTGCCTAATTTTGGGGACGTTTAATTGTGATCAAATAGTGGTGATGGTGAGTTATTTTTAATGTGCTATAAGGTCACTAACGCTTTTAGAGAAGGAAAAGCCATGCTTTTGATTGTTATGATACTTTGTTTTTCCAACAATGCCATGGGTTGAAATATACAAAGTTTCTCATTCTGAAGCTTTGCAATGATTATTATGACTTTCACAGTTTCAAAGAGGAAGCGCAATGACATCTATGCATGACATTTTTTCCAAAACTATGTCATATAGCTTTTGTTGAGCCTCAAAGTTGCGAATTGCTTTAGCTTTAAAATGACACTTTTTGCCATTTAGTAGTGGATGCTAGTTTCTTCGAAAACTACTGAGTTATTATATGAGAGAGATGCTCATACTGGTGTTGATTATGTATGGTATAAGATATAAGAGTTATAAGACTGTTGATTTGACTTGAACTCGGTCCAGGTTGACATGGAATTTTTATGTGAGCTCAATCGATCGAACTCAATTTGATATCAACCCTACAGAACTATTTCTTTGAAGCATGCCCTAGTTGTATGATCTATATTTGTATTGGATGACAGTTTTTTTATGATATAAGCAAATTAAAGTTTAATATATATTCTGAATGCATGCCATTTATGATCGAGATTTTTCTCCTGTAAATTGAAACAACCTCTCGGCAATACAAGGGTAAAGATGCATACAACAACCTTATCTTAGGCTCTGCATTGATCTGAACTTCATGCAATGAGTGCATCTTCTTTATATGGACCAGTAGGAACCTAGATAGTGTTTGAGTACAGATTGATGGCTATGTAAATTAATCGTCTGTCTTATCCAGCTTATGAGTCCCATCAGATTATTCCTTGAAATTTCTTGTCCTTTAGCCAGTTGCATTCGAACCACTTCCCGCTTAATGCATTACTAGCATTTAGCTTTTAGATTTTTAACTATAATCATCATTCAGTCTATGTAATAGTTTAGCCAAAACTACTAAACTAGGAGGCTGTTGACAAGTGTTTCTTGATATTATGCTTAATGGTTGTTGACTGTTGGGAATATTTTACTCAAAACAAATTATCATATAAGTCTTGAACTTGACTGCCATACCTGCTGAGGCAAATTAGGATCTCCCTTCCCCCTTCATTTGACCCAATCATTTTGTTCTCTAGTGAACAGGCTTTCATTATCATTAAAAAGAGATGTTCATCTTTTGCTTGTTATTTTGTCTGAAAAATTTTTAAGCAGCAGACTTAGAAAGTCAGTTATGATTGATAGACTATATGATCTCATTTTTGTAGTTTCCCTTGGTTTAAAAATTTAGTATTAGAACAATAGTCAATGAAACAGAGGCGCAAAACAGCACTCAATGTTTCCATTACAGGTCTCTGGTAAACTAGGAAAGCAGAAACAATACTTCTGCTCTAGAATCTGTCAATACATAAATTTTAGTATATCCTTTTACTTTGAGTGGATTTTCTTACTGCAAACACTGGTTTATAGCCATCTGATCAAAAATTCATCAGGAATGATTTACACAAATGCAAAGGATTGAAACTTTCTTCTCTAGATCATCATGTATTGCAGACTAAATTCAATAAAGATTGTGTTGAGAATTTAACTTCATTTTTATGTGATTGTGTATCAGTTTCTTTTCTAATTTCTGATACTTCTTCATCTACTTAGCATTATAATGATGTGTTGTCAATTCTCCAGGAAAATCCAGATCTGTGGAAGTGGCTCTCCGGCCAAGAACCACCACCTGATGCAATAAACAGCAATACTGTTGAGTACTGAGAGTCTGAAAATTTTTTGATAGTGATGAGTTTCAGAATCATTAGATTTATTTATTTCTTTCTTTTTTTTTTTTTTTTTTGAGCTAAGTGCAATATAAAATTTGATCGACTTTTCATATATTGCACCATTGCCAAACAAATCCTAACTAAAAACATTGGATTAACGTTCAGATGAGAAGTTCTTGCCATATCTGATTGTTTCCCCTTTCTGATTAAATTCATCTCATTTCCAGCCTTTTGCTACCATTTCAGGTCTTCAGTTCTATCCAATCTAAAGTGCTGGAAAATCTCAACAACTATGCTGCTCCTGCAACTCGTGCAGAACCAGGCCAGCCTTGGGTGAGAGGGTGGGATGACAAGAGAGGTCTGGAGGGCGGGCCAAAGCATGGGAACCAGTAATCACCTTATTTACTGGACTTCATAGGAGTTTCCATTATAATACAATAAATAATTCTGTAAGATAAACACAGTTCTTCAGTTGAAGCTGATTGATAATTCTTATGGGATATGCTAAGTTCACTAATATTTATTGAAAAAAAATGATTTTTTGTATTTGTCACAATTAAATTATTTACATAGCTAACATTCAAGCAAATTATGTAAATTAATAAAATCAAAACTTTGACAATTTAATAAATTAAAGCTTCTTTTGTGACGGTTTTTTTATTGCTTCTTAAAGCAATTTTTTAGTACAAAATTTTTATTTTTTACTAAAAAGTTGCTTTAAGAAGCATTAGGAAAGTCGTTCCAAACGGAGCTTAAATTTTAGGTGATGTTGTTATAAATAATAAAACTTGAATGTTTAGTTTTTCAAATTGATTAATGTGAAAGATTTTAAAAATAATAAATTTAGGGATAAATAATAGCCCATAAATTTTCTAAGTTATATAATAATGCAATTACTTTATCTCTTAGATAGAGAGTGTTGCCTTATAAAATCAGTAGCTCTTATAATATTCTTCAGATAGATTTCTATCATTCTTCATAGAACTTTAATTATTGTATGATTTTTTATTGATAATTTCAGTGTATTGTATTGCTCTTATAATAGATGCATTCTTGAGTGTCACACATAGATCAATGAGGCTTCTTATGTCAATAATAATCATCATAGATATGCACAAAAATTGAGACAATAATTTTATTATAAAATATTATAAATTCGAGATATCTAGAATTCCATCATAAATTGCGAGGTTAGGTTTCGTTTGAGATAATTTTTTTATTATATTTTAAAGTAGTTTTTTATTATAAAAATCTTTTTGAATTTAAAATTTCTATGTTAGAATGTTGTTTATAAATAAAAGTTATCCCCAATGAAATCTAAGGCTTCATTTGACACAGTTTTCATACTGCTTTTTAAAACGGCTTTTGAGTACAAAAATTTTAAATTCAAAAATTTTTTGTTCTAAAAAGCTGTTATAGAAAGCAAGAAGAAAGTCATCCCAAACAAAACCTAAGGCTTCGAAATCGAAGCTATGTTTGGGATGATTTTCTTACTGCTTTCTAAAACAGTTTTTTAGTATAAAAATTTATACTAAAAAATTATTTTAAAAAACAGTAATAAAGTCATCCCAAACGAAACCTAAAACTTCAGCTTCGTTTGGGATGGCTTTTTTTATTATTTTGTACTAAAAAATTTTTATTATGAACTTTTTTTGAAAATAAAGTAAAAATAAATGAAGCCTAAATTAAAAAAATTAATATAAAAATTCTGAAATTAAATATAAATTTGATAAACATATGATCGATTATAATGCAGCAACAAGTGCGTTGACCCACCTAGGCTTAGGGTGGTTGGTGAGAGAGCACGATTGGAAACCCCCCATCCCGGGTTCGAATCCACCCCACTACGGCCGCCCTCTTAGGTGGGGACCAATAAAATGTTGGCCCAGGGGTTTTTGGTGTAGGTGCCACCGCTAGGTCGACCGAGAAAATTAATGGACATCGCCAAGCACCTCACAAGCTGAGATGGCAGCAGGCCGATACTCCCGTTCCCCAAAAAAAAAAAAAAACAAGTGCGTTGGGAAATTCACCTCCTCAATATTTTATCTTATACGGTACATCGCTTTTGTATCATCGATTATTAGTTTAATAATTTGGTGCATCTATCAGTCATGAATGACGTCACAACTTTGAATTTTATTTAATTAATTATTTACTTATTTATTTTAAAGACTTTAAACCTTTTCAGCCCCACACGTTTTTTAATCATAAAACGGTCCACATTCATTGAATCAAACCTCCCCTAGTTGAATCCTAAAGGCATGGTTAAATAAAAATAAATTTAATTAATTTAGTTTAGATAATGACGTCATTATTAACAAATCAAAATTTGATTAGTTTTAATATGAAATATTTTTAAAAATATATAAATTATAAAATAAAAAGAATTTAACTATCGATTAATAATATTTATTTATTTATTTATTTTGCAAATAATCTAATTTTTTTATTTATATAAAAGTGCAAAACGTTACATCAATGATTATTATTATTTTTCATTAAGTAATCAGTGATGTAATGTTTTCTATTTATTTTATTGGAATTAATTTATTTAGCATTACTTTTTAGTTGTCCCGTATGCAACCGACAATTTGTGCTTCCTTAGTCAAAGGAGCAACGCGTGATTCTTTTATTTTATTTATTTAATATTTATAAAATAAAATTAATAATTTTAAATATAATTAATTAATTTTTTTAATATAGGGGTTACAAAGTAATTAATGGTGGTCATAATACAATTAGGATTTAAAAATTGTTGTGGTATATATCTAACTAGAGAGCGTATTTTGCTTAGTCTAATCATATCAAAATGACCATTTTAAGAATAATTTGTTGATGTTAATGATAGATCATTTTTGATATTTTTGTCGCTTTGATAGTTGGATGATAAGGTATGCACTCCGCCCGTGGAGGAGCCCGATTTACACCTCTAAACAACCAAGTATGAGACTGACTCCACTCATTTTGTAGGAGATCCGGTATAATCCTCTCCCAATAAAGTTCAAGGCTCAGTTGATAGGCTGGTGAAAGGATTAGAGCGATTTAATCAAATACTTGGGTAACTTTAATGATGCAACTGCTGGCAATAGAAAATCTTTATAGTTAAGTTCTTACAACAATTGAATGGTGCAACATGAAGGTGGTTCACATACTTCTTGTTTGACAACTTCTTTTCTTTCGATGAATTGTGTGATAGTCATCATAAAATATATTTGTTCTAAGCGATCATTAAAGCCCAGCTAGACTTTGTTGAATGTATGACAAAAAGAATGAGAATCCTTCATAGATTACATGGCAAGATTCGCCAAGGTTACACGAGAAGTAATTGTTTTCAAGATGCTTGTTGCAAAATAGTTAAAACAGTTAATGATCAAGGTTCATTAGACTCACCTTATTATTTTATCACTAAAAAGCTTTGAGCTATGATGGTTGAAATACTCTTGAAAATGTCCAATCTACTCTCTATTAAATGAGGCTGCTTTTTTTGTTTTTATAACTCAACAACAATTATCTAATTGTCTTGAAAGATTTGATAGATATTATAACAATCATCATGATAGGGATCAATGGCAAGAAGCTTTAAGAGATTTTTAGGGTAACTAAAATCATCAATTAGATTAATGTCATATTCCTCTTGGTTGGGAGGATCTAGGACTTTCTTATGCTCAAGGCCTAAAGAGACCACTCCTTTTATTTGACCATGAAAGAAAAAAAAAAACCTATATGATAATTCAGAGGAGTTCTTTAACTAGCCAACATCTATCTGCCATATGTTGATAAATATTGATAACTTTAATGTGATAATTTAAGATAAATAATACTTTAATTAGCTAGTGCCATGTATCATGATGAGAACGACCATGAGATTAATAATTGTCAGGTCTTGAAAGCTATGTTTAATATGCAACTTGAAGATTGGCAATTTCAACAATGAATGGTGATATTAATTCCCCCTCCTCTCACAATCAACAATGTTGGCTAACCAACACAAGTAAAAGGATGACAATTAGTGCTATTTGTGGAGTGACATAATTGGGATATAATTAGCATTAATGAGCGACTTGAAGTGATCTATTGGTTGATTGGACCTAAAGCTAATTAGAGTCAAAGTCGATGACAATTTGGCTCATTTGGCTCATTTGAGGTATACCTTCACAAAAACTAATGCTTATTTTATAGTTGTCTGCCTCTTCTCCGTCTGAAACATCTTTAATGATGCCATCATCATCCTAACAATGATGAATACTAGCAAGGTGTTGTGTGACCTTATTGACATGGGCATCTCAGTCATACCATTTCTAATGCTTGGTGGGTTGAATGAGGTTGGATGTGGACCGGTCAACCTTGAGGTCACTCTAGAAGATGGCAAGCACTTTGGGACTAATAACGAGGACTTCATGATGCTTCGGGCACCATTGGTGTACAATACAATGTTCATGTTGAGGCAGCCTCTCATTAGTTTTCTAAATTAGTTTTCCAAATAATGATGTCAACATACAACTTTTGCATTAAGTTCTCAACCAGGGACAACCTTATAATGGCGTGAAAAGACTTGATCACTTTCATGAGGTATTATCTCAACACAATGCTAAAGAACTTGGACCTATGATTAAGGCATGTCAAGAACAAAATATCATTGGCAACCAAGTGTTTGAAGAAGCATGTGAAGTTCCTAAAAACATATTGAAGAGTTTAGGTGCATTTTCAAAATCAATGATTCTTATGAAGGCACTTATCTTTTAAATGTAATAAACTTGTTTAGAACTAACCAAGATGACTTTTCATGAGAGCCCTTTGAGATTTGTGACATTAGTATAAATTTCACTTACCATCATCTTCATGTCCAATTAGAAGGCAACTTAAATCATTAAAAAAAAACGCAATCACTCCGGTAAGATTTAAGGTGCAATCTAGGAGGAAGTGGAGAAGCTTCATGATATCGAATTTATCAAGTCGGCTATGCAAACTTAATGGAACTTCAACATTGCGATGCTCAAGAAACCTAACGAGAAATGAAGAATGCGTGTAAACTTAATAAATACAAAAAATGCTTGTCCAAAAGACTCGTACTCACTGCTCAACATAAACATACTAATAAGCTCTTAGATTAAACCCACATTCTTAAGTTTTCCTTCTTGTACAACCATCTAACCAATTAAGAAAAGATAAAATTTATGATCAATAAAGGAACATTTCTTTACACCATAATCTTGTTCAATTAAACCCACATGCTTAAATTTCCTAATATCTATTGCATTACTCATGCCTAATTGTTAGCATATGTACCCAATTTTGGGTTGTAAATAACTTAAGTTTATAAGCTTAACTATTTCTTTGCCCTACTCATAAAATAAACGAGTCACATATTTACGCATCTCATCTTGATTTGTTGGTTCGAAACTTTGACTTTCAACTAAGAGGTCCTGAATTTCAAGCTCACGTACGTAAAATGATCTGATGTGCGTGTGAATATGACATAATTAGCCTAAATATCCAATAATAATAATAATAATAATAATAATAATAATCTGATTTATTGTAATATGGTGGAGCACCAGAAGAACACACGGTCAAAGAATTTTTTTTTATTGCTTTTTGCAGCCTATTAATTTGAACGGGAGAAAGCCCTCTAATTTTATCAATAAATTATTTTTTCGCACTGGCAAACATCATTTGTCAATCGAGGAAGGTGCGGAGAAGACCAACGTTAGCTTTTCTGCTATAAATCTCTATTCAGTTCTAAGAGCTTCATCACTCGAGCTGTTCGATTTGTTTTAAGAAGGAGATCTGTGGAAGAGAGAGAGAGAGAGAGAGAGAGAGAGAGAGAGCTATGGCTGAAGAAGAGAAAATACCACTTCTGAAACCCTACAAGATGGGCAAATTTAATCTCTCTCACAGGTGAGCCCTTTCTCCTCTTGAAAAGTTAAAATTTGTTTGTTTGTTTGACTGTTTGGATACAAATAGGATTTAGTAAATTTTGGGACTATGGAAAACAGATGAGATCCCTTTTCTCGATCCAATGTTCTGTTGAGATCAGAACTGTAATATGTTTGCGAACTGGATGAGATTAATTGCTTTACTTGTAAATAATTTTCAGAATAGTATTGGCACCACTGACAAGGTCAAGATCTTATGGAAATGTCCCACAGCCTCATGCCATCCTCTATTACTCTCAGAGGACAACAAAGGGAGGTCTTTTAATAACTGAAGCAACAGGGGTTTCTGATACTGCTCAAGGGTAATTGTCAATTTAATTTTATTTTTATTTTTTATTTTTCCAATTTGTTGCAGCAATATAAATTGAATACTGTTCTAAATTTTATATTGTTTAGGTACCCAAGCACTCCAGGAATATGGACCCAAGAACAAGTGGATGCCTGGAAACCTATTGTTAAGGCAGTGCATGACAAGGGTGGCATCTTCTTCTGCCAAATATGGCATGTTGGAAGAGTCTCCAATCATGGTAAAAGAAATAATTCTAAGACACTACGGCTTCGTTTGGGACAACTTTCTTATTACTTTTAAAGCAGTTTTTTAGTACAAAAATTAAGATTTTTGTACTATAAAGCTACTTTAAAAAGCAATAAGAAAGCTGTCCCAAACGAAGCCTAAGTTGATAGTAGCTGATGATTCTTTTGTGCGATTGTTCTATATATTTACACTCTCATTGGGGGCTGGGGGAATAAAAGAAAGGATTTTTGAATGAGGGAGATGAAGAGAAAGGAAGTGATGTGAATTATTTTCTCAGTTTTAAGAAAGAAAAGTAAATGGTTATTTCCATAATTGGTTGAGATTTGTGGAGGAGAAAAGAAGTTAGTTTTCCTCTGAAATGGATATCCTCTTGATATATGTGAGATCTGCTCTTGGATTGGGAGTAATGTAATTATGTTGTTTCATAAACATAAGGTTAGTTTAGATGCTGTGAAAATTTTGCTATAAAAAATTCCTTTCTCTACTTTTCCTTCTAATTGGAAGAGAAATACATTTTTGAGTTGTAGAAGAAAATAGAAGAAAGTATTTCTCTATATTCTTTTTCCATCTCCTCATCTTGATCTCTCAATCGAGAGAAAGTAAAACTTTCTTCTAAATGCATTCTCTTCTCTCTTTTTCTATGCTAACAAT
The DNA here is from genome assembly GCA_019925795.1 of Dendrobium chrysotoxum. Lineage (NCBI taxonomy): Eukaryota > Viridiplantae > Streptophyta > Magnoliopsida > Asparagales > Orchidaceae > Dendrobium > Dendrobium chrysotoxum. Next base: position 3,942,052 of record CM034314.1, on the reverse strand, counting down.
CAAATCGTTAGTTTGTATTAAACAAAAACAGTGGAAAAGAGAGATTTTTCAGGAACTCCAACCCCATAGCTTTTATTTGTAAAAAACATGCTATACATGTATTAATGGGGAGAATTTTTTAGGACAGCTTAATTTGATATGGATTGTGTTTTTATAGGTTACCAACCAAACGGACAAGCACCTATATCGAGTACTGATAGAGCAATCCCTCCCCAAAAACAACATGATGGCACTGTGGAAGAGTATTCTCCTCCACGGCGCCTGACAACCGAAGAGATCCCTCTAATTGTTAATGATTTCAAACTTGCGGCAAGAAATGCGATTGAAGCTGGTATCTATTTATATATAACACATTATTCTTGTGCTAACTTTTTAAAAGCATTTGCATATATTTGCTTATATCTGTATGGTGTTGTTATTCTTAGGTTTTGACGGGGTAGAGATCCATGGTGCACATGGTTACATAATAGAACAATTCATGAAGGATAGTGTAAATGATAGGACTGATGAATATGGTGGAAGCATAGAAAATCGATGTCGATTCGCCCTCGAAATCGTCGAGGCAGTCGTTAATGAGATCGGCGCTGAACATGTGGGCATTCGACTCTCTCCTTTTGCTGATTACATGGAATGTCTGGACTCAAATCCAGAACAATTGGGACTTTACATGGTACAATCATTGAATAAATATGGCATTCTATATTGCCATATGATTGAGCCAAGAATGTCAATTGTTGAAGGTAGAAGGCAGATTCCTCACCGCTTGCTTGCTATGAGAAAGGCTTTCAAGGGTACTTTTATTGCTGCAGGAGGATATGATAGAGATGAAGGCAATAAGGTGGTGGCTGAGGGTTACACTGATTTAGTAACATATGGGCGGCTGTTCTTAGCTAATCCAGATTTGCCAAGAAGATTTGAGCTGAATTCTCCTCTCAATAAGTACAATAGGTTCACCTTCTATACTCCAGATCCAATTGTTGGCTATACAGACTATCCTTTTCTTGATGAATAAGGCTATTCTCAATATTTATATGAGAAAGTAGAGTTAATGTGATTGTTGAAGATGAAAAGTGAGCGTGTAAATCTTCTCTGTCTCCAATTGTTCTCTTTTTATTTCAGTAAAGGTTAAGTGTAAGATCATAGGTGTTAATTCTTGTTTGATGTCTGTTAATGACTGTTGGCTTGGAGGCGTAAGATCAAATAAGAAACCTAAAGAACCTATTAATAGAAATTAAATACTTGCTATTTGATCTTAGTGATACAACTGAAAGGTGTTATTAGAAGCCTCTCTCCTGATGCTAATTGTGTAAGTTCAAGCATAATTCTATGACATGTAACATAGTATTAATTAATTTAGAAGATATTCATTAAAACTTATATGAAATATTTAAAATATAAGTGTAAGACAAATAGCCAAAATATGTAGGAATATGAATAAAAATGCAGGATGATTTTAATGTACAATTTAGAGCAATGATATATGAAGGGTGCATTTGGACAATTTTATCACCGACGCCACACTAATTTCTTATAGCTATGTGGGCTCTGAAAATTCGGGCCCCGATCTCCCCTGCTTCGGGAGGGTTTTAACGAATTAAGTTCCGGGGTAAATTTTCAGAAGGTAGATTGGGTTTGTAGATAAGTCACTTCCCAGAGAATTCGCCCTCATTTTGTGAGGACTTTAGATCTGAGTTCTGATTTCCTATAGGCGCAAGTCCCTATAATTAATTACCCCTCTCGATAGTGAGAGAGAACTTTCGATAAGGCTTGTCGTTAATCAAATATGTAGCACGTATCTGGCATATAGTAGCAGCATAGGTTTAGGTTTTTGAATGTTTAATATTTAAAATTTGAAATTTCATCATCTTGCACTTAAAGCAGAGGGTGGGGGGGAGTGATGATGAACCCGATCAAGATCCCATTGTTCCGTCACCCCGGACCATCGTGGTCCCTAGTGTATTTAGTCAGAGGAGGTAGTCAAGCCAACCTGACAGAAGGATCGTTGTCGGTAGCCATGGATTGCGTCGTCCAAGGGTACCTTCTAGATCTGTGGTGGATGTTTGTCTAAGAGGACAAATTTAAATCCACCTTAGCTAACGAAAGGTTTTGTGCCCTATCGATTATATTATATTGATTCATATCTCAAGAATCTAGTGTCATTGGGGAGCATACGGGCTCTGGTCATAACCGTAATTTAGTGGTGCCACTTGGTTTAGAGGGCCCCAGTCATAACCGTTTACCTGCAGTGTCATTTGGAGGCAAAACCACCGGTTAAAGGACACTGCCACGTCCCTGCTAGCAAGAGACTATTTGAGAATGAATCCTACTGATATTCTCGACCAGATATTAACACTTTGTAAGCTGAAGTGATATTTGAATTTTTCCACCTCGGCAAATTGTTGCGGAGGGTGGATGAGTTTTCCTTTAAATGTTTCGATGGTTAATTCCAATTTTAAACATTTGGATTTTGGGCTTTTTGGAGTCTTGAATTTTATGGGTATTCGGGAATTTGGTGGTGTTTTGAATGCTTGGAATTAACCCCTCCAGTTGAGATCTACATTCAATACGGCCATCATCGGGGTATTCATCGGCAATTTCATTTTTATAGGTGGAACCTTATCGACTTTGTCTACTGGCTGATAGAGGATGAGGTTCTTCGTTGGCTTTATGTCTTTGTTGGTGAATTTTCTTGATTATAAACCTAATATGAATGTATAAAACAAATGTCTCGGCCAACGTCATGACCGTATATTTTTTGATAGTTTGAGCCGTGTCGACTCCTATCTACTCGCATAAAAGGATCAGGCTCGAATTTGAATTTATCATTTGACCTGCGCAGTATCCTCAGATGTCACGTGTGTACTGTAACACGCTAGTCGGGGCTCATACGGGTGTATATTCTTACATGTATATGGGTTAATGTACTTGCGTGTGTGCTTTCATATTTATATGTATACATGTTACAATATGCATCTAAGGGCATTTTAGCAATCATCTGGCACCGATCAGCTGTGCGGGCATCCCTCGTTTGAGTATGTGCAGCATTCCATTTGAGAGCTTATACACGCCTTCTGTCCGCTTGTATGAATATTACGGATCTGGTGGCGTGACATCACATTATGGTTATTTGCTGATATGTTGTGTATTGGCACTGGTAGATGCCTTATATCCACTTGTATTCATGTTACAGATCCGATGACGTAGCATCATGCTGTGGACTATTGTTTGCATTGTGCAAGTGAATGCTCACATTTGTTGGCGGCCATCAGATAGCAGCTTGTGTATGCGACAGGTCTTCTACAGTGATTCGTGGGAGCTTACATTTATACTTGTATATTCACGTGTACACATGATGCATCTTGTATTTGCGTGCTATTTAGTTGCAGTGTAACATTTTGCATTTGTTGTATACTACATGGGGCATATTTGTGAGGGGCCATTTTGATTGGTGTTGACCACAGAAGCTCGTTATACGCACTGCATATTTGTTGTCATAGTCTGCAAAGGCTTACTTTCATTGTATACTGCATTGTGTATGTCTTCTCTTAACTTACATGTCTTTCATCATCATCTTGTGAACAATTTGTCGAACATGTGTTAAGAGTCCCTCGTGATCCGCAGGTGAGTGTTGCTTATGGTTGTATGGTGACATTGATATCTCCATCAGATCTCTATTGCTCCTACCCTTTGATGAATTGTGACGTTTGTACTACAATCCTTCTACTCATAGGCAAGGTATTGTATGAAGGACAGATCTCCTACAATGCTTCTCAGGAGCTCGTATACACTACAAATGTGTTGCTCATTTTTTTTGTGTTGCTCAAATATACTACTTGATTATATAGTTCAAATATCTTTATTATAAAAATTCTAGTTATTTTAAAAAAAATAATTACAAAACTAAAAAAAATAATGAATTTAAAATATTTATAATTTATGAATATTACAAATATTATTATTTTTTTAATTATACAAAAAAAATTGTATGAATTTTTTAAAATATTTTAAATTAAACTTTTTTTTATAGCCCAACTTTCGTGGACAAAAGTTTGCCATCTACTTGACTTATAAAAAAAAGTAAGCCATCTATTTTGGCCATGATTGAAGTAATTGTCAAATAGGTAGGTAATCCTCACTTTTCAATCTTGGCTGGTGGCTCCATGGCGTGCAACATACACTTCCCTTCTATGAATCTCTATTGAATTATAACATCTTCATCAATTGAGTTGTTTGAATTGATTTAAGAAGGAGATCTCCGGACGACACACACAAAAACACAGAGCTTGCACAGTAAGCTATGGCAGAGGAAGAGAAGATCCCCCTGCTCACACCCTACAGAATGGGCAAATTTCATCTCTCTCACAGGTCAGTCCTAGTTCCACTCTAATTTTTAATTTGGTCTGTTTCTTTTACTTCACCTGCATTCGAGGAGAGAATTGAGAGACCTTTTCTTTCTATCCAATCTCTTACATGGTTTTTATTTCTGGAGCTTAGCTTCTCGATTAAATGATCTGTTGACATCAGAACTTTAATATGCATACAAATTCGATGAGATTAATGTCTTTGTTCGTAAATAATTTTCAGAATAGTATTGGCACCACTCACAAGGTCAAGATCATATGGAAATGTCCCACAACCTCATGCCATCCTCTATTACTCTCAGAGGACAACTAAGGGAGGGTTTCTAATTGCTGAAGCAACTGGAATTTCTGATACTGCTACAGGGTAGTTGGTGATTTTATTTGCCGTTATTTAATTTGATTTTTTTTTTCAATTTGCTTGAACTTATTTTTCTAAGGGGCTGTCTGATATCCTATTCTAGGAAGGATTTAAGCAATGTTTGGCTTAAATCCTGAAGCAAATAGACAACCAATGTATCAAAATTTAACAAGATTTAACAATTATCATGCCAAATAATATTCAGATTATAATCCTTTCAGCTTTTAGTAAATTTGGATTTACAGAATTTATTAAGTACTGCTTGGACCTAAATTTTATAATATTGCATGAATTTAGGTACCCAAGCTTTCCAGGAATATGGACCAAAGAACAGGTGGATGCCTGGAAACCCATTGTTAAGGCAGTGCATGACAAAGGTGGCATCTTCTTTTGCCAAATATGGCACACTGGAAGAGTCTCCAATTATGGTACTCACCTGACCATTGCAAAGGAAATAACTCCTCAGTTGATAATAGCTAATGATTCTTTTATGTGATGGTGCTATATATTTACACTCTGACTGGGAGTGGGAGAAGAAAATAAAAGATTTGGAATGAGAGAAATGAAGAGAAAGGAAATTATGTAGATTATGATCTCAGTCCTGAGAAAGAAAAGAAAATGATTTTTCTATAATTGATTGAGAGTTAAAAGAAAATGAAGGGAAAAGTATATTGAGTTATTATTAGACATGGATATCCTCCTGATGCATGAGATCCTTTCCCTTGGATTGGGAGTAATTTAACTCTCTTGATTCATAAAGATGAAGTTAGATTAGATGTAATGAAATTTTTTATTTTAACTCCTTCAGAACTAACCAGCGCACAAGAGAGATTTTTAAGTAATAATTTCTTTTGGGAAAAAACATGCCATACAAATTAAGTACATGTACTGGAGAGAATTTTCTAAGATCAGGTCAATTTGATATGCACTGTGTTATTGTAGATTACCAACCAAATGGACAAGCACCTATATCAAGTACTGATAAGCCTGTTCCTCCCCAAAAACAAGACGATGACACCATGGTGGAGTATTCTCCTCCACGACGTCTGGCGGCTGAAGAGATCCCTCTAATTGTTAATGATTTTAGACTTGCAGCAAGGAATGCAATTGAAGCTGGTATGTAAATATATAAAATATAACACATGCTAATATTGTATCAGCTTCTTTAAAAGCACGAGCGTATATTATCATATATCTATATGTTTGATGTTATGTCCAGGCTTTGATGGGGTAGAGATCCATGGTTCACATGGTTTCTTAATAGAACAATTTATGAAGGATAGTGCAAATGATAGAACTGATGAATATGGTGGAAGCATAGAAAATCGGTGCCGATTTGCCCTTGAAATCGTCGAGGCAATCGTCAATGAGATCGGCGCCAAACAAGTGGGCATTCGACTCTCTCCTTTTGCGGATTACATGGAATGTTGGGACTCAAATCCGGAACAATTGGGCCTTTACATGGTACAATCATTAAACAAATATGGCATTCTATATTGCCACATGGTTGAGCCGAGAATGTCAATTGTTGATGGTAGAATGCAGATTCCCCATTGTTTGCTTCCTATGAGAAAGGCATTCAATGGTACTTTTATTGCTGCAGGAGGATATGATAGAGATGAAGGTAATAAGATGGTGGCTGAGGGTTATACTGATTTAGTAGCGTATGGGCGGTTGTTCTTAGCTAATCCAGATTTGCCACGAAGATTTGAGCTTAATTCTCCTCTCAATAAATACAATAGGTTCACTTTCTATACTCCAGATCCAGTTGTTGGGTACACAGACTATCCTTTTCTTGATGACTAAAAATTTTCATCATACTTAACAAGTGAGTAGATGTAATGTCATTGTTGAAGAGAAAAGTGGGAGAATACGTGCAATTTATCTCTGATTGTACCCTCTGTATTTCATAAAAGATTATGTATCAGATTATATTTTTTCATATTTTTTATCAATATTTGTTAAAAAGAAGTCCCTCTTTATATAATATTGAAGGTATTTCTCTTATGGAGAAAGTGGACCAACTGCTTGATGCCCTATTCAGCCATGAGACCAAGAAGCCCTGGTGCCTTCTTCAACTAAGGCTTTGTTTTGAATAGCTTTTAGCCATTATTTTTTGCTGCTTTCAAGAAATATTTGTAATAGAAAGTTGTTGTTGTAAAAAGCAATAAAAAAAATCTGTCCTAAACGAAGTCTAAGTAATATTGAAAAGACTTTTTGTTACATTGTAACTAATTATTAAGCCAAAAACAAATGTTTTTCATAGCCTTTTATATATGGGATAACTTGATTTTATATGCCCAAGTAGAAATTGGAGAAATATGAGTGTTGTTTGTTTTCTGTAGGGGTGCCTAGAAGTTTGTTTCAAATTAAGCATCATCAATCAATCACAGATCTTTATGCAAATGTGTGAATTAAATATCTTTAGAATTGACTTGAGGCTCATATGAATACCTTCTTAAGTAAACTTATAGCTAGAACAAAAATTTTGATGGGGTGAGTCCAACAACATCAAAATTACTTTAATGAGTCCAAAGCAGCTTAAATCAAACACTCAAAGCTTATTTAGAAGTTTTAGGATAATATTTAAGGGACCAAAATTATCTTTGGATTTTACATGTCTGTAATCAAAACGAGCTTCTTAACGAAAGGAATCGAAAGAGCCCAAGTTCTATCAATTTCAATGTCATTATGATATTTAAATGTCTAAAAATGATCTATGATCAAAGAAATCAATGCGATTCGTCTAATGAAGTGTTTGAAAATTTTGACAAAATATCTCTAAAAAATAAACCTTTATTATTCACATAAAGGGGACTTAAAATTGAAAAGTTTAGAGATTTGTAGAATCCTAAAGCTTTGCCTGCCCATCAACATCGACAATCACCATCACAATTGCCAACACCCGATTGTCGTCACCTAGCTGGCATTGCTTAACTATGATTTCCCGATCTTCATCGCTCAATTATCATTACTCATTGCTCTTGCCTGACTTTCATATCCAAACCATGAACTAACACCGATGTCAGTCATCTGTCACTGTTTCTAAAAAAAATTTCACTATATTTAGAAGAGTTCAAGCAAGCTATCTAGATATTGTAATCCCATCTCTCATTAAGGAGAATAATGTAGCACATGGATGTGGTCCTATCACTAGAGCAAGAGCAATAGCACATGAAGCTCAAGTCATGAATAAATCATGAAGATTTACATCATTTTATGTTGTGTTTTTAATGTATTTTCATGATTATAGTGTTGTAATTGTATATGTGAGACCTTGCATTTGTAGTGTTGATTATATATATATAAAATAGCAACAAGAAGGCACTTAGTTAAATTAATTAAGTGACTCAAGTGTAAAGTGAAGTCGGCGGACAAGGAATTGGCTAGGGCGAGTGGAGTGGCCGGTCAAGCATGATCAAGGATGAAGGAGGGACTAGTTAAGGTGGTTGCAAGTTTGGGATGCCCCTCTTCTTTTCTCTCTCTTTTTTTTTAATTTCAAATTTCTCTTGTGAAACTTATATAAATACTTAATTAGTTGTCAAATGAAGAGATTGGTGTCTTTGGGGACTGAATTTTAAAGAAAATTTTGTTTGTTGGAGCTTCATGGCCAACCAAATTAGGAGGCGTTGGGTGATCCTTCCTAGGACTGCTACTTGGGTGAGTAGTAGGATTTATCTCGTTTTATTTTTTGCATGTTTTTCTTTTGTGTTTTTCCCTATCAATTATCTCTCACTTCAAAAAGTTATAATTGTAATTTTACTAACCTAACCTATCATTTGAGGTCATTTGTGAGAATCGGCCAAACTAGGTCAAAACTAACCAAGTTTTAGTTTCCCTTCAACTGGGAGGCTAAACTCTTCTAAAAATTTTCAAAAAAGCATGTATACCTAGCAGATATCATAAAATTTGATCTCCATATTTTTTTTGGGGTTCTTCCTTACTAAATTTCAAAGTTCTTTAAGCCGAAAGTCATTTATAACCTTCAGTCATAAAGGGCAATTTTCAGACCAATTTGAGAAAAAATTCATGAAAATTTATTAAACCTCCACAAAAAATTATCAAATTCTCTAGATCATAATTAGACTTCCTAACCTTCAATTTGATTTTATTTCATGTCATTTGGATTTCTAAAGAAGAAGCTATAAGGGTTAGAACCTAAGGCTCCAGTCTCCAGATCCTGGCTGATTGCCGGAATTAGGTTAGCCGACTACTGACTTCTTCCCAACTCTAACTCCACTCAAATTTAAACTCCGCCAAACATAGCCTTACTATTCTAAGCATCTTAGAAGACCCTCATCCACCAATTGTATCACATCAAGGATCTAAAGCTCACACATAATAGATTATTTATATATATATTCAGGCTTTGTGCATCTCTTGCGAATTTTTTTTGTGCAGTGCAAGAAAAAGATATCATATATTCACTCTATCACTATATATATATATATATATATATATATATATATATATATATATATATATATAAAATAAAGTCATATTAATATATGGATCATTAAGTAAATAAATTTATAAAAATAAAACAAATTAAATTAATTATTCTTCCGGACGCAAACTTATTACATATCCTAATTTCTTGGACGAAAAGAAAAAGTTATATCTCATTAGTCAATGGAGGCAGGCGCCATATAGACCACATGTGTTTCTCTTCTATAAATCTCTATTGAATTCTAACATCATCAGCGCTTTAGCTGTTCGATTTGTTTCCAGGAGGAGAGCTTGCTTAGTATATCTATGGCAGAAGAAGAGAACATACCACTTCTGAAACCCTACAAAATGGGCAAATTTCATCTCTCTCAGAGGTCAGCCCTATGCCCACTTGAAAATTTAATTTTGGTTGTTTATTTTGTTAATTTACCTCCATTCAAGGAGACAGATTTAGATCACTTTTCTTCCTATTCAATCTTTACATGCTTCTTATAGTTAGAACTTTGCTTCTTGATCAAATCTTCTGTTGTTATCAGAAAAATTAATGTCTAAAAATTAGATGAAATTAATTGCCTTGTTTGTAAGTATTTTCAGAATAGTACTGGCACCACTAACAAGGTCAAGATCCTATGGAAATGTCCCGCAACCTCATGCCATCCTTTATTACTCTCAGAGGACAACAAAGGGAGGTTTTCTAATTGCTGAAGCAACTGGAATTTCTGATACTGCTACAGGGTAGTTGGCAATTTTATTTGCTTTTATTTAATTTGATTTTTTTTTTAATTTGTTTGAGCATATTTTTCTAAGGGGCTGTTTGATATCCTATTTAAGTATGGATTTAAGCAAAGTTTTGCTTAAATTCTGAAGCAAATAGACAATCAACGCATCAAAGTTTAGCAAGATTTAACAATTATCATGCCAAATAATATTCAGATTATAATTCTTTCAAATTTTGCTAAATTTGGATTTGCAGTATTTATTAAAACCTATATGGACTTGAATCTATGCAGCTCACCTTGATCTGTTGGTTGAGAACTTTGGTTACCAACCAAAAGCTCATAGGTTCGAATATCAAGTATTTGAGGTGTGTGTGAGTTTGCCTTAATTGGCCTAAATGTCTCCCAAAAAAAGACTTGAATCTTAATTGTTGCCAAACATGCCCTAACTTTTATAATTTTGCATGAATTTAGTTACCCAAACACTCCAGGAATATGGACCAAAGAACAGGTGGATGCCTGGAAACCTATTGTTAAGGCAGTGCATGACAAGGGTGGCATCTTCTTCTGCCAAATATGGCACACTGGAAGAGTCTCCAATTATGGTACTTACTTGAACCTTGTAAATGATTCTTTTATGTGATTCTTTTGTATATACAATCTGATTGGGAGTTGGGGGGAAGAAAATAAAGGATTTCGAATGAGAGAAATGAAGAGAGAGTAAATAATGTAGATTATTATCTCAGTTTTAAGAAAGAAAATAAATTAATTTTCTATATTTGATTCAGAGTTAAAAGAAAATGAAGGAAGAAGTATATTGAGTTATCATAGGACATGGATATCCTCTTGGATTGGGAGTAATTTAATTCTCTTGTTTAATAAAGATGAAGTTACATTAGATAGAATGAAATTTTTACTAAAAAACTTCCCAACCAAAACATTAGTTTGCAACATGCAGAACTAACTAGTGTAAAAGAGAGATTTTTTAGCAATAATTTCTCTGGTAAAAAACATGCCATACAAATTAAGTACGTGTACCTGAGAGAATTTTCTAAGATAAGCTCAATTTGATATGCACTGTGTTGTTATAGGTTACCAGCCAAATGGACAAGCACCTATATCGAGTACTGATAAATCTATCCCTCCCCAAAAACAACATGATGACACCGTGGCGGAGTATTCTCCTCCACGGCGCCTGGCGACTGAAGAGATCCCTCTAATTGTTAATGATTTTAGACTTGCAGCAAGGAATGCAATTGAAGCTGGTATGTAAATATATAACATACAACACGTGCTATTACTTTATCAGTTTCTTTAAAAGCACAAGCATATATTTTCTTATATCTATATGTTTGATGTTATTCCCAGGCTTTGATGGGGTAGAGATCCATGCTGCCCATGGGTACTTAGTAGAACAATTTATGAAGGATAGTGCAAATGATAGAACTGATGAATATGGTGGAAGCATAGAAAATCGGTGCCGGTTCGCCCTTGAAATCGTTGAGGCAGTTGTAAATGAGATTGGCGCCGAGCATGTGGGCATTAGACTCTCTCCTTTTGCGGATTACATGGAATGTTGGGACTCAAATCCAGAACAATTGGGGTTTTACATGGTGCAATCGTTAAACAAGTATGACATTCTATATTGCCATATGGTTGAGCCAAGAATGTCAATTGTTGACGGTAGAATACAAATTCCCCACCGTTTGCTTCCTATGAGAAAGGCATTCAATGGTACTTTTATTGCTGCAGGAGGATATGATAGAGATGAAGGTAATAAGATGGTGGCTGAGGGTTATACTGATTTAGTAGCATATGGGCGGTTGTTCTTAGCTAATCCAGATTTGCCACGAAGATTTGAGCTTAATTCTCCTCTCAATAAATACAATAGGTTCACTTTCTATTCTCCAGATCCAGTTGTTGGGTATACAGACTATCCTTTTCTTGATGACTAAAAATTTCTTCACACTTACAAATAAAGTTTCATTTGGAGCAGCTTTCTTACTGCTTTATAAAGTTGTTGTAGAGAAATTAGCTTTTTAAAATTATTGTATAAAACAGCTTCCTAGTATAAAAATATTTTGAAAGCAACAAAAAAATAGTGACCAAATAAAAATTACGGTTGCAATCTAAAAAGCAAAGCAGTAAGAAAGTTGTTGCAAACGAACCCTAAGTGAGTAGATTTAATGTCATTGTTGAAGAGAAAAGTGGGAGAATAAGTGCAGTTTATCTCTGATTGTATACCCTCTGTATTTCATAAAAGATTATGTATCAGATTATATTTTTAATATTCTTGATCAATATTTGTTAAAAAGGAGTCCCTCTTTATATAATATTGAAGATATTTCTCTTATGCAGAAAGTGAACCAACAACTGCTTGATGCCCTATTCAGCCATGAGACCAAGAATCCCTTATGCCTTCTTGGACTAAGAATTCCCTCTTTATGGCTATTGGTTTTTTTAAGCTTTCAAAAAAATTTTGTACTAAAATTCTGACGTAGAAAATAGTAAGAAAAATGTTCAAAACGAAGCCTAAGTAATGTTAAAAAAACTTTTTGTTAAATTGTGTTATATTATAATGCAAATCACAATTGAAAATTGTTTTATTTTATATATTAAATATATTTTTTATAATATTTAATATAAAAAAACAATCAAATTTATATGTGAAACTAAAGGACTGATCCAAAACTGTTGACGCTGAGGATTTTATGGTAGTTCTGAGAAATCAAAATACAATTTGAAATCTTATTGTAAACGATATGGCATTAGTCTTGCCCAGTCACCATCATTTGGCACTTTTTATTTATTTTTAAGTGTATAAATAAGCTAAATTTGAGTGAGCCCAATAATTTATTTTGGCTTGATTTTTATGGAGTAGAATATGAGCTGTTAGTGAATATAAAATATAAAACTCAAAATTTTCAGGTATAAAATTTAAAAATTATTTTAAATTTATCTCAAAAATTATTCTAAAAAGTTTAATGTGAAATTATTATGAAGTTAGAATTAATAGTTGGATTATTATTTAGTAATTATGGGCAATAATGTTAAGAAAGAAGTTTAATTAAATTAAATATCTAATTAATTCCTGAATAGATGCTTACAATCGGGATATGAGAGCAGTTCGATTACCTGGAATCGGAAGAGCTGAAGTTTTCCGCCGATTTGAGGAAGAATTGAGGAGTCATCGTTTCGTTTCCGCAAGAAAGACGAAGAAGCCGTTCGAGGTCGCAGAAGTCGAACGACCCAAACTGCTCGAAGATGTAGAGTTTGCTTCCGTCATTTTGGCATTGTGGAAGCCAAAAGGGTTTGCGTCATTTCTGTCATTTCACATCATAGACTTCATCTCTATAAATTAGAGAAGAGATAGAACAGGAGGGAGATCGAAAGCGGGCGTGGACGTGAGCAAGTGGCGGGTTAAGACTCGGAGGAAGAGTAAGAGGTGAGTTTCCTATCTATTAAGTTTTATCTAAATTAAAATTTAGATTAATGTTATTATATACATACATGATTTAATTAAATAATTGGTTAATATGGATCTAATTAGTTAATTAGTATGAACCTAATTAGGAAGAATCTAATTAAGGAGAATAAATAATTTATGAGATAATAAATGTATTTTAAAAAGAGAAATTATATTTTAAAATATCTTAGAAAATATTCTAATTAAATTATAAAATTAATTTGATCAAATAAATGGAAAGAATGTATAATTGAGAGATTTCAATTAAATTACTAATTTTGAGATAAAGGGATTAGAGATATATATTTATATATTATCAAAAATGAGAATATTTAATTAATTAAAGTGAGGAATTATTAAATATAAAAGTTTATAATAAATTATGATTTATATTTCAATAAAAATATAAGGAGTATAAAATTTATTCTTAAATTAATAAAATTAAAAATGATAACTCTTTAGGTATATTCAATAAATTTAATAAATTAGTAGAGAGAGAAAAAGAGCATTTTATGTAATAAAATAATAATGATAATTTATGACAGTTAAATAAGATATAAAATTTTTAATTTAAAATGTTAATTAAGAGAATTAATAAGTAATAAAGAAAGTATAGTTTAAATAAATATATAGAGAGAGAATAAATATTTTTAAATTTAATTGCAATTAGAAAAATAAATATGAAATTAGAGAGTGAGAGTATAAGAGATATTTTTAATTATTAAAAATAGTATTTTAAATGATGAGTTATTAAAATAGCGATATTATAAATGATAATCAAATCATAGTTAAAAGGAGGATAATAAATTCTCTTAATTTAAAATAAAAACTATTTAAGTAAACTTAATAATTAATCAGAGAGAGATATGATTAATTATAAGTTAAAATAACCTTATGAAATCATATATTATTATAGGTGTCATTTTTTATTGAAGTAAGAGCGAGGACATTAAGAGCAAGAAATCATAATCGAGGTGAGTATACATGTTTTTATATTATGGTAATTGTATTGCTTCTAATTGCATTTTAATTATTTTTGCAAATGATTTATCTTACTTTTTATTCTAAATGCATTGCAAATAATCCATCTCGCATATATTGAATAATTTACCATACATTATTGCATAAAATATAAAGTAATGAAATGATTAAATATATGTAATTGTATTGTGCATGTTGACTGATGGAGCCCACCCTCTTATGGTACTGACTGGGGACGCAATATACTCGTACACGTTAATGGAAAAGGTTATGAAAATAGAATAGGAAAATGAGTACATTCATTGGTACTAAATTAAACGGTGGCTCCTAAGACATTGGTATTATTAAGAAAAGATAAAGATACAATATATTTGATAGATATGATGTATGCACGTTTTGATATGAAATGATTACATAGACTTATTTTATGCTCATGCATATTATTTCAAATAACTTGGGTTACTATAATTTAGAAGCTTGTTTTACTCATTAAACTGTAGCTTACTCTTCGTTGTTCTAACATTCTCAGGTATAATTTAGTATAATCAAAATGAATAGAAGAGGTGAAAATGTATATCGTAGACGAAACGCTCCAAATGAAAGGTATTTATGATATTTTATTTTAAATTTTAAGATTTTAGCGGCTCTTTCAGTTTTGAGACAGTTTTAGATTAATTGAAAATTTTAACCTACCGTCTGTTCCCACCTCGTTAATTTGAGCCCCGGGCCGGGTCATGACAAAGAGTGTGGCTGGAGAAAAATTCTTTGGAAAATTGTAGCAATTCACAATGAAGGGAAAATTCTAGAAAAACTATGCAAGTAAATTGAAGGAAATAGCAATTTTGGTGTAGTATTTTGGAAAATAAGAGTAAAAGAAGATTAAGTAAAAGAAGAAAGAAGAATGTAAGAATTATAATGTTTGTCATTATCTTTTATATTACCTAAGTTCAGTAAAGTTTCTAAAAATGGTAATCCAATCGTATTATAGGATTCTTCATATATTCAGAAGGAAGGTTACGAGGTAAATTGTGATGTTAGTATAAATGAATTTTTTTTATATGCATTATGCAAAGTTATTTGAATAATATATTATGGAAACTAGAGAGCATAGGCGGATCCCCCTTTACCTAAGGGTGGGCAAATGCCCACCCTCAAAAAAAAAATTAAATATTTAGAGGGGATATTTTGGGATATTTTAGATATTTTGGGTATTTTGCCCCCCCTCAAAATTTTTTTTGTCATAATTTTATCAATCCTAAGTGATTTTGCCCATCCCCCACAAAATTTTTTTTTTTGCCCACCCTGAAAAAAGAAGCTGGATCCACCCTTGCTAGAGAGAATTAGAAATAATTTGTGTAGTTATTTATAAAAGGAAAATAGTGCAAAGTGGAGACATTGAGAAGGCAAATCTTTAAGGAGGTAAGTAATACAAAATTTTAAGTAAAAAAGCAATGTTTTAAAAACCGGACCGGATCGGCCGGTTCGACCGCGAACTGGCCACAAGTCTGATCCGGTCCGGTCTAAAAACCGTCTCTGTATAGAACCGCATTGAACCAATAAGAACTGCCGGTTCAACCGACCGGTTCAATTGACATGCTTTTTAAATAATAATTAAATTAAAATTAAATAAATGATGTTTAATATTGAAGATTAAATAAATAAATGAATTATAATAAATATTATATGTATTTTAACCAAACCCTCATGAAACATCTTCATGATGGCCCATCACTCCATGTGATCTCTTAACACTAAGAAACTCAAAAAGCTATATAAACAATAACAACAAAGAATATCCAAGTGATGTGGGACTAAAGAGAAGAGTGGAGAGATGTATAAAGCTATAAGCTCATAATATATATAACATCTATACAATTTATTTTTAAACAGATTTTTAATTAATTATTTATAATATGAATAATATTTATTTATTAGTTAATAATAATAAATTATTTATTTATACATTATAAAACAATAATTTTATCTATTTATTAATGATAAATTATTTTTACATAACTAATTTTTAGATATAAAGTTTTAAAATAAATTTGATATATAACATATACATATAAAATATATTTAATCATATAACATAAGTTAATAATAATTTATATTAAATTTATAAATTTATGTTAGAATTAAATGTATATTAAATATGTAATATAAATTAGTAACATAAAAATCAGCATATTTAATCATATGTAAAATATATTTAATCATATAAAACAAAAATTAGCATGTTATTATGAATGTAAATTCTTATAATTATAAGATTTAAATTTTTTTACTCATATATGAGATTTTAAAATATTTTATTTACTTAATTATGTAAGTTTTATGCTTTATAGTTTTTTATTTCGTTTAATTTGTTCTCATATTTGGAATGATAAGATTATTATTAGTGTAATTTTATTAAATTTAATAAAATTATTATTTATTATGTCATCCGGTTCGACTGGTCGAACCGTGAACCTCTCCTTCTTCTGGTTCGTTGTCCGGTCCAGTTTTCACAACCTTGGTAAAAAGTATATATTATTATTATAGACATGTACAATAATTTTGAATGACATTTTGGAAGATAATCATTAAAGTAGATTTGATATTATGCATGTTAATAATTAAGTATTCATATTTAATCAACCATTTGTGAATTGGAATGATGCATATTTAAATTAAGATGTTACATGATTGTTTAAATCTTTTCTTAATTAGTAAGATTTTGAAAAAAGTTCAATTCTTAAAATATTGCATATAAATTCTCTTTATACAATAAATATATGGTTATAAAAATTATGAAATGTCTACAACTATAATAAGCAAGTATGAATTATGAATATATGAATTCTACTGAACATCAAATTAGTAATGATTGACTATAATATGTTACTATACCTGCAATTTTAGGTGGGCAAAAGGGACCCAGTTATGATACATATATTATAGGTGAGGTAAAAGGGACCCCAGAGAATATGATACATGCAAAGCTGATTGGGCAAAAGGGACCCATATATGATACATAAATTGTAGGTGGGGCTAAATGGACCCTAGAGAATATAATATCTGGAGAGCAGGTGGGGCAAAAGGGACCCTTAAAGCAGCAAAAGGGACTTTTATGTTCTTCATTGACGATAATGTTAGGTTTACCTAGGCTCCATTGAACATGCAGATAAAAGTTTAGCCAAATTTTTAAAATACTAATATAGATATTCAGTATCAACTTCAAAGGAAGTAAAGGTTAGAACTAAATATTATTTTATGATGTTTTATAAATAATGTCAAGTTTATTTAAATTTATTATTTCAATGTTTTGAATTTTATAATTATGCAATTTAACTGCTATTTAAATTTACATAATTTATTGAGCATCATAGCTCATCAGTTATTTCATACTGTCTCTTATTACAAGGAAAAAAAGAAAATGTTGATGTAAAATAAGTTGTAAGTTATTTCATTTTATATGCTAGTGTTTAGCTTTATTTGTAAGTTTAGAGTTGAGGTAGGTAAACAGTTCAGCGGTTTAATATTTTAGGATTGTATTAATGGCTTTATAAGTATGTGTTTGATGTAATTAAAGCTTTATATGCTTCTGTTTATGTAGTAAAAATAATATTGTTGAATGTTTTATATAAATATTCAAATGATGAAAAATATCATATGTTAGATGATGAAAATGTTTATTTGTGTGATACTTTATCATACTAATAAGGGGTATTGTGAGGTGTTACATAAAATTTATTTATAATTTTTATCTAAATTATAGAATATATATATATATGAGCAAGCTATATTTGATTAATTTAATAATTTTGTAATAAAATAATAAAGTAATTATTAAGCCAAACACAAATGTTATCCAACAACACCAAAATTACTTTAATGCATCCAAAGCAGCCTAAATCAAGCACTCGAAGTTTATTTGGAAGTTTTAGGATAATATTAAAAGGACCAAAATAATCTCTAGTCAAAACAAGCATTCTCAATGAAAGGAATCCAAAGAGTCTAAGATCTCTCAATTTCAATGTCATTATGATATCAAAATGCCTAAAAAATGATTTATGATCAAGGCAATCAATGCAAGTCATTTGATGAAGTGTTTGAGGATTTTAACTAAACTATCAAAATATAACTAAAGAAATAGACCTCCTTTATTCACATAAAGGTGACTTAAAATTGGAAAGCTTAGAGATATGTAGAATCCTAAAGCTTTTCCTAGCCATTGATACCGACAATCGCCATCACAATTGCCAACACGCAATTGTCGTCACCTAGCTGGCATTACTTGACTATGGTTATCCGATCTTCATCGCCCAATTGTCATCACTCACTGCCCTTGCCTGACTTTAATCTCCTAACCGTCAACCAACACTAATGCCACTCATCTCTCATTATTTTTCCAATATTTTTGTACTATATTTATAAGAGTTCAAATAACCTATCTTGATGTTGTAATATAGTTATCTCTCATTAAGTAGAATGATGTAGCACATGGATGTGATCCTATCACTAGAGCAAGAGCAATAGCACATGAATCTCAATCCATGAATAAACCATGAAGATTTACATTAGTGTGGATTATATATATATATATATATATATATATATATATATATATATATATATATATATATATATATATATATATATATATATAATGGCTAGAGAAGGTAAAGGTGTCAATAATTTTTTGGGTCGGGTTTAGGTCTAACCTAAAATTAACCTGGTTTCAACTCACCTGACCCGAACCCAACCCTGCCCCAACTCGACCTGACCCGACCCAACCAGCTGACCCGGTTGAGTGCGATGGGAGACAAAGCGGGATCAAGCGAGCACGAGCAACGAGCGGGCAAGCAGGAGAGCATGACTAACGAGCACGATAAATGAGTTTTAGGTTGCTTTTAGGTTTTCGAGTTGACCTGAACCAAACCCGTTTTCCAAATGGGTTGACCCAGACCTAGAATTTTCGAGTTGAATTTTTAGGTCGTGTTAAAGATTAACACCTATACAAAAAGGCACTTAATTAAATTAATTTAGTGACCCAAGTGTGGAGTGTAGTGGGAGGCGAAGCAATTGGCTAGGGAGAGTGGAATGGTCAGTCATGCATGAAAGAGGGGTTAATTAAGGTGGTTGCAAGCATGAATCGCCCCTCCTCCTCTCTCTCATCTTTTTTTAATTTCAAATTTCTCTTGTGAAACTTATATAAATACTTAGTTGGTTGTGAAATGAAGGAGATTGGTGTGTTCGTGGACTGAATTTTAAATAAAAATTTGTTTACTGAAGCTTGGTGCCCAACCAAACTAGGAGGAGTTGATTGATCCTTCCTAGGACAACCTACTACTTGAGTGAGTAGTAGGATTTATCTTGCTTTATTTTCCTTAATTTTTTCTATTGTGTTTTGAGAATTAGACTCTTAACAAGACACAATGAAGAAAAAGAATTCATGCAGTCGACCCCACATAGTGGGATAAAGGCTTGATGTTATTATTCTTATTGTTGTAGACATTCCCCACTTCAAAAATTTATAAAATTTTGGTAGCCTAATCCATCATTTGAGGCCTTTTGTGAGAATTGGCTAAACTGACCTAGTTTTAGTTTTCCTTCAACTAGGTGAATAAACTCCTCTAAAATTTTCCAAAAACTCTATATCCATAGTAGATATCATAAAATTTGATCTTTATACATTTATTTGGGATTCTCATTTACTAAATTCCAAATTTCTTGAAGCCCAAAGTCACTTATACCTTCAGTCATAAAGGGGTATCCTCAAACCAATCTAAGGAAAGATTCAAGAAAATGTATAAAACCTCCACAAAAAATCATCAAAATCTTCATATCTTAATTAGACTTACTAACCTTTAATTTGATTTTATTTCATGTCATTTAGACTTCTAAAGATGAAGTTTTAAGGATTAGAACCTAAGGCTCCAAATCCTGGCTGGTTGCTGGAATTAGGTTAGTCGACTAGTAACTCCTTCCCAACTCTAATTCCACTCAAATTTAAACTCCATCAAACTTATCCACCAATTATATCACATTAATGATCTAAAGCTCACGCAAATAATATCAACAGAGAATGGTGAACCTTTTAGGCCTCGTTTGGTTGGGTTATTGCTTATGCTATCTTTTATATAGCAAAACCAACAACCTAACCAAACGAGAAACCTTAGATGCTATCGGAGTAAAGGATCACTAACAAGGGTGTTCTAGTGTGTTTTAGATTCTTATCCAAAACTTGTATCATTTGATGATGTCGTGTGAATCGCTAGAAACATGTGAAGTATATGATGAAAGTTTCAAAAGGGGACTGGAGCAGGCTAGCATGAGATAAAAGATCTTTTTTTTTAAGAGATTCGATTCGAAACTACTATATATCCAAGTTCTAATATTGAAATAATTTCAGAGGTTTTCCCTTCCTTTGTCCATGTCAACAAACAATTCAAAATACCTCAGCTTTTTCAGAACAGGTCCGAGCCCAATAGCAATGATTAGAATCACTTCTTTTTCCATTACATTATTTCAAAAACCTAAGGACTCGATCATATGGATATGTAGAATACAGGACTTCCAATCTTAGAAGGAAAAGGATAGAAACGGATACTCAATTTAAAGTGAAAGTAAGTAAACATAATTCCATATTCGATCTCATAGATACATATAGAATTATGTGGAAAGCCGTATTAGATATCACATTATTCGAGAAACCCTAGATATCATATTGTGTACATCTATGTTAAGGAGCTGACGATGGGCTTTGCTATGGTTTTCCTAGATCAAGGCAGGGACATGATGTCATTTGAGTTATTGTTGATCATTTGATGAAGTCAGCGTATTTTATTCCGATCTGACAAACTGATTCGGTAGACAGATTGGCATAAATATATGACAGAGACATTATTATATTGCATGGTGTGCTGAAAGTGATTGTATCTGATCGAGATATACGATTTACCTCCAAATTATGGAGAGGCATTCAACAAAGATTTGGTACGAAACTGTCTTTCAGTACAGCTTTTCATATACAGATAGACGGACAGTCCGAAAGGGCTATTCAAGTACTTGAGGATCTTTTGAGACTCTGTGTTCTGAATTTTGGCAGCAGTTAGGAGGATCATATCCTACTGATAAAGTTTGCATATAACAATAGTTATCAGTCTAGCATTAACATGGCTCCTTATGAAGCCATGTACGAGGAAGTACATGACCCTTTATTTTAGACAGCGGTGGGTGACAAACAGGTAATAGAATCAACTTTTGTGGATGTCACTATAGCAAAAATTAAGCTGATCAGAGAACGATTGAGAGATACACAAGATAAGCAGAAGAAATATTATTATCATAAACATAGGATGGTGGAATTTCAAGTTCACGATTTTATTTATGTCAAAGTTAGCTTGATGAAGGTGTCATTAAATTCAGTAGAATCAGTAAGCTAAGTCTAAGGTACATTGGATCTTTTGAGATTATTGAGAGGATTGACAATTCTGCTTACAGGTTATTATTACATGATCATATGTTTAATATACACAGTATATTTCATGAATTTTCTCTGAGAAAGTGGGTATCTAATTCTAGAAAGAGATTATTTGCTGATGATGTGGAGGTTCATCCGAGTCTACACTATAGAGAAGAGCCAGATAAAATTTTGGCGTACGATGTCAGGAAATTAAAAAGCAAACAAATTCTGATGGTCAAGGTATAGTGGAAGCACAGGACCATCAGAGAGGCTACTTGGAAGAAGGAATCCGAGATGAGATAGATCTATCCATGTTTATTCTAACATATTTTGATTTGAGAATGTTGAGGATGATATTTTTTTAAGGTGAGTGGATTGTTATAACTCAAAATTTTAAAAACTGCATTTTTACCTACAACAGTCAAGAATTTATTCAAGAGTCATTATAAATACAAATCATAAACCATATTCTCCATAACTTCTCTATTATTGTGTTTTAGTTTTATCATTTTTTTATAATGTTTGGACTCTAGTGAAATTTATTAAGAAATTGACACATATCAATACAAGTTGAGTTTTTTGAACTGTCAGATTTCCATTTTGCAAACCGATTTCACCAAATTTTTTAAAATAAAATGAGCAATTTTATGAATATTTTTATAATTTTTTAAATCTCTAAAAAAATTC
The DNA here is from genome assembly GCA_019925795.1 of Dendrobium chrysotoxum. Classification (NCBI taxonomy): domain Eukaryota; kingdom Viridiplantae; phylum Streptophyta; class Magnoliopsida; order Asparagales; family Orchidaceae; genus Dendrobium; species Dendrobium chrysotoxum. The sequence goes on along the minus strand of CM034314.1, from coordinate 3,919,584 downwards.
AATGAATTTTATACTAAAAATAATAATATTATTATTATTGTTGCGGACTCAAATATACGCGGCGATAGAGTTTAATATTTCCGTCTCAGTGTTGTACGTATATCCAGCACACAAACAGAAGAGTGAAAGAAACACCAGGATTTTTACGTGGAAAGCCCTGAAAAAGGGAAAAACCACGGGGCCACGCCCAGTTGAAAAAGTTCCACTAGTGTTATTTGAAATATACGAGGCTGACTCGTCCTTTAACTTCAGGACGATCAGATTACAATGAGTATCAATTACAAGGCCAAGCAGAGTTTTGACGTCACTCGGGCGTCAGACAGAATTCCGGCGTCACTTGGAAAGAAGTCCGGCGTTACTCGGATGTCGGGTAGAATTCTAGCGTCGGGCAGAATTCCGGCGTCCCTCCGGCACCAGGTGGTGCTCCGGTGGTGTTCCGGCGGAGTTCCGGCGGTGTTCCGGCGGTGGTCGAGGAGGAGCTGTTCCCTCCTAGACTTCTCTTCTCTTCTTCTCTTCTTGGCTTCTTGGCTTGGGTCCCCTCTTAAGAGAAATGAGGGGCTATTTATAGTTTTTCTGGAGTGGCATAGCCCGTAAATATGTGAGGGATCAAGGGCAAATAAGGAGTGATCCGGATGAACGGTCGATATTGAATCCCTTGATCGTGAACCGTTTATCAAGCATTTGAAGGTCTTAATGATATCAGAATTCTGCGATCTTGGGCTCGTTGGATTCGTCTCGTCGAGCCGCTCGATTCGACTATAAGCTCGTCAAAATCGGAGACCGTTTGGTAACTCAAATTGCTGTTTGATACTTCCAACAGCACTTCGGGTACTTGATTTGGACTCGTTTGGGCTTGGATTGAGTCGAATTTGGTGTTGTTGGATTCGTATTTCCGAGACGCTCAGTTCGACTGTAAGCTTGCTGAAATCGGAGTTTAAATAGTCTCCGAATTAATTTTTGAAGTTTCCAACTTGAGTTTTTCCTCGAGATTCGTGCCCGATCAAGATAATTTTCCGATGACGTATCAGTTGCCCCCCTATTTTTGGACGTCAAAGCTTCAGGAGTCCAAAAATATATGTGTCGGCTTTTCACTTTGGCAAAATCGCAAAAATTTGCGTTCCAAAAATTAAATGTTTGCTCGAACTTGATCATAGAGGCCCCGTTGAGCTCCGAAAGTGTCAAAATTGAGTCCGGAACGTCAAAAAATGTGTCCGGGGACCCAAAAAACGTCGAATTTGGACCGTCCGGGCCCGAAATCGGAGCCCGGGAACGCGTAGGCGGCCGAACCGGCCGGCCGGCTGGCCGCTGGCAGCCGCCACTGGCGGTGGCGCGCGGGACAGCGCTTGGGCCCGCCCGAGGCCCACGCCTGTGCCCGCCCGATGCCCGAATGGCCCGCGCCTGGGTCCGCCCGAGGCCCGCCTGAGCCCGCGCCTGGGCCCGCCCGAGGCCCGCCTGGCCCGCGCCTGGGCCCGTCCGCGACTGGCCGTGGCAGTGCCCCGCGCCGTTTGGCCGGGCGGTTTGGCCGGCGGTTAGGGAAACCGCCGGCCGGTTTTATCATTTTATATTATATATATATATATATATATATATTTTTTAAATGTGGTGGGGCCCGAAAAAATTCCGAAAAATTTGAAAAATTTCAAGGAATTTAATAGAATTTTGGAATCCTCCCCCCTTAAAGAAAACTATAAATAGACCCCCCAGGACCTAGTAGAAACTCGCCCCTTCTTCCCTTCTTCCTCTGGCTTTCTAGCTTTTGGCATTCTGAGGCTTTCCGCCATTTTTAAGTAGGTGACTTTCCCTACTTGACTTGGCGCCCCTCTTTTTACGCAGAAGTTAGTGGCTTTCTACCTTCCTCCATCCGTTCTTCCTCCCTTTTTCTTCCTACTTCGGAGGCTTTCCGCAGTCTTTCGTAGGTGATTTTCCCTACTTAGATCTGCGCCCCTCTTTAGCGAAGGAAGCAAAAATGGGTGATCTCGCCTCCTCTAAAATTCCTTCAGAAGACCGTCCTGCGCAACGGTCTGAAGTTCCAAAGAGGGCCCAGAAGGCGCCGAAGGCTGACGATGTGATTTCCACCGTCACTGAGGACTCCTTCATCTCATTTAGGAAAAAGTTTCATTTTCCTAATGATTTGGTGATGAAGGTGCCGGCTAGAACTGATCGTGCCTGTTTTCCTCCCCCTGGATATGTGACGGTGTATGAATTTAGTCTGCGAGCGGGACTACGATTTCCTCCTTCCTCCGAACTGATCGACATTCTGACGCTTTGTGGGGTATGCTTGTCTCAATTTTCCTACAGAGCAATGTCGATCGTGATGGGCCTGATCTTGCTTTTCAGAGACCGCGGAGTGGTACTTTCCTCAGAGTGCCTTTCTCGGATGGGGCGTCTCTTTAGCGATGCGCAGGGACACATTTCATTCAGGTCCAAGTGGTTGGATATCCGCACTCGAGACCCCTCGAAAGGTTGGATTAGCAACTTCTTTTATGTGCAGAATGATTGGGGTCTTCAGGAGAAGTGGGGGAAGTTGAAAGAGCTACCTGTCCCCCTTCATATCGGAGCAGAAGATTTGCTGAGGATACTCAAACTCCTTGATTTGGATGCTCTTTACTACGAGGTGCGTTACTTGAGTAGATATGTAGATGAGGAGTACTTGTTCAAGGTCGGATTATCTACTCAAGCAGGGAGATCACATGCTCAAATGTTGAAGAAGTCTGCTAGAGTTCCAGAAGTGGTCCCCCAAAAGAACCACTCCAAGTGACCAGGGAGCGAGGAAGGTTTGCAGGCATCGAGGAAGAAGAGGGCAGATGAAGTTTTGACAGTTGTTAGCAAAGGTCCCCGAGCTTCTCCATCCAAGTCATATATCCCAGAGGATGTGTTAAATCATCAGTGCATCGGCCGCCGACGGGCTGAGGAGTTGGTGAGTTCTCCTTCACTTCTTCTCCTTTTTTACATTTCTTAAGGAATATATTTCTGATATTTTTCTTGTCTCAGTATTCTGATTTCAAGCTTGAGATGACCAAGACTCTAAACGATTGGAACAAAGAGTTTGTGAAGGTTAAATACCTTCAGGGAGAGTACAAGAAGAAATATGACAGTAAAGTGAATGAGATGAAGGTGGTGGAGGATCAGCTTGAGGGATGCAGAACTGAGTTGGCGAATAAGATCACTTCAGTCTCTTCTTAGAATGAACGGATGGATCGTCTGCATATAGAGTTGGTGGAGGCACAAGCGACGATCAAGCAGCAGGAAAAGGCTCAGCAAGTCCTTGAGGCTGAGAATGAGAGGCTTCAGAGTGTACTGTCCGAGAAGGAGGCCCAACAGTTGCCGTCAGCAGTTATTGAAGAGTTCAAGAAATCTTATGCTTTCAAGATCATTATTGAGGACCACATTCAGGAGGCTCGCAGTCATATTTATGACATGGAGGTGAAGGCCTTGGAGGCAGAGTGCGCAGAGGATGGCTTCATCAGGGGCTTCATGAAGGGTGTTCGGACAGTACATCGCAAGACTGGAGCAGAGATCGAGGGACTGACTCCCAGCCAGGCTTCTGGTGATGCTTCTTCGGACTCTGGTGGTGAAGAGCTGGAGAGTGAGTTGCAGCGAGCTTTTGCCTTGGAGGAGGACGAGGATGATGTTGAGATTCTATAGGGTGTCTTTGATGTAGTTTTGTATCTCTTTGTTTTCTTTTTAGTGCTTGTATATATGCTCGATGTTGATGTTTCTATCTGGTGTACTTGATGTTCAGTGATATATAAAGATGTTGTTGATGTTCTTTTCTCACATGCAAATGAAATTTACTTAGTTTTACTTCAGTTTGGACTTTAGTGAGCTCTCTTTTGACTTGAACAAATGTGAGGCATTCCTTTTCTTTAAAGATTCTGACCTATCCGGGGTTATTAGTGAAAGCATTTGCTTGATACCCTTAACCTGTCCGGAAAAGGTCAGATCAACTCCCTTTGGGATTGATCATCAAATGATTTTGATATTCAAGATATCCTCCTAGGATACTTGACCTATCCGAGGTTGTTAGTCAAAGCATTTGCTTGATGACATTAACCTGTGCGGAAGAGGTCGGATCAAATCCCCCTGAAATTGATCATTCAGTGATTGAGATACAATATAGATTGTGAACTTCTCGAATCACAGAAAAAGAGTTTGGAGAGAAGAAATATTAGCACGACAAAGTGAATATCATATTATTTCGTAATATGAGATAGCAGTTCCCTAGAATAACTTAGGGATACAAGAAAAAAGTTCTTCTATAATCAACACATAAGGGATGTACGAAAAAATTTATAACATGACTACAGGAGAAGATAAAATATAAGACAAACATAACACATAGACAGATAGCAGTATCAACTCCTACTGATAATATTTGCGAAGATTGCCCACGTTCCAAGTTCGGGGAAGCATTTTTCCACCAGCATCCTTCAGTTTGAAGGTTCCAGGCTTGACCATAGCCGCTACCAAATAAGGACCTTCCCAGAGGGGGGAGAGCTTATTTCGCTGAGGGCCTTTTCCAGCGGCTTCAATGCTTCGTAGTACTAAGTCCCCAATAGTGATAGGGCGAGGTTTCACCCTTCGATTGTAGTGACGGGCAACTCTTTGGTGGTATGCAGCGGTTCTGAGTGAGGCTTCATCTCTTACTTCTGGGAGGAGATCCAAATTTGCTCTAAGCTTCTCCTCGTTACTTTTGAAGTCAAAAGTCTGAAATCTGTGGCTAGGAACTCCGATATAAACCGGTATGACTGATTCTGTACCAAAGCAAAGGTTATATGGGGTTTCTCCTGTAGGAGTTCTAGCGGTGGTCCGATAAGCCCAGAGGACATTGGGGAGTTCTTCGGCCCATTGCCCCCCAGCCTTCCCTAGACGTGTCTTCAGCCCTTTCAGGATTGTTCGGTTTGTAACCTCTGTTTACCCATTAGTTTGAGGATGGGCAACAGCTGTGTGAATGAGCTGAATGTGAAAATCCCTACAAAAAGATGTAAAGATCTTCCCGGTGAATTGTGTCCCGTTATCAGTGATGATTTTTGCGGGAATGCCAAAACGACATATTATGTTCTTCCATAAAAATTGCTTGGCATTTGCTTCATTAATCTTCGCCAAAGGTTCTGCCTCCACCCATTTGGTGAAGTAATCTACAGCCAAAATAATGAATTTTCGCTGTCCAGTCGCTATGGGAAAAGGTCCCATTATATCAATCCCCCATTGGGCAAAAGGCCAGGGGCTTTGAAGGGATGCAAGCTCCAGAGCAGGTGTATGAGTGAGGTTAGAATGCAGTTGACAGTTTTCACACTTTCGTGTGAATTCAAGTGCATCCTGTTTCATTGTAGGCCAATAGAATCCCTGTCTCATGATCTTGTAAGCTAACGCTCTTCCTCCCAGATGTTCTCCACATACTCCTGAATGAACTTCCCGAAGCGCGTAATCAGCTTCTGATGGTGGGAGACACTTGAGGTATGGCCCAATGAAGGAGCGCTTATACAACTCGTTGCTGATAATGGTGAAATTTGCAGCTCGTCTCCGAAGTCGTATTGCAGCTATAGGATCTTCGGGTAGCACCCCATCTTTCAGAAAAGACAAGATGGGTTCGATCCAAGACATCTCTCTTGGCTCGTCAATTGACTGTATGACCCATGGACCCTGAATGCTTGGAAAGTGGATTTCCTCGATACATCTTCTCTTATAGATGTCCCCCGTTGTTGATGTAGCAAGTTTAGAAAGAGCGTCTGCTCTTGCATTTTGTTCTCGGAGGATATGTATAATTTGATGCTCCCCTATACTGGCTAAGAGTAGCCTTACAATGCTACAATATTGAGCCAATTGTGGGTTGTGAATATCAAAATCCCCCTCCACCTGAGAGGCGACTAGTTGGGAATCAGTGTGGGCTATTAGGTTCTGGACTTCACAGTCAATTGCTAGTCTTAACCCAGCAACAAGGGCCTCGTATTCTGCTATGTTGTTGGTTGCCGGGAACTTGAGTCGAAGCCCGTACTCAAGGGTAACCTTCTGTGGAGAGATTAATAAAATTCCAGCCCCAGCCCCAGAACTCCCTGAAGCTCCATCGACGTACAACATCCAGCATGGAGAAGAAGGTAAAGCACTCGGTTGTATATCAGATACTGGAACGGTGCATTCAACTACGAAATCTGCTAGTGCTTGAGATTTAATATCAGGTCTAGGCAAGTAGTGGATATCAAATTCTCTGAGTTCTACAGACCACTTAACAAGCCTGCCTGATGCTTCTGGCTTTTGCAGAATGCTTTTTAGCGACAGATTCGTGTAAACTCTAATTGAATGGGCTTGAAAGTAAGGGCGTAGTTTTCTGGCGGAATAAACTAATGTCAATGCTGTCTTATCTGCCAAAGGATAACGTCCCTCTACTTCAGATAAAATCTTACTAACATAGTAGATAGGACGTTGTATAGCATTTTCTTCTCGGATCAGAACCGAACTAATGGCTTGGATAGATACAGCCATATACAAATACAATCTCTCTCCTGGTATTAGTTTAGAAAGTAGTGGCGGGGATGCCAAATACTTTCGCAATTGTTCAAAGGCTTCTTGACATTCATCTGTCCATTGAAACTCGGAGCTACGAGCACCTCTAAGTATCTTGAAGAAGGGCAGATATTTGTCTCCTGAACGTGCCAGGAAACGAGATAGTGCCGCAATTCTCCCATTCAGCCTTTGGACCTCCTTGATGTTCTTTGGCGGCACCATGTCCCTTAGTGCCTTGATCTTCTCCGGATTGGCTTAGATTCCTCTATGGGTTACCATAAACCCTAAAAACTTTCCAGAAGCGACTCCAAAAGCACATTTAGCGGGGTTGAGTCGCATATTATAATGCCTTAACAAGTGGAAACATTATTTCAGGTCAGAGATATGTTGGGTTTTTTCCAGACTTTTTACCAACATATCGTCTACGTACACCTCCATAGTACGTCCAATAAGGCTTTTGAAAACTTTATTCATGAGACGCTGATAAGTTGCTCCAGCATTTTTGAGCCCGAAGGGCATCACCCGGTAGCAGTACAATCCTTTGTCTGTTTGAAAAGCTGTTGCTTCTTCATCAGCAGGATTCATTTTTATTTGGTTGTAGCCGGAGTAGGCATCCATAAAGCTCAACATCTGATGACCAGAGGTGGTATCAACTAATTGATCGATGCGAGGGAGCGGGAAACTATCCTTTGGGCAAGCTTTATTGAGATCAGTGTAATCTATACATATTCTCCAAGCTCCACTTCCCTTCCGTATCATGACAACATTTGCTAACCAAGTAGGATAGTGCACCTCTCGTATGAATCCAGGTTCTAAAAGCTTATCTACTTCTTGTTCAATTGCTTGCTGGCGATCTGGTGCAAAGTTTCTCTTCTTCTGGATAATCGGTTTGCACGTTGGATTGACTTTGAGGGAGTGAACGATCACTTCGGGGTCAATTTCAGGCATATCTGCTGGACTCCATGCAAAAATATCCTGATTTTCTCGTAGAAAAGCTGTAAAGTTTTTCTTCTCATCATCTGAGAGCAGTGATCCAATTCGCACTGTCTTTGAAGGATGCTCTTCAGAGATAGATACAGTAGTAAGGTCTTCCACAGGGGAAGCTCTCTGAGAAATATCTTCGCTCCGCAGATCAAAGTCCTCGATGCTCAGGGTAATCGTCGGACGAGACTTGATCTGCCTAAGATAGCAGGTCTGTGCTATTTGTTGATCTCCGCATACTACACCGACTCCTTATGGGGTATGGAACTTCAGCTTGAGGTGAGGAATGGATGCGATGATCCCAAAAATTGACTGGAGCGGTCTCCCGAAGATGGCGTTATAAGCTGACTCTGACTTTACCACGATGAATTGAATGGAGTGTGTACTCTGTCGAGGAAATTCTCCAAGGACTACCGGGAGACTGATTATTCCTTCTGCTTGTACAGGTCAATTATCAAATCCATATAAAAGACCTGCAGCAGGTTGAAGTTTTTCTCTTGAGAGACCCATGTTGAGGAAAGTAGAGTAGAATAGGACATCTACAGAGCTTCCGTTGTCCACAAGAATTCTTTTGACATTGTAACACGGGTCACCAATGCCTGCGTTTATGACAAGCGGATCTTGATGGGGGGTTTTTACTCCTTCCAGGTCGGAATCATCGAACGTGATGGAATGATCGATACGAGCCTTCTTTGGAGTTGGGTTTTCTTCCACAGTTAGAAAGACTTGGTCGGATAGTAAGGGGCCTCCTGCGATTGTTTTAATTTCACCAACCGTTATCCGGTTATTCACTGGCTGTCTTTGTGGTTGATTCTACCCCCCAGTGGGACGAGCTTCTTCTCGGATAGGTGGATTCCCAATAAACTGTCGAAGATAGCCCTGACGGGTGAGTCTTTCAATCTCCTCCTTAAGTTGCCTACAGGATTCAGTAGTGTGGCCACGACTACGATGAAAATGGCAGTACTGATCTTGGTTTCCTGTATTCGGCTTCAAAGGATGCGGCCACTTCACTTTGTCCTGATCTTGAATCGCCATCAACACATTTGCTCGAGAGGTGTTGAGCGAAGTGTACTCCTTCTCCTGTCGGGGTTCTCGTTGTGGCAGTGGGGGTCTAGGAGGTAGATTGCTCTTCCCTTGCTTTTTCCGTTGTGATGATGAATTATCCATCTCGGGTGCTCCCTTGCGCTTTCCAGTGGGTTGCTCGAACTATTTTCTGTGAGCGTTTATTGCCTCATCTGCTGATATCTGTGCTTCCACACGATGGATCAGATCGGCATATGAGTGAACAGTATCGCGCATGAGTGCCGAATAGAAGGGGCCAGGATGAAGTCCTCCAAGAAAGACCCCTCTGAGCAATTCTGGGTCTACTCCTGGGATTTGTCGAGCCTCGATAGAAAACCGCTGAAAGTACTCTTTCAATGATTCTCCCTCATTCTGACGAATCCCAGAAAGGTGAGAAGAATCCTTAGCAATTCTTCGGTTGGCTACGAACTGTTCGACAAATACTTTAGCCAATTTGACAAATGTGGGGATCGTTCCGGCTGGGAGTGAATAGAACCATGTTCGAGCTTGTCCTTTAAGAGTAGCAGGGAAAACCTGGCAAAGAAGTGCATCTGAAGCTCGTTGAATATGCATGATGGTCCTGTAATGGTCGATGTGCTCGTACGGGTCGGATGTCCCATCGTAGGATTCAATGTTTGGCAGCTTAATGCCAGCCGGAATAGGGTGTTGAAGAATGGCTTCTGCCAGGGGTGACGACTCCTGGAAGTCCCACTGACGAAGAGGTTGTCGTATGCCTCCTGTAGGGAATTCCTCCCGGACTAATCGTCGCAGTTCGTGGCGTAAGGCATTGCGAGGGAGCTCGGCAATGTGAGGTTGGGCTAGCTCCTCAGGGAGGTCTTGAGGAAGGCGAGATTGCTGACTTGCGTGTGGAGGATGGGTAGAACTTGCTGTATCAGCCAGCTCGTTCTCTTGACGTGACTGCGAACGCCTCCTGGGTGGAGGAAGAGGATTCTCAGCCTGAAGATGTTCAATCTGAACAGCTTCGACACGGGGTGGATCTCGAGGGAGAAGAATCTCCTCCTGAGGTGCTAGGGTCGGCTGTCGAGTCTCTCGCAAGAGTTGTAGGATCTCGTTTTGGGATTCTTCCATCTTTCGAATTCTCTCTTCTAGGGAGGGTCCCGAGGTCCCCTCTCCAGGTGCGTTTTGCCCCCCGGGGTATAAAGAGGCAGATATCGGATGTCTATGATTCATAGACTGATTTCTGGATTGATGAGAATGAGAGCGGGAGGCTCCTATGAGGCGACTGCTACGCCTGTTGACCATCGTCGCAATACTTGAAGTTGTGGGATAAGTTTCCCACAGACGGCGTCAAACTATTGCGGACTCAAATATACGCGGCGATAGAGTTTAATATTTCTGTCTCAGTGTTGTACGTATATCCAGCACACAAACAGAAGAGTGAAAGAAACACCAGGATTTTTACGTGGAAAGCCCTGAAAAAGGGAAAAACCACGGGGCCACGCCCAGTTGAAAAAGTTCCACTAGTGTTGTTTAAAATATACGAGGCTGACTCGTCCTTTAACTTCAGGACGATCAGATTACAATGAGTATCAATTACAAGGCCAAGCAGAGTTCCGACGTCACTCGGGCGTCAGACAGAATTCCGGCGTCACTTGGAAAGAAGTCCGGCGTTACTCGGACGTCGGGTAGAATTCTAGAGTCGGGCAGAATTCCGGCGTCCCTCCGGCACCAGGTGGTGCTCCGGTGGTGTTCCGGCGGTGTTCCGGCGGTGGTCGAGGAGGAGCTGTTCCCTCCTAGACTTCTCTTCTCTTCTTCTTCTCTTCTTGGCTTCTTGGCTTGGGTCCCCTCTTAAGAGAAATGAGGGGATATTTATAGTTTTTCTGGAGTGGCATAGCCCGTAAATATGTGAGGGATCAAGGGCAAATAAGGAGTGATCCGGATGAACGGTCGATATTGAATCCCTTGATCGTGAACCGTTTATCAAGCATTTGAAGGTCTTAATGATATCAGAATTCTGCGATCTTGGGCTCGTTGGATTCGTCTCGTCGAGCCGCTCGATTTGACTATAAGCTCGTCAAAATCGGAGACCGTTTGGTAACTCAAATTGCTGTTTGATGCTTCCAACAGCACTTCGGGTATTTGATTTGGACTCGTTTGGGCTCGGATTGAGTCGAATTTGGTGTTGTTGGATTCGTATTTCCGAGGCGCTCAGTTCGACTGTAAGCTTGCTGAAATCGGAGTTTAAATAGTCTCCGAATTAATTTTTGAAGTTTCCAACTTGAGTTTTTCCTCGAGATTCGTGCCCGATCAAGATAATTTTCCGATGACGTATCAATTATATTATTATTATTTTATAAAAAAATGAAATCTAAAGCACTTAAATTATTTCTATCAAGACATTCTCCCTATTCCATTAACAGAGGCATGAAATAGGATTTGTGAAGAAAGAGAGAGGGAAGGTAAAAGAAAAGCTAGTGGTTGACAATCATAGAGCGATTTTCATCAGCCAAGTTGGAAAATTTGCTCATCTCGAGATAAGTTACATTTTGTCTATTTCAGATTTTAATAATTTTATATTTTTAGAATTTTTTTGATCAAATTTATATTTTCATTACTAAAAAATGAGGATAACTTTATTTTGATAAAACTTTCATCGCGTAGCTTTTTAAATATTATAGAGATTGAGATTATGAATATTTTAATTATATTCTGAAAAAAAATTTTGCATGATGATTTTAAAAATGCAACAATTTTTTCCTACTCAAAAATTTATTTTGACATCTAAAAATAATATTTCAATTCAACTAAAGTTTCATAATGATGTTTTACACGATTCTCGTAATTTTGATTACGTTTGAAAATTATGAATTTTTGCTCAATAATAATTTTTGTTATCTGTCGTTACGGCATTTTCGTAATTTTTGAATTGAGTCCAATTATGCTTTAATTAATAAAATGCATTAAAAAAATATGTTGTGATGTGATGCTGGCACCAGTGGACGATCGAGGTGAGATTTTATTATGTCAGCGCCAGTGGGCGACCGATGTGAGATTTTGTTATGTTGGCGCCAATGAGCAACCGAGGTGAGATTCTGTTATGCCAACACCAGTAGGTCACTGAGGTGGGATTCTGTTATGCCGACGTCAATGGATAACCGAGGTGAGATTCTATTATAGAAAGTGTTGTGATGCTTGCGCCAGTGGGCCACTGGTGGTGCTTAATTGGTACTCTGAGATCCTTGAAGTCTTATAACTCTATTGATTCTCAAGCTAAAGTCCAAGCTCTGGGTCCCCCTTATATTTATAAATTTTTTTGAGTGACATGTCCCATAAATATAGAGAAAATATGAAACATTTCATCAAACGACCCGTATTGATTTCCTGAATAAATTGATTCTTCATCATTTAAGTGTCTTAATGATGTCAAAATTAAGCAATCTTGAGCTCGTTGGATTCATTTTATTGAGTCACATGATTTGATTACAAGCACGTCAAATTCGAAGGTCATTTGATCCTCCAATTAATATTCAGAAATTTTCAATTATGCTTCAAGTGCTTGATTTGGGCTCATTCGGACTTGGATTGGACCACTTTTAATATCATTAGATTCATCTCGTCAAGACATTCAGTCTAACTATAAATTTGCTGAAATCGAAATTCGCATGGACCTGAATTTAATTTTAAAACTTTTTAATTCAAACATATATCAAGATTCATGCCCTTCATTATTAAATTTGTGTATATCATGACCTGAATCACAATGGAATATTTTTTTCATAAGTTAAATTAATTTTATAATTTGTAATTATAAATTGTAATCAAATTTAAATATGAAGGAGCTCAACTATTTAGTTGGCTCATATTTATATATAATCATAATTAAGTTCATGCTCATATTAACTAAATTACTTAATAAATAAATAAAATCAAATCAATTAAATTAATTATTCAGCCAAACACAAAATTTTATTATAGGCCTACTTATTAGGAAAAAAAAAGTAAAAGGGCCGTCTATTTGGCTATTGAAGTATTCATCGTATCGCTAATCCGCATTCGTTAACGCAGTTCTAATAGCTTCATCAGTTGCGCTGTTTGATTTGTTCTACAAAGTGTCTGCAGACGAGAGAGAGAGAGAGAGAGAAGAGAGCGAGTACAGTAAAGCTATGGCGGAGGAAGAGAAGATCCCCCTTCTGAAACCCTACAAAATGGGCAAATTTCATCTCTCTCACAGGTCAGCCCTATTCCACCGGAATTTTTAATTTGGTCCGTTTCTTTTACTTCACCTGCATTCAAGAAGAGATTGAGAGTCCTTTTCTTTCTATCCAATCTTTTACTTGCTTTTTATTGTTAGAGCTTAGCTTCTCGATCAAATGTTCTGTTGATATCAGAACTGTAATATGTTTACGAATTAAATAATTTTCAGAATAGTATTGGCACCACTAACAAGGTCAAGATCCTATGGGAATGTCCCACAACCTCATGCCATCCTCTATTACTCTCAGAGGACAACAAAGGGAGGGCTTTTAATAGCTGAAGCAACAGGAGTTTCTGATACTGCTCAAGGGTAATCGTCCATTTTTTTGCTGATATTTAGTTAATTCGGTAGTTTTTTTTTTCTTTGTTGCAGCAATCTAAATTGAATAGTGTGCTAAATTTAATAATTTTGGATGAATTCAGTTACCCAAACACTCCAGGAATATGGACCAAAGAACAGGTAGAGGCCTGGAAACCTATTGTTAAGGCAGTGCATGACAAGGGCGGCATCTTCTTTTGCCAAATATGCCATGCTGGAAGAGTCTCCCATTATGGTACTTACTTGAACCCTTGTAAAAAAAATAATTGTTTTTTTATAATAACTACTGATTCCTTATAGGCTTCATTTGAGACAGCCTTCTTACTGCTTTCTAAAGCAGCTTTTTATTACAAAAAATTTTTGAGAAATTTTTGTAATAAAAAGATGCTTTAGAAAACAGTAAGATATCTGCCGCAAATGAGGCCTTATACTCTGATTGGGAATTGGGGGAAGAAAGGGAAGGAGTTGGAATGAGAGAAATAAAGAGATGCCAATTCTATATTCTTTTGCATTCTCATGTTAACACTCCGAATCAAGAGAAAGTAAAACTTGCTTATGCATTCATTTCTTCCTTTTCTTCTCTACGGTCTCTAAGGATTAGTTTGCATTATACAGACTTAGGCTTCGTTTGAGACAGCTTTATTATTGCTTCTTAAAGCAGCTTTTTAGATCAAAAATAAAAAATTTTGCACCTGAAAGCTGCTTTAAGAAGCTGTAAGAAAACCGTCCCAAACGAAGCCTTAGTGCACCTGAGATCTTTTTTATTAGTCCAACCTAATAATTTCTCCTTGTAGAAACCTTGTTATGCATGTAATAAGCACATGTATGGGAGAGGATTTCCTAATATCATTTTAATTATAGATTACCAACCAAATGGACAAGCACCTATATCGAGTACTCATAAGATGATCCCTCCCCAGAAACAACTTGATGACACCATCATAGAGTTCTCTCCTCCACGATGCCTGACGATTGAAGAGATCCCTCTAATTATTAATGATTTCAAGCTTGCAGCAAGAAATGCGATCGAGGCTGGTATGTATGAGTGTGTAAATGACACATACTAATTCTTCTATTAGGTTTTTAAAATCATATGCATTTATTTGCTTATATCCATATGGCGATGTTATTTCTAGGCTTTGATGGGGTTGAGATTCATGGTGCACATGGTTACATATTAGAACAATTTATGAAGGATAGTGCAAATGATAGGACTGATGAATATGGTGGAAGCTTGGAAAACCGTTGTAGATTCGCCCTCGAAATTGTCGAGGCAGTCATTGACGAGATCGGAGCCGAACGTGTGGGCATTCGACTCTCTCCTTTTGCTGATTACAATGAATGTTGGGACTCAAATCCAGAGGAATTAGGGCTTTACATGGTGCAATCACTGAACAAGTCTGGCATTCTATATTGCCACATGATTGAGGGAAGAATGCTAATTGTTGATGATAGAAGGCAGATTCCTCACCTCTTGCTTCCTATGAGAAAGGCTTTCAATGGTACTTTTATTCTTGCAAGAGGATTTGATAGAGATGAAGGTAATAAGGCGGTGGCTGAGGGTTATACTGATTTAGTTGCATATGGGCGGTTGTTCTTAGCTAATCCAGATTTGCCAAGAAGATTTGAGCTGAATTCTCCTCTCAATAAATACAACAAGTTCACCCTCTACATTGCAGATCCAATTGTTGGCTATACGGATTATCCTTTTCTTGAGGACTAGAAATATTCTCAATATTTGAATAAAAGAGAGAGAGAATACATGTTATCAATGTCCAATTTTTCTCTCCTTATTCTAATAAAGGATATGTATCAGATCAGATCATAGTTGTTAATATCCTTATTCTATTTTGCTTGAAGTACCTATTCAAAATGAAAATTCAGACAGAAGATCAAAAAGAAGAATAATATACCTTTATAAAAAATTGCAACCATTCCAAACCAACCCTCAATCACCAGAATGAAACTTTCTAAACTTCATTTCTCTCTGTCTCTAGGACGATCCGGACACCGCACGTAATAATCTCTCCTCTAGGAAAATTATTACGTCCGGTGTCCGGAGGCGAATCCGGACGCGCCACGTCGCCCGGGCCAGGTGCATCCGGGTGACGTGGCATGTCTGGATTCGCCTCCGGACGATCCGGACACCGCACATAATAATCTCTCCTCTAGGAAAATTATTACGTCCGGTGTTCGGATTCATCCGGAGGCGAATCCGGACGCGCCACGTCGCCCGGGCCCGATGCATCCGGGTGACGTGGCGTGTCCGGATTCACCTCCGGATGATCCGGACACCGCACGTAATAATCTCTCCCGTCTCTATACTCCCAATCAAAGCATTAGTTTGTATGATGCAAAACTATTACAAAAGAGAAATTTTTTAGCTAATCTGACTTAATAATTTCTCCTTATTATACATGATGTAAGTAAAAAAAAATTGTAGAGAACTGTATAAGATTAGCTCAATTTAGTATGGGTTTGTGTAATTATAGGCTACCAACCACAAGCACCTATATCGAGTACTCATAAGTTGATATCTCCCCAAAAAATCGCTCTAATTGTTAATGATTACACTCGTGGCAAAAAATATAATCAAGGCCGGTATATATATATAGTGTCATTGTATTAGTTTCTTTAGAAGAATGCATAGTTTTTCTTTAATCTCTATAGTGTTGTTCATAGGCTGTAAAGGGTAGAGATTCATGGAGCACACGATTAAATGTCAGAGCAATTCATGAAAGATAGTGCAAATGATACTGCTATAGGAATGAGCCAAGAATGTTAATTTTTTATGATAAAAGGCAAACTCCCCACCGTTTGCTTCCTATGAGAAAGGCTTGCAATGGACTTTTAACGCTACAGGTGGATATGATAGAGACGAAGGTGATATTGGTGGCTGAGGGCTATATACTAATTTAATAACATATGAGCAGTTGTTCTTAGCTATTCCAAATTTGTCAAGAAGATTTGAGCTTGATTCTACTCTCAACAAGTACAATAGGTTTGACTTAAAAAAAAAAAATTTGCACGCGGATTAAAAAAGTAGATTTATTGTGATTGTTGGAGAGAGAAAGAGAGAAAATAAATGTAATCAGTCTCCAATTATTCCTTCTGCATTTCAATGAAGGTTAAATCAAATCATAGTTGTTAATGTGAACCCCTTGAAAAAATAAATGTATGGAAGCACTCTAAGCAGTGGCGGAGCCAGAAATTTTTTTCAGCGGAGGACTAAATTTATTTTTTCAAATTTTCTCTCAATTTTTTCATCTAGACTTGGACCAGCATAGGCAATTTTAAAGTTAAAAAAAAATACTAATAATGATTAATTTATCCAATTTTATAAGTTATTTATAAATCATATAAATAACGATTATGATATATTAAAATTAAAAAAAAATTATTATTTAGACTTTTCTAAAACTTTATATATTTTCAAATTCCTATAAAATTTATTTATTTATAAAATATATAATACTAATAATTGTATTGATTTAATTTTAAAACTAACAGAGAAATAATACTAAACTTTTTTATTTTATTTTTTATAGATTTTACGCGATGCCATATGGGTATTGCTTGGTTCACCGTGATGATCTTGATTGGACAGTTGGATCTATATGTAGATTTCAAGATAGCCTGCTTTGTTAATCAATGGCCAAAACGATACAGTAGTTTTTATTCAAGCTTCTTCCCTTTTTTTTTTTTTTTTTTTTGAGGGGGGGCACGTGCCCCCACTGGCCCCCCTAGCTCCGCCATTGACTCTAAGACGGGTAGCCTCCTAAAAAGTTATACTAACAGAATAAAATTATGAGGCCGTTAGGCTAAAACGAACAATATTTTGATAATTAAAAATTTGGGTTTTTACAATTAATATTCTTGTTCAATGTCTATTAATGATTGTTGGCTTATTCTTCACATGAAAGAGGGGGGAAGGATAGAGAGAACTAGAAAGAACTCACATTTTTCAATCATCGCCGATGACTACTACCAGCTATTGTCGTCAAGAACCGCCATCGCTATTGAGGATCAGCATTTTTGAAATCTCTACCATCTCCAGAGTATTGATAAGATTTAACCTTGTTGTTGGATATAAAAATCCACCAGTGGAGAAATCAAATCTTGCTGTTGAGTATTAACTATCATATTTGATTTTTTATACTCTCTCTTTTCTTCAACAGTAAAAAAAGAAAGATCTTTCTATCATTTGCTATATAGTGGATTTTACAATTAGGCTAGGCCCCGTGATTTTTTTCCTTTATGGATTTTCCATGTAAAAAATTCTTTGGTCTTACATTTTCACTGTACGTGGTGAATCTTTATATAACACTGTAAAGTAAAAATATACACTCTACCGACTCAAATTTTCTAGCATGCAATAATTATAATAGTGGATTCTTCTTTATTATTTTAGTAAAAGTTATTGTGTCTTGGATAGAATTTTCTAATCCTCCTCTTCTTGGTTGACATCATATTATAGCTTCAAAATCTAAAACTTCTCATCCCTCTTAACCTTCTTTCACAGCATCAGTAGTGTAGAAACAAAAAAGTAACCATTATAAGGCAATAGAGATTTCAGGTGCCTTAGAAAATGAATAGGCCCAAAAAAACAACTTTTTTTGTACTTTCTTATTCAAGAAAATGTTGGAGTAGCTCCAATGGAAGATAATATTATAGAGAGTTGTCTTAGATGGTTTGATCACATAGAACGGCAGCCTTCCAATGACCCGCTTAGGAAAGTAGACGTATTAGATTTGACTTATGTTAAAAAAGATAGAGGTAGAACTAAAAAGCTTAGTTAGAAAATATTAAACATGGCATTTCTTTATTAAATTAAAAGGAGAAAGGGTTCAAAACTCTTTGTGAGGGACCAAATAGTTCCAACTCTTTTGAGGGACCAATTCCCTCAACTCTTTAGAATAGGACTTTTTTTCCTAACATCCAATATTTGAGTTAATAGTATTAAATATAAGAATATTTTGGTCATTTTTAATTAAATATTTATTAAATATAATTTTTAAACAATTATAATTTTTTATATAATTTTTAAGTAATTATAATTTTTTAAAAAAAATTTATTAAATATTTCTTTAATAAAAATAATAATAATTTTAGTTTTAAATTCAAAAAATTTAGTCATATTTTATAAAATATGATATTTATTAATTTAGAGAAATCAAATGCAAATAGATGTTATTTTCAACTTAGTCACACATATTTTTACCAATCATATTTTATAAATTATGACAAAATTTTTAAATTAAAATTAAAATTATTTTTTTAATTGAATAAATGTTTAATAAATTTTTTAGAAAAATTATATTAAATAAATATTTAATTAAAAAATGACTAAAATATCCTTATATTTTACACCATTAACTTCAACATTGGATGTTATGACCAAAAAATCTCATTTTAAAGAGTTGAGCGATCAAATTAGTCCCTTAAAAGAGTTAGGGATAATTTTGGTCCCTCACAAAGAGTTGAGGGATCATTTTGATCATTTTCTCGATTTAAATGAGAATTTAACTCTTAATATGACACAATGGAGAAAAAGATCCATGTAGCCAACCCCACATAGTGGGATAAAAGCTTGATATTGTTCTACTTATTCATGAGATGCCACTAAAATTCTAAAGACATTATTTTATTCAAAGAAAATTTGTGTTAAACTCCAATCACGAAGCACTACGATATTTAGGGTCTCAAAAAAATTTTAATCTAAGACATGCTAAGTGAACATCTTTCCTGCAAGAATACACATTTCATCTTAAATGCACGTAGATGCCTTAAGCAGATGAGCCCACTTATTAGTAACTCTTCACCCAACGGTGGTCTCCCTTGATTCTTTGAAAGATAATTATGCCACAAACCCAGACTTTAAAAACCTTTGGGAATCATGTTATAATGCTAGAATTTACCCCTCTTCTTAATTTACCATTCAACAAAGATTTCTATTTAAGAGGACTAGGCTCTGTATCACCCAAAGCTCTCTGTGCAAAAAACTCATCCAAAAACTTCATGGTGGAACTCCCTTGAAGAATGATATTAACATATATCCAAGTTCATAAAATGATGTAAAAACTGTCAATCATTCAAATGAACAAATCAAAACACTGATTTATATACTCCTCTCCCGATTCCAAATAAATCCTGGGAAGATATCACCATGAACTTGATCTTATGATTACCTATAACAGCCCAAAAATTTGATTTTGAGTTCGTTGTCGTTAATCGATTTAGTAAAATGTCTCATTTCATTCCTTGTAACAAAACATCTGATGCATCTCATGTTGCTGATTTATTTTTTAAAGAAATTGTGTGGTTAAATGGAATACCTTTAACTTTTACCTTTGATAGGGATATTAAATTTTTAAGTCATTTTTTGAGAACAATTTGGTCGAAATTAAGAACTACTCTCCAATT
This sequence comes from Dendrobium chrysotoxum, assembly GCA_019925795.1. Classification (NCBI taxonomy): domain Eukaryota; kingdom Viridiplantae; phylum Streptophyta; class Magnoliopsida; order Asparagales; family Orchidaceae; genus Dendrobium; species Dendrobium chrysotoxum. The sequence continues at coordinate 3,900,083 of CM034314.1, read as the reverse complement.
CGGTAGTGCATATCATCCACAAACTGATGGACAAACTGAAGTAGTAAACAGAAGTTTGAAAATTTGGCTTAGGTGTCTTTCTGGATAAAGACCTTCCCATTGGGACTTGATTTTACCCCAAGCTGAATTTGCTTATAATAATTACATTAACCGATCCACTGAAAAAATCCCATTTGAAACTATTTATGGCTAACTTATTCCCTACATCTTGGACTGAACTTAATACCTATGCCTAGTCGAATCAGTGCTGAAGCTACTGAAATTATTGAGCACATTCGATCAGTCCAACAACAGGTCTTAGAAAAACTCCAAATGGCAAATGCCAAATACAAGAAAGCGACCGACAAGCACCAAAAAGAATGTTATTTTCAAGAAGGAGATTTAATTATGGCTTACTTTCAATGACAACGCTTTCCCATTGGCACCATACTTATCAACGACAAGTGGCACAGCCCGGCGCAAAATTTTCCATGGAGCCATGACGCATAGCTCACAGCACGGTGCGCGCCATTTTGAATATGGCACAAAATAAAAAAGAATTATAAAAATCTTTATATTGATCTTATTTTAGAGTATCAATCAAGTTGGATAAGGCTTGATTTAATATGTTTGTGGTCCAAAGTCCAAACTATTAAAGTGAGCTTCAAGTTCATCCAAAATTTTTACTAAAATAAAGTCTAATAAAACCTAACTAAATTATTTTAATCATATCAAATAATTTTAAAATTAATTATTACATTATTTTAGAAACTAAAATATATAAATAGTAAAAACTATTTATAATAATATTAAAAAATCCTTAAAATTCAAATTGAATGCTTCGTGCCCCATTGCGCGCGACGTGGCGCAAATGGCGAGCACCAACTTGAACATGTGTGCCGCGTCATGCAACTAGCGCTGTAGTGCGTAGCACTGCGCCGCGCCATGTGCCATGGCGTGCGCCATTTTGCGTCATTGACAAGTATGGTTGGCACATTTGGCAAATTAAGCTGAAAGAAATTTAGTCCTTTCCGAATCATTCAAAATTGGTGACAAATGCTTATCTATTGGATCTCCCATCAATGAGTTAGAATCTCTCCTGTGTTTGATATTGCTGATCTTACTACATATGAATAAGAGCCGATTGATTATGTGGACATAAATACTTTTCCCCTTAATGTTCAAGTTCAGACCAGTGATGATCTTATCGATGATGTTGTGAATATCTGTACTATTCATACATGAAATGGGGCGCACCGCCGATTCTTGGTTAAATAGAGTGGACGTCCTTTGACTGACTGTTCTTGGATTGAAGCTAAGTTATAGCTTTTTCGTCCTGATATCTACCAGTGTATTACTGAGGCATTCTTATTAGGAGATAATATTCTTCCACCATGAGAAAACTGATATAGTCAAGAATTTATATTTTATGAATTTTACTTTTTTTGAACGCTATGTATTTTATTTTATATTGCCCTATGATGAAAAAGTGGAGGGTTGCGTTAGGTAGTCGACAGCCAGCGTAAAACTTGTCGAATAATAATGACATGAATCCTTTAAGAAATTGTGTTAATGCTAGGGCGTCCCCTGGAAGCGACGTGTTGTATGGCCTGAATACAGCGACAAGTGTGCAAGGGCCGCTGCACCGCCGCCCGGGTGCAGTGTTAAATAGGCAAGGGTTACCACATCAAGGACGGATGTGGGCAAAGAAGCTAGTCCATGAAACTAAAATTAGGATAGGAACTTGGAATATAGGTTCCCTTACAGGAAAATTAATGAAATTAATAGATATTATGATTCATAGGAAGATAAATATTCTGTGCATTCAGGAAACTAAATGGGTTGGAGAGAAGGCTAAGGAGATTGATAGTTTATGATTTTAACTTTGGTATTCGGGTAGGAGTCGTACTAGAAATGGTGTAGGTGTGATTTTAGATAAGAGTTTGAAGGATAATGTTATAAATATTAATAGAATTGGAGATAGAATTATAGTTTTAAAGACTATTGTTGATGCTAAGATTGTTAACATTATAAGTGCTTATGCTCCTCAAGTGGGTTTGGATATGGATTCAAAATTAAAATTTTGGAATGACTTAGAAGAATTAATACAAAAGATACATCTTGAAGAAAGAGTTTTTATTGGAGGAGATTTAAATGGACATGTTGGTAGAGAGGTAGATGATTTTAAAAGCATCCATGGTGGCCATGGGTTTGGAACGACAAATGAAGGTGGTAAGTCCATATTAGATTTTTGTTTAGCTTATGATTTTTTAATTGCTAATACATTATTTAAGAAAAGGAATGAGCATCTCATTACTTATAAAAATGGATATAGTACAACTCAGATTGATTATTTTCTTATAAGGAAATTAGATCGTTTAGATTGCAAAGATTGTAAAGTTATTCCGAGTGAAAACTTATGTACCCAACATCGTTTATTAGTTTTGGACTTGAAGATAATGGGGAAGAAATTAAAAAATAAAGTAAAACATTTTCCTAGGATTAGATGGGGGCATTTAAAGAATATTAACAAAAATATTTTTGAGAGTAAGATTTTAGATCTTAAGATTTTGTCTGTGCATGAGGATGCTAATGTTATGTGGGAAAAAGTGGCTAGTAATATTAAGAATATTACAAAAGATGTGCTTGGAGTTTCAAAGGGAAAAGCTCCTAATAGTAAAAATAGTTGGTAGTTGAATCCAAATGTGCAAGAAAAGATTAAAAATAAGAAGATTTGTTATAAAATTGGTTTAATTGTAAAAATTTTGATAATTGGAAATTATATAAAGAGGCACGTAAGGAATCTAAGAAAGCAATATGTGATGCAAAGAGTTTAGCTTTTAGTGATTTATATAATAGATTAGATACTAAGGAGGGAGAAAGATATATGTATAAGCTAGCCAAATAAAGAGATAGGAGTAGTAAGGATTTAGTTTAAGTGAAGTGTATTAAGGATGAAGATCAAAAAGTACTTTTTTTAGAAGAAGATATTCAACAAAGGTGGATGAGATATTTTGCTAAACTTTTTAATGAAGAATGTGAAAATAAAATTGACTGTAGTGACCTTAGCACCTTAAATGAAAATAAAGATTTCTGTTTTTATCGGCGTATTAGTAAAACCGAAGTTAGAGAGGCTTTAAAGAAAATGAAGGGTGGAAAAGCTGTTGGACCTGATGATATTCCAATAGAGGTGTGGAAATGCTTAGGAGATGAAGGAATTTCTTGGCTTACTAAACTTTTTAATACTATTTTGAAGACTAAAAAGATGCCAGATGAGTGGAGAATGAGTGTGTTAATCCTTATTTTTAAGAATAAAGGTGATGCACAAGATTGTGCGAATTATAGAGGAATTAAGTTAATGTGTCATACTTTAAAACTATGGGAACGAGTTATGGAGCATAGGTTGCGGCGTGATACTAATGTTTCTCAAAATCAATTTGGATTTATGCCGGGTAGGTCTACTATGGAAGCCATACATTTATTAAGAGGTTTGATGGAGAAATATAGAGAGAATAAGGAGGATTTACATATGATATTTATTGATTTAGAAAAAGCATATGATAAAGTTCCAAGAGAAGTGCTATGGAGAGTTCTTGAAAAGAAAGAAGTTAATAACGCTTATATTCAAATCATTAAAGATATGTATGCAGGAGCTATTACTTGTGTTCAAACACAAGGTGGTTTGACCAAGTATTTTCCTATTTCGATTTGATTACACCAAGGATCAGCCTTAAGCCCATATCTTTTTGCTTTAGTCATCGATGTTCTCACTAGACATTTGCAAGAGGATGTACCTTGGTGTATGCTTTTTGCTGATGATATCCTTCTTGTTGATAAGACTAGAGAGGGAGTTGAAGGTAAACTAGAATTGTGGAGGTCAACCTTAGAGTCTAAAGGTTTTCGCTTGAGTAGACCTAAAACGGAATATATGGAGTGTAATTTTAGTAATAATAGACCTAGTGAGGGCATTGTGACTTTGGCCGATCAAGTCATTAATAAGAGTACACGTTTTAGATATCTTGGATCTATTGTTCAGAGTGATGGTGATATAGATGGGGATATTATCAGTAGAATCCAAGTTGGATGGTTGAAGTGGAGGAATGCATCGGGCTTATTGTGTGATAGAAAAGTACCCCTCAAACTTAAGGGAAAATTCTATAAGATGGTGGTGAGACCTGCAATGCTTTATGGTGCTGAATGTTGGCCATTAAAAGAGAAGCATAATTCTAAGTTAAGTGTTGCAGAGATGAGGATGCTCAGGTGGATGAGTGGCTTTACCCTTAGAGATAGGATACGAAATGAGCATATTCGTGAAAAGGTTGGAGTAGCTCCAGTGGAAGATAAGATTAGAGAGAGTCGCCTTAGATGGTTTGGTCACGTAAAATGGCGGCCTCCCGATGACCCGGTTAGGAAAGTAGAGGTCTTAGATTTGACTTATGTTAAGAAAGGTAGAGGTAGACCTAAAAAGACTTGGTTAGAAAATATTAGAAATGATCTTTCTTTATTAGATTTAAACGAGAATTTGACTTTTAATAGGACACAATGGAGAAAAAGGATTCATATAGCCGACCCCACGTAGTGGGATAAAGGCTTGATGTTGTTATTGTTGTTGTTGCCCTATTATGAAAAATAACCCATGATCATACTGGGTTCAATGCTCTCAGGTGGTTCACACAATTATCCTTTCACTTTGATCATGCTTCCTTACTCCTTGGTGGCTGGTTTGGTATTAAAATAAGGGTTGTTTTTCCTTATTGGGCTTGGCCCATTTCTCCCCTTAGGTTAGTGGCTGCTTCAATTCTTCCCCTTGCTTTCTATTCGGTGTCCCTGCTGGCTGTTCAATTTCTCTTATTGATTTCAGTGCAAGATGTTTTAGCTTCTCCTTTAATGAGCTGATTTGAATGGTTCTTATTGGCTGTATTGAAGGTACATTTATGTGAGCAAATAAATATTTTTTTCCCCTCCTATATATAGTGGCTGATTCTCTATTGAGGAGTTTTTGGAGAAATAAAATTTAAACCTGTGAGTTTCTTCTTAGCTTACGAGCTGATCTTCTCCCAAATCTCTATTACTTCCTCTATGGTTTCTTTCTACTTCTTCCCTCCACAGTTTTTCCTTCCACCAATATCTTCCTTCTCTAAATATTGTGAGTTGTGTGGTGGTGTTGTGCCCTGTTCTATTGGTATTTGCTTGAGGACTGCAGACTTATAATGAATCAATATTTCAATGGTGGATCACTGGTTAGATCTTTCCTTTGAGCACATTTTCCTAATTTTGTGAGTTGCATGTGAGATGACCAATAGTGATAGTTCTGAGGGTTTTTATAATTTATATGTTTTTATATTTTATTTCTTACGAGATTTCCTAATCATTTTCTCCCGTTTGTTTCCTACTAAGTTTCTTTCTGCTAGTGTTTACTTACATTTTATTGAAAGAAAGTTCTGTTTTTTTTTTTTTTTTGAAAGAAAGTTCTTAACTGCATGCTTAGTGTTCTCCTAAAAGATTTTAGATCCTAGGTTGCATCACCATATAGGGCTAGCAGGTTCACCTCCTCTCCTATTTAAAGTAATTGGAAGTAGTTTGAGCTTTCTGAAAAAAAGAAACTCAAAGAAATAAGCTAAAAGGCACACAATGTTGGATCTCTTGCCCTATAAACTCTATTGAATCTGCACATAAACAACAGAAAGGCAGCAATTTCAATATATGATCGGCTAATCTTTTTAAGACATTATTTTGTCCACCTGCATTTAACTCTCTGAATTGAGGCGTTTCCTCTTTAAAATAGGCCAAAAAATACCCTCATCAAAGTCACAGGAGTACAAAATAAGCCAACACAATTAATAAAATAATTCTAGTATAAATTTAGGATACCAAACCTGCTTCGTGTGACTTCCCTAACCATCAGCGTTCGGTTTCAATTCCCCTTGCATCTCCGCCATCATCTTTGATCTGTACTCATAGCGGTTGGCAAAGAACAGAAAAGCAGAGAAATTTATCAGGCTCAACACAGCCAGAAGCCAGTACAAGTAATCGAATCTTCCAGTATTTATGTTCTGTGATAACCAAGATGGGCGTCCTCCATCCTCATTTCCTGTCACTGATCTTACAATGTTGTTTAATATGGTGGCAACAAAGCAGCCCAATCCTCCAGCAATGGCAGCATAAGCAGACCCAATACTCCTCATAGCATCAGGAGCCTCCTGATAAAGGAATTCAAGAAGACCGACAATGCAGAAGACCTCAGCTATTCCAATAAGACAGTATTGAATCAGCAACCAGTAAGCACTCAAATTAGGCATTGGAGTCAAGAAAAGAGCCTCATATCCATGCTTGATGGCATAGTTTCTTCGATACGTCTCGAAAAGACCAGCCCATGCTGCGGAGAGTATAGATACGGCGAGGCCAAGGCCAACTCTTTGAAGTTGGGATACACCTTGAGGGTGCCCGGTGATTCTGCGGGTGAGTGGTGCAAAGGTAGAATAGTAGAGAGATAAGATGAGGAAGATACTGAGACCGGGGAACACAGGCATGCAGGTAACTGGGAGCTTTAGATGTCCCAGGTGGGTATTTAGCGTGTATGCTTGCTGGACTGAGAGGGTCAGGAACTCTGTCAGGATAACACTAAGCATTATTGTGCAGGCAGGAATAGGGAGAAGCTTTATAAGTATCTTAACTTCCTCAACTTGAGTTACAGTGCAAAGTTTCCATGGACTGGGTTCTACACCATCTTCCTTCAGTTGCAAAGCAGCCTTATCTAAACACCTAGTATATCCAAAATTCAAAAATAACAAAAGGAATTAGCATATCTATAAAGAACCATTTTCTCGATTGAAAAAGAATGGCCATAGTTCATGGGTGTATTAGGATTTAGGAAGGAAAGGCATCAAATACCGGAATTCATCAGTATGTTCAATCTTCCCACTTCCTTTGATAGCAGATCTTCTGCCAGGGATTTCATACAGGCCTAGGAAGTCACTATGAGAGAAGGAAACATTTCTCTTTCTAGCAGCAGCAACCAAGACCTGCGCAACACGAGTGAGAGGACTGCCTCCCGGCAATCTATGCCGATAGAGGGGTGTGCCAACAAAGAAGATCACGTTTGAAATGCCCATTGCAATGGCCAAAGAACCAAAGGCAGAACCCCATCCATATTTCATTTGAATATACACCACCATCGTAAAGGCCACAATTGCCCCAATAGTAACTGAAAGATAAAATAGGTTGAAGAATCGATCCAAGTGGGCCTTATAATCTCTACTTCTCTCATCAAACTGGTCTGCACCAAATGAAGAGACACAAGGCCTGATACCCGCAGCTCCAAAAGCTGTTATGTAAAGAACTGTATAAAGGTAAGTCATCTGCCATGGCTTGGGCTGCTCACAACTGCCAAGTAGTATGGACAACTGGTCACAATGGGATTGATTAGGCATGAAGACACCCACTGTAGCAATTAAGGTTACTGCCGTCAAACCCTGTAATATTAAAGAAAAATAAAAAGATTAATATAAAAACCCTTTGAAGGAGGGCCATAAAAGTTTTATGATACCTAAGGGTATGTAACTGATACGTCTGTTCATGTCTGGCCAGAGTGTTACATGATCCTTTATTTTCTCTTTTTTTTTTTGGCTTTATATCTATCAGATAGTATTGTAGTTTTGTCCCTATATATTGTGTATATTGTGTGATGTTAAATATTTTCTATGCTATTTAACATTTTTTTGTCATTCTAATTTTTCATTTATTTAAATGGATATTTCACCAATCAAAATCATATCATCAACAAAACAACATATACAAGGGGCCTAATTTTAAATATCTTTTGCAATCATCTTCATAAACAGTACTAAAAAACATGCAGTCAAAAATAATCCTTGATGTAAATCGATGAAAATTCTCAAGTCGCTCCAAAACTAATTTTAATATAAGAATATATATATATATATATATATATATATATATACACACTCAACGTAGCTTTGACACACCTTTATTCCTTTAGGTCGATAAAAAATTATATGAAATTTTTATTTTCTAT